>OX104024.1:27035340-27635340 GCA_944470205.2 Schistosoma margrebowiei
CTTGAAACATCGACTTCGGTGGTTTGGACATGTTCTACGAATGTCGTCCCAGAGAATTCCACATCGTGCATTATTTGCCGACTCGGACTGGTTGGAAAAACCGAAGAGGTGGTCAGTGCATGACATGGTGTTGTGGTATGAAAGAAAGCTGCAAAGGGCTGGCTTCTGTTGGTCCTTCACGACTCCCTGGTTGGGATCTGAGAGATGGTGCTACACAGTGGCTAGAGACGTTATCAGATATGGCTCAGAATAGAAGCCAGTGGCGATCCTGCTGTAACTTTTACTTTCTTCGTAAAAAGTGGTTGTATCTCCCTTAACTGAAAGATTTCTTCTGGTTGTATCTCCCTTAACTGAAAGATTTCTTCTGGTTGTACCCTCCCGTTTCCCCATTATTACTATTATTATTATTCTCTTTTTCTTTCACGCCCCTTACTTTTTTTCCTTGTCTTTAAATTCTTATTGTTTTGTGTGGCGCATATATATTCGGTGCCCTTTTGTACCAATATTTATGTGTTCAAATAAATAAATAATAAATTGGTGCAGATGGTCGTCATGTTAGATGATGTTTCTCTCTGTGCTTAGAATTAGTGTTTGCTAAAAATAAACGATTGTCTTAACACATGGGGTGTATCTCGTAGGCTCTCCGTTTTGGCGAAGTGAGGTCAAGTGAATAACCACACTAGGATCTTGTATACGTGTTTCGGAGACATATTAGAGCGTGATCGGAGTCCAAGCAGGTATTCCAGAACGAACGAAAAAATTCTATCCACACATCATACACCAATGGTACGAGATTCTAGGGTTTTAGCTAAGGAGGCCTGTTGGCCGACTTGATACAGGGTGCATACGTTGAAGGCTCCAATGTGTAGTTTGGAGCGAGGTTTTTTAGTAGACCTGGGACAGTGTTTTACGCACTAGAATCGTTGGTCATGGTGACACTTGAGGAGGAAGTAAAAGAGGAAGATTAGAGTTGAAAGTCGAGGTAGGAGGAATAATAGGAATTGAAGAGAGAAATTGATCATGAATACAGTGATCTTGAGCACTGTTAGAAGCATGAGGGTAGTTATCACTTCCCAGTTGCCCACACCGTGGAAGGGCTATTCTGGAGGTACCTGAAGACGAAATTAGCTTAGAGGTGGTCTTAGTGAAATGAGAGTGTGACCACAGTGCCCAAGGGACAACTGCTTGAGGTCGGTCAGATACGATCTTTTTGTGGGCAATTTTCGTGTTAGCTCCGTAATTGTTGAGATCTTACCGCCGGAGAAGGAAATCCGTGGGATAAGACGAGGCGTGCATTTCTAGGGTCGACCTTTTCTAACCTCATCCCTCTTTGTGGGAAGGCAGCATCACTGTTATGCGGGTTTTCTAAGGGGAACACCTTACTGCCGTCACACCTCTGTACAGTCAGCAGTACGATTTCGCCCTCAGACCTTGGGTTTGTTACTTTTAGTCTTACCGCTCCTTAACCGACCTGTCTGGCATGGTAGGACCTTGAGGGACGATTGTTACAGCCAGTATAGCTCGACTGGTTTATTACGATATTCAAGCCCGACCACCACGTCAAAGTAGGAACAACGGTCGGGCAAGTAGCGTATTAAAATAGTAACAAACTAATCAACGAAAAGAATTATCAATCGCGGTAAAATATAGATAGATGCTTGCTTGGTGAATTTCGGAAAGGGAAAACGTAAATTCAAAATCTGAAAACTATAAAGACATAGTCTTATTAGCATGAAATTGTCACCATAAACCTACCGATCATCATACACTGCTTGTCTTTCTTGATTCAAAGTTCGTGATGGTGTATAAGTCAACATACCAGAATGCTCAAGTTCATCGAAATAACGGCCACCTTTGCCTTGATAATGTCTAGGTACTACAATAACTATATCTTTATGGCCACGTTTTTTGAAGTAATCTAAGGCTAGACGAATTCCCTGAACACTGAATTCTTTTTGTTTTCCATGGCTACAAGATAAAAACAAAACAAAGCAAAAAGGAAAACATACGGATTCTAAGGAGTTAATAAGGAAATAAACATCTAGATATTTATTTATTTGGATCAAGACGTTTCCCTGTTTGAGATTCATGAATGGATTTATAATTATCAGTCAGTATACAGGTATATATTCATATTGCTTTGAAGTTTATAGGTAATACTGGCTGAACATTTTAAGAATAGAATTAATGGTGCTGGGTTTCAGTCAGAATGTCAGCATGAATTATTTTCACCTGAAAACAATGAAACGCTATTTAATCTCAACACAGAGCACACTATCAATAAACTGATATCGGTTTACAGTGTACACCCAACTTTAAATTAGACAAATTTCTACAAAAATACTTGTGTAAGATACGTTTTATGGTAAAGCAATAAAAGCTGAACGATTATTTGTATTCGTTGGAAGATAAGTGTCATATAGAGATATTTCGATACTGTAGTGGTAGCTGCAGGAAATCTCAATATTTAATAATCAGCTGGTATCAATTAAAAATTGAGTAAATATTAACAATTTATGATCACATGTTACAATTTAAAAAAAAACATTATAATGCCAGACAAGTTAAAAGCATATTAAAAAAAATTGAATTTAAAATTGTAAGTAAAATCAATTTATTATAATTTATTAAGCTTGAAATAAATTGTATTGTAATAGTAACTTAAGTCTTGATTGTACGTTAATTAACAATTCGATAAAACTAGTCGGGATACATATATAATTGAGTATATGAACCATTCTTCTGGTCAAGTTCATGGCTTACATATCCTAGTCTGGATTAATGAGGACACATACATAAATCCATGAGTTATGTAAGCATTCATTCATGTTTTACAACAAAGCTTCCTACATTTGGTTACTATTCCTAGTCTCACATAGAAGGTATTGTCAATGGCCACGAGACGTATATTGTAAATGAATTGACCAAGTGTATCATAATGAGTGGTGTTTTTTTCTAACACGAACTTCTGGGTATTATGAAAAATTAGGCCAAATTTTTCGAAACCCTATTCCAAGTTGCTGAGTTCTAATGTCACAACGAACCACCGTGTAAACATCCACACACTTCTGATTATGCTGTAAAAAAGTACCAGTAGTAAATAAGTCTATCGGTGTATATTTCCCTTTTTTGCTGTTGGAAGATAAGGCAGGGGATAATACGGAATAGCAAGTTTTCCGTAGTGTTGTGCATCATTCAAAATGATATTCCTTCGAAGTGTAGGTAAGTAAACGTTCATTTCTATTACTATTTTGCAGTATATTTGCCATAATCGATTTCGTCAAATCTATTCAGAACTTGATTTGGTTGTTTTAATCGCGGGAAGTCAGGAATAACTTCCTTGACGAACTGTAAAGAGTTCAGAAATGCGATTGAAAATCAGAAACAGAGAAACTCTAATTTTACAGACCAATGATCAGAATTGTTGATTTATTGTCAATCAACTACTGGTTGCTACTCGCATCAATAATAATAATAATATTAACAAACCCAGAGCAACTTACGCGAAACTCACATTACTACCGTCAATTATAATGGGTCTTAAGCGAGATTTTAACGATTTATCTGACTTTGTCTTAGAAGAATTTGTTAATAAAGACAATGGGTTCGATTCATTATCTAAAATATTGATAGAAATACATTGAATGAAAAGTTATTATTATTGCTATTCTTGAGGATTGTAAACTGGTAATAACTAATAATGAATACAATATGGACAATCAACTAGCTGTAAACGGCTATAAGAATTGGCCCTTTACTACGTAATGTCCGTGAAGAAGAAATAAACACAACCATCAATATAATTGAAAACGTAAAATCTAATATACTGATATGTGAATGTATTAAGATGCATGTACAAGTCATTGATTTAAACCATTATTTGAACAATTCCATTACTTACACAAAATGACGTCCCCTTTTTAAAAGAACTTTTGATGTTTTTCGAAACATTTTACTAGAGTATATATGATCTACATTCTGTCTGTAATAGGAACGTCAAAACATATTCACAAGACCATATTTTTCCGCTTCCTTGTTTAAAATAACTAAGATACAAGGCAAACTACTCTGTCGATCCAAGTAATTAATGTGTAATACGGATTGTGATGATACATATTTGTGTTATTAAGATAATGACAAAAAGGTGATCTTTACTGCGTAATGACCGATAACTGCTCATAAGAATCAATAATGGATTCAAACATTTCGAATGAACTGATATCAAGAGCAACGCAACTGCCCAGTAGTATAGGTTTTTAAGCAGTAAAGTGACTAACTCATGTACAAAATAATGAACACAATTATCAGAATGCTTAAGTTATTTAAAACAATCGACTGGATTTTGGGATAGTCAATCACTCACGCTGCAATAAAATTAAGACGTCTATTAGCCGACTTCATATCACATATATAATATAAAATCAGAGACGGAATGTCGAAATTAAGTTTTTAAAAAAACAGAAAACATATAGCTGTAGAATATTTGTGAGTTAGAAGTCGGAGCAGCGATAAGCTTGTCACCATGACTGAACTCGAATCATTAAGTATAACATCTGAAGTAACAAACGGCTTCTTAACTAGCAGACATTAAAAATACAAGTTGAAAGAGCATCAGTCTTTAATTAGTTTTTCGAAAGGTCCAAACAATTGGATAATTTGCGAATCAGTGGAACGTCTCCATTTAATCATATTAAAGTACAATTTGTCTCATTTCGCTTCAAATATGATGACGTATCGAAGATCATCTAAGTGCAATACATGATACAGTCACCTACGTCCGTGAGAATTTGAAAATCTGCTTTACTTAAAAACGTTTGTTCAGTGATTTCATCACACAGGAGTAATAGTTAAAAGATATAAACGACCAGTTATTCGTAATACACTTATGGGGGCAATTTGTGATCACCGTATAACAATTCTGAAACCTAGCGCCTACTGAGTATATAAATATATCATAGCAACCATAAATAATAAAAATGGGTAAATATTGTTACCCATTTGTAAATACATTCGGATTTTAACGGAGATGATCTGTTGTCCTCGAGTTGATTTCTCGTAGTGTAAGTGTTGCTTACGAAATCGAGAGGTTGAAAAGTGAATGTCCGACGCTTTATTCAGGTTAGTGAGTACGGAGAGTCCACCTAGAGGAGTTGGAAAACCTTGATTTCAAACCAATGGTGTACATGGGCTCCAGGATCCTGAGAGAACAAATGGCGTATGAAACTATTGTTGGTCACCGTCCACCATAGGATTGCATCTCCTAACGTTACTCCATTGCCTTATGGATTAGACCTCTAGATCAAAGGCTTGTGGTGTGAATCCCTAAGAAAACCACCTGTTTTTCTTTGGACATCCAGAAAGCATCACAGCCCTCACACAAATCAATGATAATTACTACTGGGAAACTTTCTGTTGCTTCAACACTCGCCCAGATAACTTTATTCACAACCATATGATAACGATTATTTTTATTTCTTTAATACTGCTGTGGTGTGTGCTACTTATATTGGCAAAAATAGTATATGATATTAGTCGTGGAAAGAAGGTCTGGCAGCAGAGAAACAAGAGGATCGAGCAGTAAAGAATGGAAACAGGATGCAATTTCTATGAAAATACAAGAACAATGAAGTTTGAGTCATTTTGAGACAACTGGTAGACATTTCGCAAATTAAGCATTTACTTTATGATTGTTAGATTTTACTAACCTGTAATTATGTGTTAAATGCATCCGAATGTCCCTACACGTGTTCTGTTCACTGCAGTACGTCACTTATTTACTCCACTTTATTCTTATTTTACGTATTGTACTTTTCAAATTATACAGCAGCTCCTCTATGGCGGAAACCATATCCTATCTAAACGATCTCAAGTGACTAACTGACCGAAAGTTGAATGCTACCACTGACTACAAATACTGAAACAGTTTTTTGAAACCACGTATACCACTCAAACTGATTTCCTTCAACGTCCGCACACTAATGCAGATAAGACAACAGATAGGGTTGTTTATGTCTTTAGAAAGTCTCAACATTGATGTCTATTGTTTATCCAAGAGTCTAGTGAAGTACTACAAATTCGCTCGCCGTATGTCACTTCGAAAACATTGTTTCACGTGGGGCGGCCGAACCGGCATGTGGAATCGGTTCGTGAAGTCACTAACTGCCTAACTGAACCGTCCTGATAGGTTCAGGCTATCTAGTTGATGTCCATGTGGTATTAGCAATCGGTGGAGACATTGGGTGGTATGGCTCAGAATCAGTCGCAACAGGGCAGATGTATTCACTCCTTATCTTTCCTTAGATCTTGAATTTCTTTAATTTATCTCATATTGGTTTATTACACTAATCCATGTATTCTGACCTACTAAGATATTATACGTCTAATTGTTTTTACTACTTCTAATAAGGTTAATACTTATACTGCTCTGATATCTTGTCATTGTGTTGTACTTCAGTAAATTGGATTGATGTATATATGTGCCAGGGTCCACGTTCCATCTGACTGACTGGCTCAACTCACATAATTAATTTAGTGAACGTTTTCTAAATAATTTTAATTCATATCAATATTTCAAATCAACAATGACTTTCATCACAGCATGACTCCGTCGAATGTGAGTAGTATATTGACATTTCATCCTTCAAGTACACAACAACATGGTTCTTATTTATGATCTAAATGATTATTACAAAACTATAGCAGTTTTAGGTGAGAGTTTTTCCCACCTCAGCAAGCAAATTAAAAAACAACCTTACCCAGTGTTTTCACATAGAATTTGCCTTGTGAACACTGTTCACTATCTGAATGAAATTATCCTCACTACCAGTGGACATGGAAAATGATTCGTAAACTACAGGTATATTGATTAGTGTATAATTCCAAATGGTAGAAATGTGATGAGTACAACCCTTTGATTTCCGAATGGTTTGCAAACACAAGATTACTGTTAATCTACACAGTGTATAACTAACGTGAAAATATGTAAAATTCCTTGTATAATCTACTCGAGCAAAATATCTAAATGACGGTGTGAAATATATCATGTATGAACATCGATATATATATATATATATATATATATATATATATATATATATTAAAAGCAAGGGAAAGAATAATAACGCTCACCTAGATTAATTGATTCTGAGTTACTTGCTTCACACTTACGATAAGCCTCTACAAAATGTACATTTCCAACTGCTGAATCAACTAGGAGACTACCAGAAGTTACAGTAGCATCAGGTTTTTCTAAAGAAATGAAATAATTTATGAGAGCTAGCTTCATTGCGTCAGTGCACTGTAAACCATTATAGTTCACGGAATACTTCTCACATAATGTCTTCAAAATTGAGACTTTTAAATCGCTTAAATGAGCACATTTGACTTCTAAAAATGACTCTAATAAATGTAGAATTCGTGAAAAATGTCTGATTCCAAGTGCACATCCTTTAATAATCAATACATTAGATTTTTTAATAATTATGACAATATTGTACGTCAGTTCAAAATGATAAATTATTGTTGGATTACTGAATAATTCCAAACAATCCATTGAAGTAATCGTACTAATTGAAACCGATTCTGGACTAATAAAACGCAGTGCGTAATCCTGTACAAGAAGTATTTATTTTCATGTAAACTCAACAACACATACTTGAGCTGCATTCAGGTTATCTGCAGTTCCGCATATTTTAAGTTTATCTTGAGATAATGCTGCAGATACGCCATAACAATTTTCAAGCCGACAAAGTAATACATCCAGATTTTCGGTCGGATATGGAATGGTAACATAAACTGACATATTTCACCCTTGCTAAAATATACTACATACTACAAAAGAGTTTAAAAAAGATAGAAAAGATAAAATCTATGGTAAGTTGCTCCTTTTCAGTAGTTTACACACAAACTCTATAATATCAGAGAACTGGAGTAACGAGTAGATTTACAGTATCTGGTAAAAACTTACTGCATGACAAAAATATTTGTCAAACAAAGATGCTATAACAGTATCAGTGCAGAGGGGTGAAATTAAAAGAACGAATGCTGAAAAGTTCTAAGTGGCGATAGTATTAGTGACAACGACAAATGACAAGTGATGGATAAAATAGTTCGAAAAGGTCTGTATGACTCCGTTCGGGAAAATTTACATACGGTTAACGAGTCCCATGTAAGAAAAAATGTGCGTTGAGTCTCTTAGTTAGGCATAATTCAAATACATTACTAACTCATAGTAAGGTTATGTCAAGACATTCGCTCAAAGTGCACATAAGCGACCAGTAATTAAAGTTTGATCTTGAATATCAAAAGCGCAAAAACAAAGATTTGCACATACACCACATATTGTTAGAATCGCTAACCTAATAATAAGCAAAAGCGCTTGTTTTAAACTATATATTCGATTGTGTTGACACATGGGTTCTATAAAAATTTTGACCTTTGAGGGAAATGAACCATAAACTTCCTTTGTTCAGTAAATTATTTTGTATTGTTAGAATTTTTTTAACGACATTTGAGGAATGTATTCATCAAAAATGAATTTTTTCCATTGACGAAAGCTTTCTGACATCTTGCTTTCAACACTTTATTTGAAGATGAATCTCCAAGACATGAGTTCAGTGTTTTAACTGAAGGTTATGTAATCATGCAGAGAGGAATAAACTAAATTTGCAACTACTTTACATACTGTGTGTATTGCCTCGATATAGCCTTTGCATTATATGCAAAGATGGATAGTGGCTAGAAAGAGATTGAATCCATAACGCCTGTTCCACTACTAACCACTATCCATCTTTGCATATAATGCTTGCGAATTAAGGCTATATCGAGGAAACACGCACACATGCCAATAAGAGACTGATCAATTGCAGTCCTAAACGTCAATGGGAAGATTCAAACAAACAATACCAAGTGAATTTAAACTTCACCCCATTGCACAAGCAAGTGGCTATTAGGACTCAGTAGCTAAGTGGATAACGCGATGACGTTTGAAGCGAACGGTACTGAGTTCCAGTCCCAGAGTGGACATCAATTCTGTGATGAAGGTTCATTCAGCTGACGAGCCCCAAATTGGATAACATGCGTGTCCTGGATTCCACTACTAGCCACTATCCATCTTTGCATATAATACTTTACATAGTTATATAATTACGAATATGTCCGTCATTCACTAATTCACGTTATATATAATCAATTATTCAACATAAGCATTGGTACAAGGGAAAACCAAACATATATGTGCCACATAAGTCACTTGATTTGTGTGAGGGCTGTGATACTGTCTGGATGTCCAAAGAAAAACAGGTGGTTTTCTTAGGGATTCACACCACAAGCCTTTGATCTAGAGGTCTAATCCATAAGGCAATGGAGTAACGTTAGGAGATGCAATCCTATGGTGGACGGTGACCAACAATAGTTTCATACGCCATTTGTTCTCTCAGGATCCTGGAGCCCATGTACACCATTGGTTTGAAATCAAGGTTTTCCAACTCCTCTAGGTGGACTCTCCGTACTCACTAACCTGAATAAAGCGTCGGACATTCACTTTTCAACCTCTCGATTTCGTAAGCAACACTCCCATAGCGAGAAGGCAATCGGTAGAACTTCCCTGACAGTGGCTGTATACGCGTGGCTACGTGGGAGCATTTTGAGAGGAAGAGAAAACTCCAAGCACCCTCGGCCTAACCAGAGCATTTAGAGGTACTAATATATTCAAACCGAGTACGACTAAACCGCGGGAAAAGTTATGCACTAGTAAGGTTCATTCAATCTTATGACAGTCAAGGATGGTCCTTAATTGTGGGAAATAAAAAAGGTAATGAAGCTTCTTCACGTAAAAATAATACATTTTTGTTTATTTGTTTGAGTCTTGTAAGGTTTTTAAATTAGGTACAGTAAAAAACTTAAACTAAGTTGATTACTCCAGTTAGTATAGTCATAAATCTTTTATATTGAGTTTAATCCAACCATATTTTATCTTCATTCCTAAATATATTATCAATTACATTTTAATTCCATGTCAACCTACTCTTATTTTATATTATTATTAACAAAATTTGTTTTTATTTTCCTTAATGTGCAAACAAAAAGTAAAACTGTAAGACGATAAGACTACTAAACTTGGAAGACACGTTGTGTATTTGAAGTAAGAGGAATGATAAATTTATGGTGAAAAAAGTAGTCATTGGCTTTGAAATTCCCTAAATGTGAAATAGCCTCCATTCAGGCAGTGCCAATTATTAACTTTGAGCAGTAAGTGTCACAACGAAATCAAGCGACAAAATTTCTAGCTCTTCAAATGGACATTCGAATTAGAAACCTACGAAACTTGGAGACAACAAATCGGAAACATAACCTTTAGCATCAGCAACACACCCCTCGTATATTAAAAGTTAGTTTAGTGAGATAGTAGTTACTCTCTCTGAAGAGATATAAATTTCATAGGAAAAGACCTGACTGTTTGGTCATAAGCAGCAACAAACAGAGGTTCACTCCTTATCCGTTACCAACAAACATCAAAAGGGTTTGGGCTTGAAAATAGAATTTGAAAGCGAAAGGAGGCAGTAATCTTAATTGAATCAGGGCTTCCTGAGATATCAGATCTTCCTTGAAGTCATCATACTCCACATATTTAAATCAATCAGGAACAACCGTGTTTGCGGAATACAACAGACCCGTTATATCCCGTTGCATTCTCTTCAGTTACATACAAGCTCAATGAGATGACGTCAGATACATATTTACTAATCACTAAGTCTATCGATATCTTCTCTAAACAGAGCAAAATAACCTATGAGATTTGAGCTCATCGTGACCGACTCTGTGTAAATTGCGCGAAATAAACTGTATTTTTCTAATTTTGAGTTTAAGAGCGAGTGAAAAACCAATAAGTTGTAATTCAACCCAAGGTAAAACTACGCGCTTCCGAAATTCATTTTTTTAAATATTTTAGCTAATAAAATTTTCCACCTGAGTAGTTAGCGATACCGCTACCTAATACATCTCTTTGATATATAACCTCGAATATATATTTTGATGTACTGGTCGACATTTAAGTAACGGTGGTCAGAAAGAGGACCCTCATGAACCATCACAAGGGCCACTGATGACTCTAAGCTTGACTAGACAGTTGGTAGCTACATACGCCATTTAGATAAAGACCACAATTATGATCGATGAAAGCCATGTCACAGTATTCTTTTTCATAGACAGAAGCATGTAGGTAGCTAATTCGATTTTTTTTAATAAACTATATACTTGAATATGTTTTTATTACTAAGAGGTTTTTAACTATTTTTCACACGATACCACGCATAGGTTTGGTCTAGTGAACGGATTTTAAGTTCATCGGTGTCTGAGTCCCTAACGAAACCGCATCCTCTAATAGTTTGTGTATTAAATGACTTCTAATCATGTTTGTTTCCATTTTAAGAATCTCATACGTAGGTATGTTATTGTAATAAAAAACCACAAGACAGCTATGGTTAATTTTGACATTCACTAATTTGAGGGACTGAACTAACTGCCGAATATCGTTAGTGCTTATTGATCTTTACGTCCTAAAATTACAAATCATTTTTTAAAAAATGTTTTATTCAGTATTTCATCTAAAACTTGCCCATAATCAAACTTAGATGTTAACCACACTAGCACAGTAAATTTGTTTTGTACACTTTGATAGTTTTCTTAACACCAACAAGAGCAGCTCTATAGTTAACCCTGATTTCGAACCCGGATAACGAGGAAACTTTGTCGTGCAGTTAGCGACCACACTTCGTACCAAAAGAACTCCTCTAGAAAAGCGTCAATAACAAAAGTCATTTTAACTACTTAGACTCTGATCTGGGAGTTCAAGGGTATACATGTAGAAGAGTTATGAAGCTTCATGGTAAAACACAAGACTCTTCACAAGTCACGGGACCGATACCACTTCTGGCAACCAGAACAACTATTAATACATCGACATGGAATGTCCGCACAACGTGGGAGGGATAAAGAGGATCATCCAAGCAACAACAGAAAGGAGAAGACACAGCATGACCGTGCCTGGAATAAGTGAAACCCATTGGACACAATCTACACAGAAAAGACTAACTTCAGGAGAGCTGTTGTAGTATTCTGGTCATGAAGAAAGTACCCCTCTACACGCACAAGGAGTTGTACTGATCCTGTCCAAAGAAGCACGAAAGTCGCTGATAGGATGGGAAAGTCACGACTCCAGAATAATTAAAGCATCCTTCAAATCGAGGAAGGAAAGGATTACGATGAATATTATCCAATGTTACGCACCCACCAACAATGGCAGCGAGGAGGATGAAGACCAGTTTTGTGATAGGTTGCAGTCCGTCGCACAGAACAGCTCATGAAAATACCTGACCATCCTGATGGAGCGACATGGATTATGAGAAGGAAACGGAGATTATGAGAGGTTAGCTTCCAACCGCACCGTCATAAATAGGAGCACTTTCTTCAACAAATCCCCATCGGATTCATTACAGAGAGCCAGACTGATCACATCTGGGGGAGTAAAGCATTCAGAAAGTCCATCCAGTACGTGAGAACAGACGGAGGATATAACTTTCCATAACTATCTAGTAGTGGCCAAGATAGAGCTGAAGCTGAACAGGCATTAAAAACTTGGACACCACAACAACAAAAGTTTAATATAACCTTCCTTTGAGACTCTAACTAGCTCACCGAATTCACGATAGCTCTCAGAAACAGCTACCCAGTCTTACAAAATCTAGTAGAGAAAGAGGAAACCACTATGGAGAGAAACTGAAATAAAGCTGAAGAAGTAATAACTTCATCTTCCTAGGTGTTGGGGCCCAAGAAACACCAGCATAAAAGTGGATCTTTCTAAACACCGTAAAGAAAACTCCTCAAGAACGTAAAACAAGGAGGCAACAATCAACAACGGACGAACAAACCAAGAGAACGCCAACGAAAAGGCCGAATATACAGAAGCAGAGAGACAAGTGAAGCCGGAAATTAGCGATGGCAAGGGGAAATATGCAGAAGACCAACCAACTACACCAAAAAAGGCTGTAAGAAAAGCATACATGGGAGAAATGTGTGACAGAACTAAGAAGCATGTGGGGAAGTACTTACTTACTTACGCCTGTTACTCTCAATAGAGCATAGGCCACCGACCAGTATTCTCCAACCCACTCTGTCCTGGGCCTTCTTTTCTAGTTCCATCCAATTCTTGTTCATTCTTTTTATGTCTATCTCCATTTCCCGGCGTAAAATGTCCTCTTGTTTTCCTCTTCTTCTTTTGCCTTGAGGATTTCATGTGAGGGCTTGACTTGTGACGCAGTTGGGTGCTTTCCTCAATATGTGTCCCATCCAATTCCAGCGCTTCTTCCTGATTTCTTCCTCTGCTGAGATCTGGTTTGTTCTCTCCCATAGTAGGTTGTTGTTAATAGTATCCGGTCAACGAATCCGAAGTATTTTGCGAAGACAACTGTTAATAAACACCTGTATTTTCTGGATGATTGCTTTCGTAGTTCTCCAGGTTTCCGCCCCATACAGTAAAACTGTCTTTACATTTGTATTGAAAATCCTGACCTTGGTGTTGGTTGACAGTTGCTTTGAGTTCCAGACGTTTCTCAGTTGTCAATATGCTGCTCTTGCTTTTCCGATCCGCGCCTTCACATCTGCATCAAATCCACAGTGTTCATCAATGATACCGCCCAGATATGTAAAGGTTTTTACATCTTCCAAATCTTCTCCGTCAATTGTGATTGGATTGGTGCATGCTGTGTTGTATCGGAGAATCTTGCTTTTCCCTTTGTATATATTGAGACCTACTGCTGCTGAGGCTGCTGCTACACTTGTCGTCTTCTCCTGCATTTGCTGTTGCGTTTGCGATAGAAGAGCCAGATAATCTACGAAGTCTAGATCGTCCAACTGCATCCTAGATGTCCACTGTATCCCGTGCTTCCCTTCAGATGTTGACATCATGATCTAATCGATCACTAGGAGAAAGAGAAAGGGTGAGAGTAAACAACCTTGCCTGATACTGGACTTTACTACGGACGAGTCTGTAGTTTAACCCATCATAGGAATTCCGTATAATGTTAATTATCTCAGGCACGCCGTATTATCGAAGAAGTTCTCCATGGTGTCCTGTCCACGCTATCATATGCCTCCTCGTAGTGAATGAATTTGATGTAGAGTGATGAAATCTATTCAACTGATTGTTCCACAATGATCCGTAGTGTTGCCATCTGGTCTGTACACGATCGATCATTACGGAATAAAGCCTGATGGTTTCGAAGTTGGGTGTCTACGGATTCCTCCATTCTGTTTAACAACACTCTGTTGAAGACTTTCTCTGGTATTGATAGGAGTATCAGCCTTGTGACTTCCGAAGAAACTTGGCTTTCATCATGAGGCGTCATAACTCTACTAAATGAGGACATTTTAACTCCCAGGACAGAGTTCAAGAGATTTAAATTATTTTTTTGGCTAGCGTTTTCAGCGAGTTAGTTTTTTACGGTAAGGGGTCGCTAACACCATATCCAAGCCTTCTCCTTTATCCGGATTTGGGATCGGCAGTAGCCCCAGAGGGGCTCCAGGTGAGGTATAGTGCACCACAAAGAGCGGTCAGGGACAAACAAGGGAAACTAAGCACTGGAACAAGTGAGTAGAGCACTTTGATGAACCGGCACCACTACGCCCACCAGAGTTCAAGGCAGATAATTTTCTATATATAACAACTGATAAATAACAGTAGAGAGGTAATCGAGTTAAGTACGTGAGTTAATAGCATCTTGGGGGTATTATTACAATAGTTCAACACATGCTGAAAATAAATAGACAAGTAGTAACACATTGCAAAATACTGAATAAATACATACACATACATACCTCAAGAAGTTGAGACAAAACGCTCGCTAATACGTCACCTGGTTGATCAATCAACGATCCTAGAGTATCGTCCACTGATGGGGGTTGCGAGCACCTGAAGGTCAAGCTGTCGCAAAATGATTGGTGCGTCACATCGACAATTCATGAAAATTTTCAGAAGCGGTCAAATCAAGACATTTTTAGGACGAATCTTCAATGATATTGTGTTATCTCGAAGATTTACAAGTTGGAACAATTTTGAGACCTGTTTGAAAGAAGTACATATGGTAATATGACCTCTGTGGTTAATAATTATTTTTTTAGTATACGCATACTAAGTACGTTACGTCAGTATGCAAAAATGGCTGCAATTAAACGCAACTCAATTTCGTAAATGTGCTTTTCAGCTTAGCAACCAATCAGAATGTGGCGGAAATTATTATATCAGCTATCTTTGTACGTAATGGCGGCCGGCTCTCTTCGTTCTGTGCTTCTTTTAGCTATTTCTTTTGTGTAGCTATGTAATTAATGTTTCAATGTGCTAAGATGCCGCAGTCAGTGTAATGTTATGCATGTTGATGTAAAATTTACTTCGAATCAGCATTGTTTTTTGGGTTTTTGCTGCTTCTACTCTAGTCAATGTATTTCTTCAGTCAAGCTGTTTAGTCTTGTGTTTTAAAATGGAAACTGGTTTTGCTTTGACTTGTTTTCAAGAAGTTCGTTTTTTCTCAGCTGAAATAACTGTTGCTGCCTCCTGTGACTAACTGTCCGCATGTTCATTCCTAACTGTCCTTTATGATGTTATCGGCAAAATGAAAGGAAACAATTTCCGGTTTTTAATTTTCTTCAGTATTGCGGACAACAATATCCCACCAACGAGTCAAACTAATAGTTAGTGCCTAGCCGTGGGGGATGTCAGTATTGTTTTCGAAAGTACCCAGGCATCCGACAACCATAGACGAAGTCACATATGCTACCAATCTATTGCAGAGGGTTTGTTATGAAAAAATATGCCACATAGCAGTAATGGAGGGGTTGTACGCATTACGTAGTGCGTTAAAGCAAGCTTAACATTGAAAAGCCGGAAATCTGCTATCAGTGTGTAGTGTATGTTTGCTGTTTCGGCCATAAAATGAAGCCGAAGGGTCATGATCAGAGAGTAAAAAGGTAATTAACTGTTATTAAGCTAACTGTTTTATAGGTCATATTTCACCACTCTCAAATCTGTTTTTTACGGTATGACGTCAGCCGGTACCTTATATGTTCACCCTTACGATGGGACAACTGTCTTCCTGTTTGAATGCTTCGTACGCCCTGGGAGACTAGATTCCTACATTATTCACAGTTCCAGTATAACTTTCTCACGCAGTAAGTTGAAAGTAAACACTAGTCTTTCTGAATAAGCATGTTAAGCTAATATCCGTATTCTCTATTTCATTTGATCGATGAAGACATGTACCACGTGCATCTGCTGTATATTGCTATTTTACTCCAATTCTAACTTATATCTTCTGAAAAATAAAATTGCTATATGCAGCAAATACAGACTTATTGTTTTGATGGTGGTAGGGGGGTTCATGGGTTTTTTAGCAGGACTGTAGTAATATTCTCACTAAAGAGCTAAGTGAGTGCGTAGACTAATGTAAAGTACCATACAGGGTGCCTTTGAATTACTCGTGTTCCATTAGTGCCGGTAGAAGCATTACTTGCTTATCATATGACATTTGAATAAGAAGCTATGAGATTAGACGCAGGGGCGGTTAGGATGTGTAACGCGTGTCCATCCATCAGTTTTCGTGGCAACTCATGGTGGCTAGAATAAATTGTGGGAGGACCCGAGCCTGTAGGTTTTCCAAGAAAATGACGGAGATATGCACCAAATCACCTTATGAAGAGCGCCTCCGATCACTTAACCTCTACTCATTAAAGTATAGACGTCTTAGAGGTGACCTATTTACTTACAGGATCTTTAACACTTCTGGACATTCTCTTAAACACCTACTTGAGCTTAGTCCCAGAAACTAGAGACACGACATGGCAGAATGGACTGTAGACGCAACTTCTACTCCTTAAGAGTTGTCGAATGCTGGAATTCGCTACCCACCGAACTAGTCCAAGCGACTTCCCAGGAGTCCTTTGGGAGGCGATTGGATCTTTTATTGTTAACATACCTAGGTTCCTGCTTGGAGGTTTTGGTGATCCCCTGCTACTAGACACGGAAGCCTGAACACATGAGTTAGGTGATGAGAGGCTCGATTATCACAAGTTTCTTGCAACGATTAAGTAGATAAAACAAAGTAGCATTAGGTTCAAAAATTTATTCGTGAACTTTCATTAAGAATCGAATATGAAAAAAAGGTTTAAACCAAGTTCCAGTCTAAAAGTTGCATTGGTAATGTTAAGCTGCAGTTTTTGTTGTTTTTTCCAAACGAAAGGGTAAAAGAAGTAACTCAAAAAGTACTGTAAGTGGTTGTGAGACTAAAATAGACGTCCAGCATCCTTTTTATAATCTGCTGTTAGTTGGGTCTTCCGTAAACAGTTCCATAGGGCCATAGTTCTAGGGGCGAAACAGTTTTTAGGATCTTTGAAGACTCACTCCTGTTGCATTCTAAATGAGAAAATAATAATGAATTTAGTCAGAAATGTGAAATAGATAAATAACCAAATTACATGTTTTTTAGCAAAGAATTTATGCAGTTGTGATTTACCTTTAGTTCATGGATATTGGGTCAGGTCAGCTATTACTTGTGCAAAGCATAACATGAACTTAATACCGTATCTCAATGCTTTTATTATTTTGCTCTCATTTAAGTATTACCATGTATCTGCATCTAGTTTAACAGGGAGACATACAAGCAGAGTTAGTGTTTGATGAACTAAAAGTCCTAGTTGTCAAAAAGATTCTTAACATTTGTCTACAGCCAACTGCATTTTATTGAGATACAGAACACTCATATTCTAAGACTGTATACTGCTCTTCTGCGGGCAAATAAAAGCTCACACACTTAGCTATCCTGCCACCGATGTTATTGCTGGGGAAATTGTTTAATGACAGTGATCATGAAATATGGTCAGTGATAGATGTACAATCTAGAAATAAACACCAAACATACTTATCGCTATCTTATAATGTATGACAGCAACAGTACCAAAAGCACTTTTTTCCTATTTTTAATCAGACTGATTTGAATCAGTATACTCATCAAAAACAGGCAACTCTACTTACTAGACTGATCTGTTTCGTTACAGGCTTCAAGCACTATACTTAAGTATACCATAATTCTTTCAACTTAACTGAATTATACGACAACCAAGAATACTAAACTAAGCAAGTGTCATAGTTATTGTTTCATTTGCACAGGCATATTGTTTAAAGTAGTTAAATGGACATAATTAAGACGATAAAACAAAAACACGAAATATAGGCCAATTGAACTTACCTAACAGAAGTCAAAGAATATATATATATTGCTTTCCGATACATTAAGTTTACATGGTTGCGTTGCGGATAAGATCACCCTGCAAAAAGACTAGTGACGATCCAACTCTAAAGTACTTTTTCGTGAGATATGCCTGTACATATGGACGTAAATGCAGTTCGTCAGATGCTCGCGTTCAGGATGTAGATGATGATAGTAATAATCATTCGTCTGAAGAGCATACAACTTCTAACTCGACAACACAACCTAGGCAAAGGAGACGACGTCGGCCATCTACGTATGCCTTACTTCAAATGAATTTTACCTTCAGGTCGAAATATTGCTATTGTCAATCTGGATTTTGGGTCCGGGCAGTAAATGGTGAGCTGAAAGTCACCTCTGTTAAAACAATGCGCAACCGTCCTTGCACAAAAAGATATATTTCTGTCGATCCATCGAAACGACAGTTGACTTCAAGTGAACGCTTATATTTAAGAACGTTTCTACTGAGTAATACACCAACTCGTAGTTTACGGTATCTGGTTTCTTCGAAGTTCAATAAACAGCTTACCAAGGGTATGATGTATGTTGTTGATACTTCACGTGCACGATGTGCTTGTGAGCGTTTCAATGACTACATGCTGCCCTGTGGTCATATTTTGTATGCACATTCTAAAGATCTGATTCGTGGAGGTATGTGTGTTCCTTTATCTCTATAAGTTTTGTAGACTTATTTCGACATAGCAACCGGTGGACAAGAAAAGACATAATGGACCTGGTCCTTCGTGAGCTGGACAACATCTCGATCTCTACAGGGAGTAATGATCTGCCAGAGAAGTCCACTAGCAACTACCACTCAATCCATGCTTTTAGTGAACCTTTGGCAAGTAAACTCATCTGTTCATGCCTCGAAGCATCGGAAGACATGCGCAAAAGTGATGAGTTCAATCGGTGCTAATGATGAAGCTACAACGTCAGAATCCATTGCTAATACAGACCATAGCTATGCTTCTTGATAACAAGAAGTTCTAATATTGTAATCTTTTTACTTTTACATAAATTCATTTATATGGCCATTGACTTATTCTTATAGCGTAACGGCAGGGAGTATACTGTGCAGTCTTATGTGGCTGTGAGACAGGGATGTTGTTTCGCGTTCTTGTGTAATAATTACCAGTTTGGCGCACACGCGATTAGTCATACATACCGTTTACCAAATACTGCTGCCTTAAACATGGTGTAGTTCGAATTTCGACCTGTCACGGTAGATAAGAATTGCCGTAATTAAAAGACTGGTGCGTTATAAATGAAAACGTTTATTAAAGTTTGAATCTAGCACAAATGATCCATCAATAAATAACTTCTATTCTTCAGGATTTGTTCCCGTTAGGTTTGTGAACGCTTGCGAAGCTAGCTGGAAATAACATAGACAGGAAAGTTATTTCAGTATAAATGTTTATCAGAAACTAGTATAAAAACGGAAACCAGTATTCAATTACTGATCGAAAGTGCATTTAGCACACCCTTCCTTTGGATAGTCAATCACGCTTATTTCCTTTATCTCTTGCGTTGCTTAGGAAAGTCTGGGTCACAACATACACGGATTGTATTATTTAATTCTTTGGAAAGGTTGCACTTTGGAAACTTAGACGATGAACATATATAAAGACTACTGTGTGAATTTACTTTGAATCATCCTGTGTAACCTGCAATTCTTGATGCATATTCTATTGTAGTCCCACGTAAGTTATGAGTAATTGTCATTTACGGCATCAGCACGTAAGCTAGACAGGCCTTGGTTGATTTCCGAAGATCATCACATAGGGTCTCACACAATCTGGTCACCTTAGATCAAGATATCTTGACTATCGAATTGTACTTTTCAGTGTTTCTCGTGACAGCTTTATATCAGTACTTATTTCTGCTATTAGGTATTTTTGCAATAATACCGGCAGCCAAAACATTGTAGCTCCCCAGACAACCCAAAAAGCGGAAATAAAGGGGTAAATACTTTGGTAGCGAAAAGGGAAAACGCATCGGAATGTCGCCTTTTTCGCCTGTCCGGGGGAAATAATGTGGATTTCCCCTTTTTCGCAGTTTTGTCGATAAATTACTCACTTTTTGCCTAAATGTCCGCAGAATCGTCTACTTTTTGCCTAAATACACACAGAACCCCCTATTTTCCATCCATTGACATAACCCTAAAGGTCACCTATGTTCGCCTTTATTTTCAACAAATCAAAATAAATCTGCAATGCAGTGGAAAACCGGCATATTTTTGAAAATTTTTACTGAAAAGGTAATTAAACCAGATACTTGTGTAGATCTACACAAGAGGTAGTAATGCTATCTTAGCTTGGTATTTGGTAAAATCTCCACATAATTATATCTCTACCGCATGATTATGATTTATTTCCTGCAATACAATCATCTGGTGGCGAATATATATAACTGTAGGAGGTGATATATATCACCTCCTACAGTTAGATGTATGTTAATATTAACATCTTGGTATGCGTTATTATCATCTAAAGCATATACATAATATTTACAACACTCAGGACACCTTATGTTTTCACTATAAATCTATTTCCTCTATAAAAGTCGAACAAAACAGTGAAAATCAGCCGAAATTGTGATAAAGATGGGAAAAACGATAAATCTTACCATGGTATCGTTATTTGTAACGCAGTTTTGGTAGCCTTGACAACAATACAATTTTTATGACGACATATGCCTGAATCATGCTATTTCATATAAAAATAAACGATTTGTCTACCATCAGTGTATACCTAAGTAGAAATAATTGCTAATCTGCGATGCAAACACGAAAAAACTATTATAACAGCACCTGAATAATGAATTTTCAAGGACTTCACGATACCATGTAACGCAAAATGGAAAAACCCTTTTCACCTAACTATGAAAACGGAAAATAGACTTTCGAATTTATTCATAATAAATTTCAAAATTTGGTTGTGCATAAAGCAGAAATGAAAAAGTTGCGCAAAGAGTGTCGCGATACCCCTGGAGTGCTGCCATCAAGTGTTAACACATATGTTTCGAAGTATTTCCATACAAATTCCAATGTCCAAATCACGAGCTAGTGTAAATCATCTAACCTCTCTGTACATACACATAAATTACTTAAATGTATCTATTCAACAGATGATTACTTATTTATTAGGGAGAGGTCAGTCCATGGAATTATCAGCACATAATGTCGTGTTCTAATGAAGTGTTGAAAGCATAGTTAAGACCAAACATTTAGTGGAGAAGAATGAGGTATTCAAACGGCAGTCAACCGTCGATATTTATTTGTACCTCGATAAGAAAACTAGAGCCTCAATTAAGTGTATTGCACTCATTGACGGAAAAGATATAAACTAAACCTAACTTGTAAGTTAAAATCGTTCGCGAATTCTATTCGCCAAATGATGTTTCCTAACTATCCTTAAGGCTTCGATATTTGCTTCAAAGTATTAAATGGCTAATATAAGTATTCCTCATTTTTCAGTTCTACGAAACATCAATAATCTGATTACTGATCTCAAAAACAAATTTGTTGATTTTGCTCTGCGTACGTATTTGTGTCGATGGAATCCGCAGATCTGCTCACTTTCTTGGCAGTTAACTGTCAGGGTAGCCTAAAATTCAAGAAGAAATCAGCATTTAGGATCAATCTGGAGTGCGTCTACGTCATGAGTTGCATAAAATGACACGTTGGATACGCTTCCGTTCCTCAAACTAGTTGACGAACTCTAAATCAACCTCAGTCCCTCCGTTCTTATCTATGTAATCATGACTACAAAGAAACCTAGTACTACTAAAAGAATAGCTTGACACACAATCACTAAACTTGCCGGATGATCTGTTTTGAGACACAGTGAAGCTACCGACATGCTACATTTTCCACCGTCACCAGCCTTCTAGAACACAATATAACTCGTGACTCAAATATCCGTATTCGACCAGATTGGCCACTTGAGGATCGAATCAAGTGGAAGAATGCATTTACGGAGTTGAGGACTCGCAAATTAAATGGCGAAAATAACCTTACCATTAAAGGTTTTCGGGTAGTCAGGCCTTGGAAGCCAGTGCTTCTGAGGCATGTATGGGTAGAACGATTGATTGCCAAAACACCTTAAGTGTGTGCTATACGAACGCTTGCAGTCTTAGAAATAAAACTTTCGAGATAAGTCTGTTGGTGGAAGAATTATGTCCCGATATAATCGTTGATACAGAAACTTGATTCACCGTAGATATAGACTGTTCTCCCATCATTGCAGGCTATATCTGTATTAGAAGTGATGGAGTTTCAAGTCTCAAAGGGGGAGGTATAATATTATACGTTAGGGGTCACTTTCGTATACAATCAGCCATATCGGAGGCTCATGTCAGTGGTACATGTGAGGTAGCATGTTGTAAGATTAAATCTAGAAATGGGTTAGTGACATAGGGAGGGTATATCGTAGTTCGTGTTGTCTTGCTTAAGACTTTATCTTAGGACACATCTGTTCTTGGAGTATGGCAGAACGTTGTCTAATTATTGGGGACTTCAACGCACCGCATATCAACTGGATAAAGCTTACAGCTACAGGTAGTGGTTTCGATAGCGACCTTTTATCTACCATTATTCAGTATGCACTTTTATAATGCATCACAAAACCGACACATATTGATTTCAATCATGATCCGTCACTGCTGGACCTCGCCCTCACCCACCACTATGAGGATGTCTTTGATATTCAGCACTTTTCTCCACTAGTTAACAGTGATCACGTTGTAATTCACTTTAAGTTTAGGACACATGGTATACAATTCGTATCTGCTCCACCCCGTCCCAATATCTGGCGAGCCAATATTCCAGCGATCAGAAACTTTGCTATCTCGATTGATTGATCGGTCGACGCGGATGGATTGGTCGAAGATGAATGGAATAAGTTTAAGGCTACATTCGAGTCCGTAACGTCGCCGTTTATCCCATGGTCAGCACGTAAGCTATCACATTGCCCTCCATGGATTTATAAGGAAACCCGAAAGCTGTTAAAGCGTAGGAAACATTTCTGGAACTTATTCTTGTTGACAGGTCATGCACCATTTAAGCGTGAGTATCAAAAATTACGTAATATCTGTAAGAAAACAATATCCAAATCTCGTGCCACTTACGAACGACAGCTAATATATGATAACCGTACTTGTCCGAAACGATTGTTTCCGTATGTTAAACGGCTAATGAAACGTAGTGATGGTATTCCCCCGTTACTGTTACACGACAATTCAGAATTACTAGCTGAATCAGATCGAGCAAAATCTGAGACTTTTTCAGACTACTTTAGCGAAGTCTTCTCTACGTTTATTGTAAGAAAAACTTGTCCCACTCACACCGAGATACCAGTCATTGAATCTGTAAAGGTGATTGGGGAAGCTGTTCTTCCGTTGATAACTAACCTCAAACTTGGTAAGATACCTGGCCCTGACGGGTTACATCCATAGCTGCTGTCATCTCTTGCGGACATTATTTCAAAACCGCTCGCGACACTCTTCAACATGTCCCTTTCACTCGTTCAACTACCCAGAGATTGGAAGGATGCTATAGTCAGTTCTATATTTAAGGACGGTCAGTGACAGATAGTATTCAACTACCGACCTGTCAGTCTAACTAGCATTGTCGTTAAGTTACTTGAAAAGATGATTCGGGTTAGTTTGCTAAGCCACATAGATTTATTTACACAATTTGTTAGCTCCTGAGCAACACGGATTTCGTAACAAGAGTTCATGCTGGACTAACTTGCTTATTGCGAGAGAGGATTGGACAGCAGCCCTAGATAACGGTTTGTCTGTCGATGTGATATTCATAGATTTTAGCAAAGCATTTGACAAGGTTTCACACCTAGGTTTTATGCAGAAGCTCACGAGCTTCGGAATAATAGGTACTGTACATGAGTGGATAGGAAATTTCTTATGTGACCGCAGACAGAGAGTGAGGGTCAACGGAACGCTATCCGATTGGAAGCCGGTCAAAAGTGATGTACCCCAAGGCACCATCTCAAGCCTTCTGCTCTTACTTCTCTACGTTAATGAGTTACCGTTGTTGCTTAGGTCCTCGACATTGTTTGCGGATGATGTAAAAATCTGGAGAACAATAAAAAGTGAGGCTGATCATCTGGATCTTCAAGCTGACTTAGATGATTTAGTTAGATGGGCTCGAGAGTGGGGCTTATAAATCAATGCTAGGAAGAGTGTGCTAATGCACATCGGTCACGGTAATAGTTACCGTTATACTACTGAGAGTAAATCACTTCCATGCATTCAAGAGCATAAAGACTTAAAAGTAGTAATAAGTCATGATCTAAAAACACCTACGCATTGCAAAGCAGCCGCTGTCAAAGGTTTTCGTGCGTTATGGTCACTTTCACGAGCGTTCAAATCTTTTGACGAGGAAACGTTTCGAATTTTATATCCCACATATGTAAGACCACATTTAGAGTACTGTATCCAAGCAGCTAGCCCGTGTCAGATAAAGGATACTAACTCCGTTGAGCGTGTCTAGCGTGTAAGAATAAAATTAGTGAAGGGTTTTTCTAGACTCCCTTACGATGAGCGTTTAAAACGCCTAAACCTTTTCCCCTTGTCGTATCGTAGGACACGAGGTGACCTTATACTGGCATTTCGTATCTTTAATTATGAGTTGAGTGTTAATGTCTTATCTTTTTGCTCTCTCAAGCACTAATAATTTCCGAGGTCATAGCAAGAAGGTTCATAAACCACGATCTTATAAACTTAAAGTGGGGTCCCGTTTTTCTCATCGAGTAGTCAATGAATGGAGCGTCTTACCCGAACAAGTGGTATCAGCTCCATCAGTGAATACTTCCAAAGAGAAGCTGGAAAGCAATGTCTCAGGTATAATACAGGTTCATCAATCTACTATCCTCATTACTGAAGACTGTAAATTGGAAGTTACTTGGTAATTTTTTTATTGACATTTCAATGATGCGGATTCTAGGATGACGCTACTTGACTAATTGGGCTTGATTTGTATAAATGAGTGGATATTCTGTATTTCACCAATATGAAAGTCTTTCCAGAGGGGTTAGTTTTTGTAATCTTCCATATTTCATGCATTATTATAGGATCTTAATTCCGGATTAGTAGTTCTTACGATTGATAAATTACTTGATCACCCAGTTGTTATATATCGACTACAATGGTGAAGATTCACAGACTGAGTGACTATCACTAAACACATTTACAGTAAAATTCCACGCAAAGTTCGCAAAGTAATAAAAAAGTTTGAAAAGTGTACATTGCATTTACCTTAAATGGATATTGGTTTCCATCCTCATGGGTTGTGTTTCGGGACTGCGTGTCCATAGTTAATCGCTACCAGAATGTTCCAATCTTTTGTTCAGTCTTAATGTGAACTTGTACTTGGGTACATTAGTTAACATTGCCAAATCCCATTAGTATAGAGATAAAATTGTCAGGCCAAATCCCAGAATAGTATAGATAGTAAGTTTATCAGTGTGAATAGGAACGACTAAGCATCGAAGATACAATTCAGCAAGAAAATATAAAATTACTGAAATAAAAACAAACATTCGATTACATGAGCAGTTTAAACAAGCACATAGTCTTGGATTTATTTGATTGTCAAGACTGGAACGATTCCAAGATTCTGAAGATATTTGTTCACATACTAGGAAGAAGAAAATTAGACAAATTTAACTCTCATTTCAAAGAAAATTCTTATCCTGTTAGATATAAAGGATGTTATTAGATATGTAAAATAAAAATCACTAGGTTCTGTAGTTGACAATGGTTAATGGCTGAATTTTGACCTGTGAGTCACGGGTTTAATGAGATTTACAGAGATAATTATTACATTTAACACACACGTACAGTAAACACGGTCAGTAGAGTAATATATAGACGCCAACATAATCATTGAGCAATAACCCAATTTGATTTTAACTATTTATTCGAAGCACAAATTTTGGTGCAAAATTGCACGAAAAAATGAGCCACACGAATGAAGTGTTAGTATTGTGAAGAGTTAAAAGAGAGAAGGGTAATAAAGTCAATTAATAAATCAACTACAATAGCATTTATTGATAAAGTTCAGTTAAAAAACGTTCAACAAGTTCCCTTAATTAACTCGTTTTTATGAAGAGCATAACTGAAAATTACAGCTGAATTGGTACTGGCTTATTTTCTGAGCCGAACCGAATGACGTCATAAACCACTGAATTGTAAAATCTCTAGGACCACAGCAAAAGTAACGGATTGACAGATACAAAACATACACCGCTTTCTTTCAGACTATATTACCATGTTATAAAATGCTGTTGTAAAAATGAGATAGATCCTTCATTTTATTGTTTTTTGTAAATGATGAATTGCATTACAATATCTGCTACTCCTACATTTACGTGTAATAAACATTATTAATCATATTCTATTCCGAAATATATTCTGATGAACTATAAGACCGCTTAGTCAGCATTTACCAACTCAATATTTTGGGAAGATATTTCAATTGATCAACGAGTGTAAGCAAGACAAAGTAATAATGAGTTTGTAGGTTTCACTACCAAGGTTTGACTTCATAATTTCAAATAAATCGAGCGTTGGGTAGATTGTTATTAATAAAAATAATATATTTGTAATATCCAGATGAGTAGAAAATTACTCAATGGGGTATTACAAAATTATTTTTATTAAAAGCAATAATGAATTTTAATTTGGTGGAACATAAATGGAATATAACAAAAATGGGTCTCTCTAATTAATTAATGACTGAGTTCTCGGGTATTGATCTCCATCCAGGAGGTCCACTTATCGACTTAGAATACGCAGATGACATAGTCCTGTTTGGTGAAGACGCTGATAAAATACAGTCTTTTGGTAGCAACAATGCCAGAATGTTTGGAATGCGCTTCTCTCCCTCTAAATGCAAGTTGTTGCTTCAGGACTGGTCTGCGTTAACACCTGAACTAAGGATAGGGAGTGAAGTAGTCGAACGCGTTGACAACTTCACTTATCTTGGAAGTCTGATCAGCCCTAATGGGTTGGTATCGGACGAAATCTCAGCACGGATTCGAAAAGCTCGTTTGGCTTTTGCCAACTTACGTCACCTGTGGCGAAGGCGAGATATCCGTCTATCAATAAAAGGACGAGTATACTGCGCGGCAGTTCGTTCTGTTTTAATTTACGGCAGCGAAACATGGCCATTAAGAGTAGAAGTCACTCGTAAGCTACTAGTATTTGGCCACAGATGCCTTAGAAATATTGCTGGCGTCTGCTGGGATCACCGGGTAAGTAATAGTGAGGTTAGACTCAGGGTATTAGGAAATGATGGTAAATCAGTTGATGAGGTTATGAATCTTCATCGACTGAGATGGTTGGGCCACGTGTTACGTATGCCTGAACACCGATTACCACGACGTGCAATGCTATCCGGTATTGGAAATGGTTGGAAGAAAGTTAGGGGCGGTCGAACCAAAACGTGGCATCAGTGCTTGAAGTCACTAACTTCTAGTCTGAGCCATGTTGGTAGTTGCAGACTACTTGGTTGGGGTCCCCGTGACTATCGTAACCAATGGTTGGAGACTTTTGGTGACATGGCTCAGAATCGATCACAATGGCGTCGGTGTATACACTCCCTGTCTTCCCTTAAACTAAGAGATTGAAAGCGCTTCATATCTTTCTTTCTACGAACCAATTCTTTCTTCTTGTACTATATCTCTATATGCAATCTTTCTCTTATATATTACCACCTTTTACCTAACCAATGTTATGAATCCGGTGTTCATCCTGTTGTGCTGACGCGGTATGGCAACCTAGACCGATGCACACATGTGCCTGGTCCTACGTTGTAGTTGACTGACTGACTGACTAATCAATTAATGCTATAGAAAAGATATCTAGCTTATACAATGTTGATATAGTTAGGAAGAATTGAATTAAATGAACTTAATTTGTTCTTACAGAACCTACTGAAAGTTTTAATGTACCCAAGTCAGTCAGTCTGTAACAACGTAGAACTTCGTACGTACGTACATCAGTTCGAGTTGCCACACCACATTAGCACAGAGATAAAGTGGTCGATTCAAATCCCGTAGTGGTGGAGGTAATAAGAGTATAAGCAGTAATTGGGAAGATTAGTGTTTGGAGATGTTACTTAAAGAGTATAATACAGTGAAATAAATTTGGAAAGAGAAAAAAAAGAGACGAGGAATCAGGAGATTAGAATTTGGGAGAACACAAAGAGTGGATGCACCTGCGCCATTGCAAACGATTTTTAGCCATGTCATTCAGGGTCTTTAACCATTGGTTGCTTTCATCTCGCGGTCCACAACCAGGTAGTCTACACCTACCAACATGACCACTTGTCAGTGACTTCATGGACTTGTGCCATGTTTTGGTCCGGCAGCCCCTAGCTTTCTTCCAATCCACTCCTATACAACAAAACATTGCACATCGAGGCAGTCGGTGGTTGGGCATACGCAACACGTGTCCCAGCCATCTCAACTGATGAAGTTTCACCACTTCATCAATTGATTTGCCATCCTTACCTAGTACCCGTTTCCTAACAACTGTGTTACTTACTCGATGGTCCCATGATATACGAGCAATGTTTCGAAGACACCTATGATCGAATACTAGTAACCTACGAATATCCTCTACTCTTACCGGCCATGTTTCACTGCCATAAAGTAGGACGGGACGAACTGCTGCGCAGTAAACACGTCCTTTGGTTGATAGACAGATATCTCGCCTACGCCATAAATGACGCAAGTTGGCAAAAGCTAGTCGAGCCTTCTGTATCCGTGCTGAGATTTCGTCACATACCAGACCACAAGGGCTGATGAGACTTCCAAGATAAGTGAAGCGGTCGACACACTCAACTACTTCACTCCCTATCACTAGTTCGGGTGTCGATGTAACCCAATCCTGAAGCCACATTTTGCATTTCGAGGGAGAGAATCGCATCCCGAACATGCTTGCATTGTTGCTTAGAGTGGTCAGAAGACTCTGCATTTTGTCAGCGTCTTCACCAAACAGAACTATGTCATCGGCACATTCTAAGTCAACAAGTGAATCTTCTGGTAGAAGTTCAACCCCTGGAAATTTAGATGAGGAAAGTGTCATCTCTAAAAGCACGTCAACGACAAAGTTGAACAAGAATGGAGATAGTGGGCAGCCCTGACGAACACCACATGATGTAATCATTTCTGATGACAGTTCGCCATAAGCTCTCACTCGACCAGTTGTGTTGGAGTAGAGAGCCTTTATAAGGTTAATGTACTTCTTTGGTACTCCTTTCAGTGGCAAACACTGCCATAGAACCTGACGATCAACAGAGTCGAATGCCGCCTTAAGGTCGAGAAATACTACGATTTTGGGGCGTCTGAATGTGTGTCTATGTTCTAGGACCTGACGTAGTGTGAATATATGGTCTATACAACCACGTCCAGGTCGAAAACCATCCTGATTTTTTCTAGTCACGAGCTTTAGTTAGGCGTCGAAGTACTATTGAAGCTAATATTTCAGACACTATATTAGTCAAACTGATTCCTCTGTGATTGTCACAAGAGGACTTTTGTCCTTTCTTATAGACTGGCACAATCAATGATTGAGACCAGTCAGATGGGATTGAGTCCAGTTCCCGAATTCTATCTAAGATCTCAGTTAATCTCACTGCTAATACTGGGCCATCATCCTTAAAAATCTTAGGAGTAAACCTGTCAGGGCCTGCTGCTCTCCCTCGCTTCAGATTTCCTATAGCATTTTCAACTTCATAAAGAGTCGGACGACCTACATTAACTTGCCATTCAGATTGACTGGAGATCGTGGGAAACCGAAGTGTGGCTGAAGGCCAGTTGAACTGATCCCTGAAGTGTTCTGCCCATCGATCCAATCTCCTGCATTGAGAATGTATAATATGTCCATCTTTCTCTGAGATTATTTCGCTAACAGTCGGGTTCCTAATACCGGATTCCTTAACAAGTCTGAACAATTGTCTGCTATTACCTATTGCCGCAGCCTTTTCCATCTCTCTTGCTTTCGCTATCCACCACTGTTCGCGATCATTGCGTAGGCTTCTTGTCAGCTTGCGCTTAAGCTGACTCCGCTCTTCATTATGTTCAGAGCCAGGTGGAATGAGTTTCCGAGCATCTATCAGTGCCATAGATGCTGCTGAGATCCAGTGTTGCTCCTTAACCTTACGGTTTACCGTACTTGCAGATATCACTGCTGTTTCCACAGTTTTTCGGATATCATTCCAAGCTGCATCGGGGTGGATATCACATACATGGCCGCCTAACTGTTTTCCTAGGTGTTCCTGAAATATACTCTTAGTTTGACTATCTTTAAGTAGGGCCCTAAGAGTTTTACTTGCAGCGTCTTTCCTACGTTCAATAAGACGCAGACAGATACGCGCTCGTACTAGAGCATGATCTGAATCTAAGCTTGTACTCCAGAATGAGCGACAGTCTTCTATCGAGCCTCTCCATCGGTGGCTGATAGCGATGTGATCTATTTGGGTCCAACATTGGGACGAATTAGGGGGTCTCCATGTTAAAAGATGTTTTTCCTTATGCTTAAAGTTAGTATTTGCAAGGAACAGACGATTATCTGAGCATAGCTGCAACAGACAGTCGCCATTATCCGTTCTTTGAGCCACGACACTATAAGATCCACCCAGGTGTCTTTCCCTATCGCTTAGTCTACCTACTTGAGCATTAAAGTCACCGGCCATTATTACTACATCCGAGCGCCTAGCTTTTAGGAGGAGGTCGGAGAGCTTTCTGTAAAACCCATCTTTTACATCATCTGCGCTTCAGTCAGTGGGAGAATAGGCAGAGACCACGAAGAGGCAACAACGAGTGTCTTTATCTTTCGGAGTCCTTATTGTTCCGTTCAGTCGGACAGCGCAAAAACGACTGTCTATTGGGATACAGTCTAAGAGAGCTAGTTCTACCCTAGAACTCAGTGATATACCTACGCCGGCGAGGCCACGGGAAGCAGAATCAGGGCTTCCAGATACACTAAGTGTGAATCGAGTCGGTTCTTTATTTTGGCATGGTGAGGTCAAGTGAATGACGCTACTCGGATCCTGTATGCCTGTTTCGGAGACGCAACATACATAGATGGCGCGGGATTCTAAAGTCCTAGCTAAGGAAGCCTGTTGTCCTATTTGGCACAGTGTTCGGACGTTGAAAGCTCCTACGTGTAGTTTAGAGCGTGGTTTCAGGAGACCAGGAATAACGTTCCGCGTACTCGAATAGTTTGCCCTAGCGATGCGAGATGATAAAGAGACGTAAGGAGGGTTAGTCATGGAGATAAGAGTGGTATTAGGAGGTGTAGGAAGGATTTGAATGTGACCAACTTGGTCTCGTGCGCTGTTACGGGTAAGAGCGCTGATATCACTTCCCGGCTGCCCACACCGTGGAAGGGTATTTCTTGAGGAACCTGAAAAGGAAATTGGATTAGTGTTGATCTTAGCGACCTGGGAACGTGACCGCAGAACCCAAAAGACAACTGCTTGAGGCCGGTCGCACAGGGCCTTTTCGTGGAAGGTTTTTAATGTGTTAGCTCCGTTCTTCAAAGGGCCTTACCGCCGGAGACGGAAATCCGTGAGGTAAGGTGAGGTGTGACATTTTTAGGGTCGACCTTTTCTAACTCCACCCCTCCTTGTGGGAAGGCAGCATCGCTGCAGATGCTGCTTGTCCGAGGGAAACACCGTACTGCCGTCACACCCTCTACAATCAGCAGTACGACTTCGCCCTCAGACCTTGAGTTGCTGCTTTTAGTCTTACCGTCCTCCAATCGACCTGCCTGGCATGGTAGAACCTACAGGAACATATGTTCCGGCCAATATAGGTCGGTAGGGTCATCACGATAGGCAAGCCCGACCACCGCGTCAAGGTAGCAGCTTCGGTCGGGAATGTACCCAAACATACTTTCGATTAAATAAAACGATTAATTGATGACTGTGATTAATACACACATAAAAAACAAGAACCAAAATAAGCCACGTTTCGCAGCCGTAAAGTAAACCAGAATAAACTGCTGCGCAGTATACTCATCCCTTAATCGATTGACGGATGTCTTCCTTCGCCATAGGTGACGTAAATTGACAAAGGCTAAACGACTTTTCTGAATCCGTATAGAGATTTCGTCAGACACCAATCCATTAGGGCTGATCAGACTTCCTTATTCTTAGTTCAGGTGTTGATACAGTCCAGTTTTGAAGCAATAATTAGCATTTAGAGGAATAAAAACGCACCACAAACATCCTGGCATTGTTGTTTAGTGCTACCAACCAACGAATCGTTGAGCAGTAAACTCGCCCTTTGGTTAAAAGATGGATATCTCGCTTACGCCTGCTTCGGTTTGGGCACCCGGGCAGTATCACAGCCCTCACACATTTCGAATGAGATTTGTGTGGCGCATATGTATTTGGTGCCTTATTGTACCAATATCTATGTGTTAAAATAAATAAATAATTACGCCACATGTGACGCAAGTTGGCGAAAGTCGATGAAGCTTTTCGAATCAGTGCAGAGATTTCGTCAGACCTCAGGACAAACGAAACACCCAAGATAAGTTAAGCAGTCGATGCGTTCAACTACTACACTCACCATCATTAGTTCAGCCCATGACGCAAGCCAATCCTAAAGTGACATTCTACATTTGCAGGGAGAGAACCGCATCCCAAACATGTTTAGATTGTTACTTAAGGTGGTTGGAGGATTGTATTTTGTCTGTGTCTTCACCAAACAGAACAATATCACTTGGGTATTGTAAGTCAACAAGTGAATCTCCTCGCGATTAACGGAGTCGAGTGCTGCCTTACGGTCAAGGGATACACACCTACAGTTGGACGTCGCAAAGTATGTCTATGTTTCGGAATCTGCTGAATGGTGAATACTTGGTGTATACATTAAAGTCCAGATCTGAAACCAGACCAGTTTACTCGGGTTCGCTCCTCACGAGCTCTAGCTAGACGTCGAGGTATCATTTTAGACACTATAAGCTAAACTGATTCCTCTGTGATTGTCGTATGAGGATTTTTGACGATTAACGATCGAGGTAATAAGGTAAACCATAAGGTTAGGGAGAAATACTGGATCTCGGCAGCATCTACCACACTGTCAGATGCTCGAAAACCCATCCCATCAGGCTCTGAACATGATGAAGGGCGAAGTTTTCTGAAGCACAGGCTGATAAGAAGCCTACGCAATGATCACGAACAGTGGTGGGCTGCGAAAACAAGAGGAGTGGGGAGTCCTGTAGCAACAACTTGCATTTAGAGGGGGAGAAATGCATCCCAAATATCCTGGCATTGTTGTTTAGTGCCGCCAAAAGACTCTGCATTTTATCAGCGTCTTCACCAAACAGAATTATGTCATCTGCGTATTCCAAGTCGATAAGTGGACCTCTTAAAAGGAGATCAATGCCCGAGAATTCAGTCGACGAGAACATTATTTCCATCAGTAGGTCTATGATGAAGTTGGACAAAAATGGAGATAGTGGACAGTCTTGATGGATACCACTTGAGATTGCAAAATCAGATGACAGTTCGTCATAAGCTCTCACTCGACTGGTAGTGTTCGAGTAAAGAGCCTTCACAAGGTTTATGTACTTCTGAGGTGCGCCTTTCAATTACAGACATTGCCACAGAACCTCTCGGTCAACAGAGTCAAATGCTGCTTTTAAGTCAAGGAAGACCATCATTGTCGGATGCCGATAAGCATGTCTGTTCTAAAACCTAACGAATAGTGAATATGTGGTCGACGCAGCCACGACCAGGTCTGAAGCCAGCCTTATTTTCTCGTGTTTGTAGTTCATCAGTCTTTGTTAAGCATCCGATAATTATTGAGACTAGTACTTTCGATGATATATTAGTCGAATTAATCGCTCCATGATTATCACAGAATGATTTTGATCCTTTCTTATATATTGGGACAATCAGTGATTACTTACTTACTTACTTACGCCTGTTACTCCTCGTGAAGGAGCATAGGCCGCTCACCAGCATTCTCCATCCAACCCTGTCCTGGGCAATCCTTTCTAGCTGCGTCCAGTTGTTATTCATCGTTTTCATATCTGCTTCTATTATCCGACGCAATGTGTTCTTTGGCCTTCCTCTTGTTCGCTTCCCTTCAGGATTCCAAGTTAGCGCTTGCCTCGCGATGCAGTTTGACGATTTGCGTAATGTATGTCCTATCCATTTCCATCGTCTTTTCCTAATTTCTTCTTCAGCTGGAAGTTGGTTTGTTCTCTCCCACAGAAGGCTATTGCTGATGGTATCCGGCCAATGGATGTTGAGTATCTTGCGTAGACAACTATTTATAAATACTTGTACCTTCTTGATGGTTGTTGTTGTAGTTCTCCAAGTTTCAGCTCCATACAGTAGAACTGCCTTGACGTTGGTATTGAAGATTCTCACTTTGATATTGGTTGAAAGTTGTTTTGAGTTCCATATGTTCGGTTTAGGCACCCGGGCAGTATCACAGCCCATACACTAATGACGAACTCTCTATGTCTATGGAAACTACTTTTCTCGCTTCGAAAAACAATCAATTGATTCAAATTATTATTATCCACATTATTCACCCTCTTTCATACTTATACAGCGGCTCATCTTTGGTGGAAATTCGACTGTATCTAAACGTTCTCGAGTCACTGTCCGGTTGAAAATTGTATGTTACTACCGAAGATGAGTACTGAAGCAGTTTTTCTGAAACCACGTGCGCCATTCAAACTGGCTGCCTTCAACGTTCGCACTCTTATGCAGGTTGGTCAACAAATAGGGCTGGCTATGTCTTTGGAAAGTCCTTATATCGATGTCTGCTGTCTATCGGAGACCTGTATTCAAGACTCTGGTGAAGTACTACAAATTCGCTCTCCATCTGTCGCTTCAAAAAGCTTATTTAACGTGCATGTATCCGGGGACCCTGTGGCATCTTCGTCTGGTCTTGCTGGCGTTGGTATCGCACTAAGCGCTAGAGCTGAAGCAGCACCAATCGATTGGATCCCCATTAACAGTCGGTTATGTGCTGTTGGATTAGAAATGACCGTCAAAGTGAGAAGAAATCGGCGTGAGAAACGATGTCTTTTCGTCATCTCCGCCTATGGTCCAACAGATTGCAGCCCGGATGCAATCAACAATGAGTTTTACCACCAGTTATCTGTTCTTCTCCAGAAAGTGCGTTCGACAGATATTGTAGTATTAGCCGAAGACTTGAATGCTCAGGTCGGGCGTCTAGGCACAGAAAAGAGTCGTTTAGGTGGCCAATGAGGACTCGCTGGTCGCAGGTCAGATAACAGAGACCGTCTACTGCAACTTTGCATGGACCATAACCTGTTTTTGGCTAGCACTAACTTTCGGCACAGTCATCGCCGATGTGCCACCTGGCGTCCTCCCTCTGCATCCCAAGCCTGAACTCAGATTGATCACATCGCGATCAGCTACCGCTGGCGTGGTTGTGTAAAAGACTGCCGCTCCTTTTGGAGTACCTATCTGGACTCTGACCATGACTTGGTCTGCGCCAATCTTGGACGATGGGCAGAATTCTTAGAAGGGCAGTTCAACTGGCCTGCTGCTCCGGCAACATTGGTCAGACAGTCCTGCCCTCCATGGCCGGTGACGACTGATCCACCAAACGAGGAGGTCGTCCGCAAGGAACTCCAACTCTTGAAGCGTTACAAATCACATGGCCCAGATGACTTACTTCCGGCTCTTTTTAAAGATGGTGGCAACTTTTTGACTAAGGAATTGACGACGTTGTTTACAAAGGTTTGGGAACTAGAGAGTGTACCAACGTCGTGGAATGAGTCGATAGTTGTCCCTATCTTTAAAAAGGGTTCACGTCGTTCCTCTAACAACTATCGAAGGATAAGTCTACTTCCGATTGCGTCAAAGCTTATTGGCTTCCGTCATATTTCGTAGGTTGTTCAAGACCCGAGAAAGATTGACTCGCGAGGAGCAAACTGGGTTTTGTTCTGATCAAGGATGGAATGATCATATCTTCACCCTCCGCCAAATGTTAGAACACCGCCATACTTATCACAGGCCAACAATCATAGTGTTTCTTGACATCAGGGCTGCCTTCGATTCGTTAGATAGGACTGTTCTCTGCGATTGTCTATTGAAGAAGGGTGTGCCTGAGAAGTTTATTAACATCCTAAAAGCCCTATGCACAAACACTTCAGGCAGAGTGAGGGCATACAATAACCTTTCTCCATTGTCCCACTCAAGCAGTGGGGTTAGGCAGGGTTGCCCAATCTCACCATTCCTCTTCAACTTTGCCATCGATAACATTCTGGAAACAGCTCTGATGGATTTAAGTAGTGGCTGTGTGGATCTGTTGCCTGGAGAAAGACTACTCGACCTTGAGTATGCGGATGATATTGTCTTACTGTGCGATAATGCTCAAGCCATGCAATCCACACTTAATCAGTTGGCAATCAGTGTCCGTAAGTATGGTATGTGATTTGCACCTTCTAAGTGAAAAGTACTTTTACAAGACTGGCAGGACCCTGGTCCTGTACTCACCCTGGGTAGTGAGCAGATAGAAGTAGTCAAGAAGTTTGTGTATTTGGGTAGCTGCATAAGTGCTGGTAGTGGCGTGAGTAGTGAGATCAATGCACGTATAGCGAAAGCCAGAGAAGCTTATGCAAATCTGGGCCATCTTTGGCGCCTTCGTGATGTCAGTCTGGTTGTAAAAGGTCGGATCTACAACGCGTCGGTGAGAGCAGTTCTGCTCTATGCTTGTGAAACCCGGCCTCTCCGAGTTGAGAATGTTAGACGACTCTCTATTTTTGATGATCGTCTCCGAAGGACTGCTGACATCCGCCGGCAACATCATTTTAATAGCGCAGAGGTTCGGCATCGTGTGTTCGGACAGAGACGATAATTCAATTCGTATCACCATCTTGAAACATCGACTTCGGTGGTTTGGACATGTTCTACGAATGTCGTCCCAGAGAATTCCACATCGTGCATTATTTGCCGACTCTGGAACTGGTTGGAAAAAGCGAAGAGGTGGTCAGTGTATGACATGGTGTTGTGGTATGAAAGAAAGCTGTAAAGGGCTGGCTTCTGTTAATCCTTCACGACTCCCTAGTTGGGGTCTGAGAGATAGTGCTACACAGTGGCTAGAGACGTTATCAGATATGGCTCAGAACAGAAGCCAGTGATCCTGCTGTAACCTTCTTTTACTTCGTAAAAAGTGGTTGTATCTTCCTTAACTGAAAGATTTTTTCCGATTGCACCTTTCCGTTCCCTCATTACTACCACACTACCTTACACCAATATTTTCGCTATTGTTCTTTTTTTTTTGCGCTCCTTAGCTTTTTTTTCCTATTTCTCTTCGAATTCTCATTGTTTTGTGTGGTGCATATATATTGGCGCTCTCTTGTACCAATATTTATGTGTTCAAATAATAATAATAATAATAGGAATTGAAGCGAGAGATTGATCATGAATACAGTGATCTTGAGTACTGTTAGAAGTATGAGGGTAGTTATCACTTCCCGGTTGCCCACACCGTGGAAGGGCTCTTCTGGAGATACCTGAAAGGGAAATTAGGTTAGAGGTGGTCTTAGTGAACTGAGAGTGTGACCACAGTGCCCGAGGGACAACTGCTTGGGGTCAGTCACACACGATCTTTTTGTGGGCAATTTTCGTGAGAAACGATTGTTTTAGTCAGTATGGCTCGACTGGTTTATTACGATAGGCAAGCTCGACCACCACGTCAAGATAGCAACAATGGTTGTGTTATTATGTTGACACAGATAACACAAGAAAAAAATGTGTTTATAAAACATTTCAATGAACTTGATGGTTTCATAAAGTTTTTCTTTGGTTGTTTATTCATTCTGAGTATAAACATACGATTTAAACAAAATAAAACTTAAAGCTTATCACTTATGTAAATTGCCCCGATTTTCCTTAATTTCGGACCATTAGATCAAAGGGCAATATATTTTGCGGTTGGAGTCCATGAACACAATGTCCTAAAATTAAACTTCAATCATGTTAGGACTCATTAGCAAAATGTCGGATACCTTACATGTGGATGACCTCTACGATTGATTAGTCAAATTATGTCGGTTATTATTCAGTAAGTCATTAGTTTAATCGCGAAGTATTGTACAAGTTATCATATTTATCTGTCTTAAACTAGCCATCTTACACTTTATTAACTGAGCTGCTCAGACAGTTCCATAAACCCATGGATTCAAACTCACTTTAAATAAATATTTTTTAACCACCAAACAGTTGGTGTTACTCAAATCTCGAATCTGCGTGAGACTGAAAATTAAAATAAATTATTGTATGGGTTTTATACTAGTTACCTAAATTCGAAGTTCCCAGTTTTTCTCTTCAACTACGTAATCTGCACTTTCTCCATTATTGTTTAGGTCTTAAGTCCAGTTAATTATGTCAGATGTCAACAAATCAATCAACACCTAGTCAATAGACTAGGTTTAGAAACTAGCCTTCAGGTAAGTGTCAATTTTTACTTTATAATTTTTTAGGGTCATCATGGTTGTGTTAACTGCTTAGAATGGAACGAGCGTGGTTCCTATCTTGCTAGTGGTTCAGATGATCGGCGTCTAATTATCTGGGATCCATTTGAACGTAAATCTCTTTTAACAATGAACACTGGTCATATGGCGAATATATTTTCTGTTAAGTTCTTATCTAGTCTAAATGTGAGTACTATCGTTTTTGTTGTTATTGAAAACTCGTAATCATCCTGTTTTTCTAGGAGAATCTGATTGTAACGGGTGCAGCTGATAACAAAATTCGTGTACATGACGTTAAAGCACTAGAAACTCGGCATGTATTTTCTTGTCATTCAGGTCGCGTTAAACGATTAGCGAATACTCCATCTGAACCATTCTTATTTTGGTCAGCCTCAGAAGATGGGACCTGTAGACAGTTTGACCTACGAGATCCTGATCAGGTATGATTTTTGTTTCTTAAAATTGATTTTAAAAAGATATAAAATTAAAAAAAATTTGAATGCAAATTCAATTAGCTTATGCTTAATCGATGTAATCTATATATTCAAACGTCACAGTAAGAATGAAAAATAACCATATTTTCAATAAAAATTTTCCTTTACACTTAAGAGATACATGGATAAGTAAATAGATTTACTTATCAAACAGAGATGTTCCAGTTTTTATCAACAGTCGACGATTTTGTGCAAAGATCTGTATGTTTCGATATACCGCTGATATAAAAATTCTTTAACTTATGTTATGAAAGTCAAGTTGACAATATTGAGCGTAAGTGCATGATTTTAGATTAGAAAAGCAAATTAGTTAATCGCCTTATATATCTGCACATAAAGGTGAGTAAACTGTATCTTACAACAAAATGCAAGATGCATTTACAAATGATATAGGAGCTAGGTAGAGAATGCGAGTATTCTAAGCAACTGATCGTCACATAGAATCATGTTTTTATTGATTCTAAACTGTCTTGTCCATTATTTTAACTTTCTTCGGTTCTGTTCTGGGTTTTCACGATATTTTGATACCATCAAGTTTATTAATTCAGTTTTGTTCCTCTGATTTTGTATTGATGTGAAAATCGGGTATACAAGTAACCAACTGAATATCGATTCTCTACCATTTATTGTCCAATCTAAACAAGTTATGAACATTTGGTTACTTGAAATATCACACCTAATTTTTAATGAAGTAACATTGATGAGAACACATTATAGCACTAAATAAATAATATATTTGTAATATCCCGATGAGTAGAAAAATTAGATTTTCTGACGTTTCAAGACTTAGTGTAAGCCACTTCTTCAGAGAGTAAATAACCAAATCAAAATTAATCCAAGTTTAAATAGTACAATGGTGAATCAAGTCAAACCTTGGTAATGATATCTACATTATAGCACTGTTTCATAAAACATGTGCGTACAATCTCATAGGTATATGAAATATCGTTCCTTTTATCAGTTACTTTCGATGAAGCATCAGTGTAGCCATGAGCCTAGCATATAAAACTGTACTTGTACCTGTATTTGCTTTGGTATTTAATGAAGTACAGTTTTATAGAAAGGAAATGAAACTACACCTGCTGTGTAAAAGACAGATGATACTACTTAGATGTTCATGAGGATTAAAGTAAATTGGTGTTCTAACTTGACTAAATGGTTGAAATTCGTTTTTAGATTGTCCATGTGGTACTCGTGCTATTACTAATTTAAATAAGAAAGAAGTTGATTTATCTAAAAGTATAACCTATCTGTGAAATATCATATTTAAAATAATCTTTCATGTTTTTATCTTTTACAAGACTTCTGTAAATAAACCATGTAATGTATTAGTCAATTTACGATTTCAAGATAACGTTTTTGCCGAAGCTAAGTGTATTGCAGTAAATCCATTAAAGTCTGAATTGGTTGCTATCGGTGGGAATGAACCATTTGTACGAATGTTTGATCGACGTAAATTAACACTTTCTACGTATGATGGTGTTACACCACAGGAGAGAATGTAAGCTTTTAATGTAAATTAACAAATATATTATTAGCATATTAATTAATAAGGTACCTACTGTGCCTTTCCGTGATTGAGTTTAAATTTTCTCTCAACCATAATTTGTTGCTGATAGCATATTTTTGACGAGTTATTTCATAAGATCTCGAACCATCTGCGAAGCTTTAAATTTACCGTCATTAAGTTCTCATCCCAACCAGTTCATCTTCGAGGTCCCTCCACAATCTAATAATTACACAATCTTTTGAATGTGATTCCTATAATGGGTTAAACTGCAAAATCGTGCATGGAGAACAGCTCGCAAACTCTTTCATGTAAAGACCGATATCAGGCAAGGTTGCTTAATCTCACTCTTTCTCTTTCTCCTAGTGATCGACTAGATCATGATGTCAACATCTGAAGGGAAGCACGGGATACAGTGGACATCTAGGATGCAGTTGGACGATCTAGACTTCGTAGATTATCTGGCTCTTCTATCGCAAACGCAACAGCAAATGCAGGAGAAGACGACAAGTGTAGCAGCAGCCTCAGCAGCAGTAGGTCTCAATATATACAAAGGGAAAAGCAAGATTCTCCGATACAACACAGCATGCACCAATCCAATCACAATTGACGGAGAAGATTTGGAAGATGTAAAAACCTTTATATATCTGGGCGGTATCATTGATGAACACTGTGGATTTGATGCAGATGTGAAGGCGCGGATCGGAAAAGCAAGAGCAGCATATTGACAACTGAGAAACGTCTGGAACTCAAAGCAACTGTCAACCAACACCAAGGTCAGGATTTTCAATACAAATGTAAAGACAGTTTTACTGTATGGGGCGGAAACCTGGAGAACTACGAAAGCAATCATCCAGAAAATACAGGTGTTTATTAACAGTTGTCTTCGCAAAATACTTCGGATTCGTTGACCGGATACTATTAACAACAACCTACTATGGGAGAGAACAAACCAGATCTCAGCAGAGGAAGAAATCAGGAAGAAGCGCTGGAATTGGATAGGACACATATTGAGGAAAGCACCCAACTGCGTCACAAGTCAAGCCCTCACATGAAATCCTCAAGGCAAAAGAAGAAGAGGAAAACAAGAGGACATTTTACGCCGGGAAATGGAGATAGACATAAAAAGAATGAACAAGAATTGGATGGAACTAGAAAAGAAGGCCCAGGACAGAGTGGGTTGGAGAATACTGGTCGGTGGCCTATGCTCTATTGAGAGTAACAGGCGTAAGTAAGTAAGTAAATAATTGGTCAGTCATATGCAACGTACGGTCAGGCGAAAAATTCCCTTTGACCCAAGTTGTTTGACTTCACATCAATACAATGAGTTCGAATTTAAACATAAAGGAGTTGAAATAATAAAGCGGGTCTTGGACATTAGATTGGTAATATAGTTGGAAACAATCGAGTTGAATCAAAGAATGGAAAGTATGGTTAAAAAGACCAGTGTCTGGAGAACTGTAATAAATAAATCAATCTGCAACCCTGCAACTGGTGTTAAAAGCTATAAGCCATTGTAAACATCTCAGCATTCATTGGTTCACTCAGTTTAAACGTGTTGAAAAACTAATAATAAATATATATTTTTTATATTCCAAGGAATTGAAAAATTGTATTTCTGGCGTTTCGTAGCTTTATTTGAGCCACTTCTTCAGAGTAAAACGGTATCGTTCCCCATTGTTAAGTTCTGCTATCTGTTTTGCCTATTTGTTCTGAATAGTAGGAATTTTACCCTAGAAAAAGATTGCACTACTCTGTTTTTATGGATTCTTAAACAGTTTCTGTGTGATTTTTCTGAAGTTTCATGGTTCCGTTTATTTTTCACAAGTCACTTTAAATCTCGACTGTGAAATCTTAGTAATGTAGCCCGTCAAAATACTAACTCTTTGTGTCTATTTAGATGAACTATTGAAACTGTTCGACCAAATAATTAGTATTAACGTAGTTGTGATCGCCTAACAAACTTTCGTTATCGGACAAGTCATAATCTATAGTATCAACGTGTTTGAAAGCCGGGAAAATAGCAATGATTAACGTTCAGAAACGAATCAACAGAGGTTAATAGTCGCCAGTTATCGGATTCTGGTTCATTGATTTTTTATACCATGGGGCTTACCTATTTCTGTTTGATTACTACTATTATTAACTATCACTGTACTGATTATTCATCAGTTCTAACATTGGGAATCATGAAAGTGGACCTTCAGAACTACTTGTCTTTTGACATTATAGCAGAAACGTATTGTTTGTTTTTACAATGGTCCGTCACATAGCTTTTATATTCTACCTAACTTGTGCTTAAATAAAATAGCTAATAATTTATTATCATATGACTCTAAGAAAACTAATGTTAGATAGCGTTTGTAGGAACCTTAGTATCATAGTTTTAGTATACGGTTATTTTTTAACCGGATGTTTATGCAATCTTCACAGTTTGAAATCATGATTTGGTCTTAGTTAGACCACCATTGTAAACGTGGAAGCGCTGAACAGCCGCTTCGTCCCATTGTAGGACTCTTCATCAGCGCACATCGACAAGCGGGCGTTCAGGAGTGGAACCAAGGACTTTCGATCTTGCATGCGAACGATTAACCACTGAGCCGACATCCAACGGTGTTAATATCTAGCTTCGATCAGTTTACGATATTGCCCAACCTTTATCTTCTGGTATATGGTTGTTTCATACGCGACATAGTTGAATTCTACTGATCATGAGTTTTTATTAGAACTTGAGGAGTTGTATCCTGTAGCTAGTCACTAGTGAGTTGCTTACTTACGCCTGTTACTCCTCGTGGAGAGGCATAGACCGCCCAGCAGCACTCTCCATCCAACCCTGTCCTGGGCAGTACAGGATCATCGTTAGTATAGTAGGATTTGTGGGGATCGTTGAATTTTCGTAGTTATAAATAGCGAGCTGATCTTAGTCAAATGTCTTAGATAGTACAGTAGTAAAAGTTATTTGTTGTGGTAATTTTTATGTTTACAACCAGTCTACATCATTAATAAAATCTCCGATTGAAATTTATAACTTTAATTACAGTTTAGTGAATCCTGTACATTCTAGATGACTTTCGTGGTCATTCAGATCTAATGTTAACGTAATTCAATAACTTATTGATAAAAAGAACTATCAGTTCAGTTAAGCACCGAGTTTTATTCGAATGTTTGCCTATTTTGCAAAAGTTAATATCTTAATCCATCATTCATGATGGAGTTACAATACCAGGTGACATGCTTGATGGTGAGATTGAATGTAAGCGTTAAAATACCATTTAAAACCACCTATAAAATGAATATCATTGTAGTTATTATTGATAAGTCATGTCGATCGAACGTTATATCCGTTTTCCTAAGCTATTCTGGTAACCCGCAGACTAGTACTACACAGCGACTTGAACACCAGAGAGAAGACGCAAGTATGAGAGAAAATACTTTATCCCAAGGTTCATTTTTGTACAGAAAATCATGGGTATTTATAGATGTTGGCGTCTGTTAAATCAACATCACATTTCAGCCAATCCTTTAACGACATATTATGCTACCGACCAATAGTAGCACGCCACGTCGGAATTCTAGGTTGTTCCATCATACTCTGATTGGCTAGAACTCTTCGACTCCTTTTGGGCCTCTGGAGGTTCCGTTGAAGTTCTCTGGAAGCCGACTCAACAATTATCACATTGCACCCTATTTAAATTCCTTTGATCATTGTCAAGTTAACTTACAGTCTTCTCTGTAAATTCTTGTATCTGAAAACTATTTCCATATATTCTCTAGACAAACTGCATCAAGGAGAACCCCTATAAACATTCCATCAAACTCGCTGCCTTCATTTCCCTATGGTGCAGCTAAATATTTTGTTCCATGTAAGTATTGAAACTAAAAATTCTTCCTTATTTATGTAAATATTTCTTGTAGATAAAGAACTAGGATTTCACCTCAATTTCTTCTCCACCTCATGAAAAAATAGTATTATGCCAGGACGAAGTAACTGTTCGTTGCTTTATGGCTTAAAATGGTTTTTTCAGCCGATATGAGTCTTGAATAAAAACTTTATACTGAAAAATCTTGGCCAACCCCGTTATTGAATGATCATCACGGGATCACTAAGGATTAACTCCAAAAAGAATTCCCAGTGTATTAGAGCAAAGCTGTAACTCGTGTTTTTCAACCATGTCGAGAGTAAGATAAAAATCCCTGATATTCACGCCACATTGTTGATTGGCTGAAGATTAAAATGTGGACCATTGGCTCCTGACTCTGCAGCTCTATAGTATGCTTGCAGGGAGTTAAAAAGGTCCTGAAGGCTATCCCTAGCGGATCCGTAGCATTACAGTACAGTGTCAAACAACTAAGAAACAGCTGTACAATAGCCAGTCTGTTTTTCCTCAATATGGTGAGCTAATAGTAGAATATCATCGTATTTTAATATCTTAGATTAACATTTTCGATCTGCTTCTTTGTGATGACACCCCTGTATAAGCTATTCAAGTAATTAAACCATCTGACTTTCAGACACTATTTGTGGTTTCAAATCTCACTTCACCTCCGGTTTAGGCACCTTTGTCTTACCTATGCATTCTACATAAAATATGTAGCACAAAGTCGTGTGCATACAAAATTGGTACTCGGTAAATGAGTTACGTGGATTTACATTAATATAAATTGTGATTTCAATTTTTTTTCGACATAATGAATGTTACATGCCCTCATACGGAGCGCTTATAGAGTTAGCATAAATTTAGTAGATGTTTTTGAGTATTACCACTTGCGTTTTTAATTTTGATGTAAAGTTTATCTTTGAATTTTATCAATAAATTAATATCTCAGTTTTTATTTAAACGAATAATAAACTACTGCTCACCAATTCTTTCAGTCTCTTTCTACATCATTTTCTGTCATTTCAGCTCATCTACCTGGTAAAATATTAACTGATGGTTTAGACAATCAAACTTTCAGTGTAACATCAGTCAGTTTCAGTTCAGATGGTGAAGAACTATTAGCTAATGTTGGACGTGATAATATTTATCTGTTTCATTTAGCTTCACAAAATGAACCATTTCAATGTCAATCATCGTTTAAATCAACTAGATTATTGTATAGTTTATCTGCAACGCAACCAAGGGATAGGTTTCGTTCTTTTCGTATTCCTACTTGGTTTCGTCCTTCAAATATGGGATATTATGATTCTTATTCGGGTAATATAAATGTTACTGTTTACACTTGTTCTAAACTCTTACGTCGTTATCTGTAATGGTTTTTTTCGTTCTCTGTTGTCGATATTCAATATTGATCAGTTTCATTTTGGCAATGTACTCATTTATGTTTTGAATAGAAGCTAAAAGTACAGGATGCACATTTTTTTCTATTTAGGGCTTCCCAATTGGATGTAATCCGTCATATATTGTTTAAAAACTTTAACTTTATCTATTTAACGTTAAATGGCAAGTGAATAATTATTAAATAAACTTTACTACCATCTTTTTATAGGTTCAACTTATGATTACCGTTGTAATTCTTCTATGGCTTCTGATTACGCAGTCGTACTGGCTTCACGATTAATTGAAGCCAAGGCGTACGCTGTTGCAGTTCATAAGTATAATCAACTTATTCAACAGTATCCTTTCTGTCCTCAACTGTATACAGGTCGCGCTACTGCTTTAATTAAAAGAAATTGGTCAGTCATTTTGTGACATTTTTGTTTTCCTACTACTGTGTTGGGTCTATGTTGTTTATCTAATAGCTTGTGTTTTATCCAAACTCTTCATTATATTCTAGTCTAGTATCATTCAGTAAGCTTAATATTATGTAAGTAACAAGATTTCCATCAAGAATTATGACTAATATATGGTAATAGTACAGGAATTTAGAACAACATATATAGGCGAACAATATTGTTTTCTATTAGATCCTCATCAGGCTTAACTTCTAATATACAGTAATATTTATATGCATATATGAAGTTATTAAACCAATCAAGGTAGTTTATGAGTCAATGATAACATTGAGAACGATTACATAATAAGTGAAAAGTACAAATTGGTAGTGTGGTAACAGGTACATTAGTTTTGATATGAATAATAAAGGCTCGAATCAATGCTACATAATCGAAAATAGGTCAATGATTAGAAAAATATAGACAGTGAGATAAAATTTATAAAATTATAAGATGACGTAATAAGGAGTGTTCAGATAATTGGACCATGAAACGTATATTTGAGAGAAAATAAAATAAAGTGATAGGAGGGTGTGAAGAAAAATAATAAACGAAGGGAAAGTTTGAAAAAATAATAAATAAATTCATTTATTAAGACCAAGGGAGGGTGTTACAACTTTCTTTTGAACACAAAGACTTGGCTTGTTGGCTCGAATTCCTATAGCTTCTGCTATGTGTAAGAGACGAGATCGAACACCATAAGGAAAACTAGTGGGAATACAATAAATAATTTTTAATGACTTGTTTCTGTCCACTATATGACCGCTATCGACCAAGTGTGATAGAACCGAGCTGCGTATTGTTTTGACGTAACCTTTTCCTAACCACGAAGGGAGGTGTCCACTAACTCTTTGGTTCAGTTGCCTGTTAGTGCGCCAAATATAGCTTTCTCCACAGGAGCAGCTGAATTCGTAGATACACATAGAAGTGGCATAACCAGGTAACTTATCCTTCAGTTGGAGAATCGCCATAGATCGGGTCGAATACGATAGACAGAGGTTGGCAGCATTGTTGCACGCAAGTGTTTCCTCAGGAAACCCTGTAGATATCCCAATTCAATCAACATATTATGAATGTGCTCTAATTCCTTATCAATTGTGTCAACTGAGCATATCTTAATAGCTCTATTTGCCATCACGGGATATGAAGTTATATGCTGTATACATTTTGAAACTATACGGTTGATTAAGCATTATTTGTTGGTCTTATTTTAGTGTAATTATATGTGATACTTTCTTAGTCATCATGGTAATTAGGTTTTTCTATCTACTGTCTTTTTCACATCCTTTTCATTTGTATAAATTACAGTGGGTTTCATTCGACTTTGATTTTGTTGTAAATGCTTCCATAAATGAATAGTTTATAGACAAGTAGTATTGAAAATTTTGACATGAAACAAGCGCCATATATGAATATGTTTTGCTGTACGTGGTCAGTTTTAAGAACACTGTAGTTTAATCGGCAATAGGTCTGAATACGTAGATAACCGTCTCACTTTTGGTATAAGAATCACTAGTAGCATGGGACGATCACATCTTATATTGGCTGTTGGCTTCTGTTGACTTGATATTAGGTTAATTTCTCAATTAATCAGTTTAGCTTATTCTCACCCATTCAACTCAGGTTTTGCAAAGAATCTGTGGAAAAAACCTGAAATTTCCAGGATACACGGTTGTTTTCTGCTACCTAGATTAGCTAAAAGAAACATGGAATAATACTTGTTAGTATATCAAAGTGCACTTTTACAGTTAAAACCCAAAACTGAATTTATTGATGACTAACCTAAAGCTTTATTTTTCATACGTGGAAAAGATCAAACTGTTAGATTTTAAGAATATTCTTGAGTAAGCTTTGAACGTATTCTTTTACTTTAATTAAAGGAATGGCGATATTTATAATGCGTTATTGGATTGCCGAAATGCTATCCAACTGACTACTCAAAGCAACAATGATTCTGTCAGTATCCAAAATAACGATACCATTAATAAACATCAATTGTTAAGCAGTTCCGTTTACATTACAGCTCTATTACTTTCAGTTCGATGTTTATTATGTTTGGATTGGTTAAATGCTGCTCGTATTCAGCTCAAACAAGCACTGGAAAGCTTTCCCAATCTCTTCAAAAGTATTACGCATCAAAAGATTTCGGATAAAGCGCTTATTGCACCTACTATCATCGCTTCTTCTTCTCCCTCGTCATCTGCTAGCGCACCAACAATCAATACCACTGATACGAATCCGTCCAAGTATATTTGCAAATCAGACAACCTGGTTAAAGTATTCGAACATTTAAAGTCTACATTGTTGGCGAGAGAAAAACAATTAGAATCACAATCTAACAAGTCGAAAAGAAAAGGAAAGCAAGTTAGTGAAAGAAAAAAATCAGTACATAATAATAATGATAACAACGATACCAATGATGATAATGATGATGACGACAATGATGCCGAAGGATCTACAATACCAAGACCAGAAACTTTATCTTTCATGAAATGCGATAACAGTATGTTCCCTTTCTTGTTTTAGTAAACTGACTCACTGAAGTCGATTTTCACTTTTTTAAGAAGTATGAATAACAAATGAAAAAATAAGTAGGATTATTAAATGTATTTGTATGTCAATTCACCCAGTGAAAATTCGAGTTTACTCGTTTATATTTAAAAAAAACACTGACTCGAACAAGATAAATATGAATTCACTGAAGTATATGAGGCATCTACTTGGCGAATTTGCACACTTATCTTCGTGTCTTTTCTTATAATCAACTATTTTAAAAGACATTTCAAAAATAGAACTTTCTTCAGCGAGAATAAACATGTATTCTCGTCATTGACCTTAATCTTGCTCACTGGAATTAGTTGGTATTATATGTGTTTTTTTTAAACCCATGTAAAAACCCTTGAACCTTTTCGTAAAACTCCTTCAAACTCTCACTGGGCTATTGAGTAAAGGGACAAAGTGTCGGTAGAGATTTTTGGATAATCTGAAAAACTCAGTGTTATGACGCTTTCTGGTCTGGAATTCCTTAGTCGTTAGATCGGATAAAAACACGCCAATCAAAATCCTAACATATTCTTCTCGAGTCCCGATATTCTAGTCCATCTATTGACTGACCACTTAACTTGATCAGAACGACGCTTAGGTTGGCTCGAGTAAATTGGAGCATTGACGGGATAAGCTTGACTCATGTTGGTCTCCCGATGTGTATGACTTTTTCATCCCCAATTTCGGGTCTGGTAATAAAAAAGCAGCAGACAAGCTCCTACCATTACATTTCAAGCACCCAGTAAAGCCATTTCGAGCACTATTTAGTTTACATGTACAAATTATCGGACCGCAACGCAACCTCGATGAGAAAAAAACATGCTTTACATACAATCCTTCTGTAAGCGGCAGAGAACAGAATGAACGGTACAGAATTAATTAATAATTAATGAATAATAAAGCATTTAGCACTAGTCAATAGGTTCAACGGCGGCTTGCGATTCAAGACATACAGAAATATAATTATTCAACTACCTAATAATTATACAATAAAAATACAAGCAATAATATTCCGTGAACTAGTTAAGAATGCTACGAAATTCTCAGCATTTGATCTGTCATAACATATTCTACCATAATTATCACTTATTTAGACTCTGACCGCTGCTGTTAACTCGAGGTGACGATCGGGCATGCCTATCGTAATAAACCAGTCGAGACATACTGGCTGGAACAATCGTTCCTCAAGGTCCTACCATGCCAGACAGGTCGGTTAAGGAGCGGTAAGACTAAAAGCAACAAACCCAAGGTCTGAGGGCGAAATCGTACTGCTGACTGTACAGAGGTGTGACGGCAGTAAGGTGTTCCCCTTAGAAAACCCGCATAACAGTGATGCTGCCTTCCCACAAAGAGGGATGAGGTTAGAAAAGGTCGACCCTAGAAATGCACGCCTCGTCTTATCCCACGGATTTCCTTCTCCGGCGGTAAGATCTCAACAATTACGGAGCTAACACGAAAATTGCCCACAAAAAGATCGTATCTGACCGACCTCAAGCATTTGTCCCTTGGGCACTGTGGTCACACTCTCATTTCACTAAGACCACCTCTAAGCTAATTTCGTCTTCAGGTACCTCCAGAATAGCCCTTCCACGGTGTGGGCAACTGGGAAGTGATAACTACCCTCATGCTTCTAACAGTGCTCAAGATCACTGTATTCATGATCAATTTCTCTCTTCAATTCCTATTATTCCTCCTACCTCGACTTTCAACTCTAATCTTCCTCTTTTACTTCCTCCTCAAGTGTCACCATGACCAACGATTCTAGTGCGTAAAACACTGTCCCAGGTCTACTAAAAAACCTCGCTCCAAACTACACATTGGAGCCTTCAACGTATGCACCCTGTATCAAGTCGGCCAACAGGCCTCCTTAGCTAAAACCCTAGAATCTCGTACCATTGGTGTATGATGTATGGATAGAATTTTTCTGGAATATCTGCTTGGACTCCGATCATGCTCTAATATGGACATGCATTTGCTTGCTCCTCATTGAGTTGGCTCCAGAGGTCTTTATGTATTGTGGTCCAGTCTTAGAGATTAGTTTGACTAAAGTCTGGGAACTCGACGTAATCCCATTTCACTGGTCGAGATCAACAATCTGGATTCCGTAAGGATCGATCATGCACAGACCAAATTGCAACACTACGGATCATCGTCGAACAATCAATTGAGTGGAACTCATCACTATACATCAACTTCATTGATTATGAAAAGGCATTTGACAGTGTGGATAGGAGGACGTTATGGAAACTTCTTCGACACTACGGAGTTCCTGAGAAGATTGTCAACATTATCCGGAACTCATACGACGGACTACAGTGCAAAGTCGTGCATGGAGGACAGATGCATTCCAAGTAAGGACCGGAGTCAGACAAGGCTGTTTACTCTCTCCCTTCCTCTTTCTTCTGGTGGTCGACTGGATTATGAAGACCTCGACATCTGAAGGAAAACACGGAATTCAATGGACAGCTCGAAATCAATTAGACGATTTGGATTTCGCAGATGACCTAGCCCTCCTATCACGTACACACGAACAGATGCAGATGAAGACAGCCAGTGTAGCAGCAGTCTCTGCATCAGTAGGCCTCAGCATACACAAAGGGAAAACCAAAGTCGTCAAATTCAAAGCGGAAAACAACAATCCAATCACTCTTGATGGCGAAACTCTGGAAAATGTAGAGTCCTTCACATACCTAGGAAGCATCATCGATGAACAAGGAGGTTCAGATGCAGACGTAAAGGCAAGGATTGGCATAGCAAGGACAGCATTCCTACAGATAAAGAACATATGGAACTCAAAACAACTTTCAACCAATATCAAAGTGAGAATCTTCAATACCAACGTCAAGGCAGTTCTACTGTATGGAGCTGAAACTTGGAGAACTACAACAACAACCATCAAGAAGGTACAAGTATTTATAAATAGTTGTCTACGCAAGATACTCAACATCCATTGGCCGGATACCATCAGCAATAGCCTTCTGTGGGAGAGAACAAACCAACTTCCAGCTGAAGAAGAAATTAGGAAAAGACGATGGAAATGGATAGGACATACATTACGCAAATCGTCAAACTGCATCGCGAGGCAAGCGCTAACTTGGAATCCTGAAGGGAAGCGAACAAGAGGAAGGCCAAAGAACACATTGCGTCGGATAATAGAAGCAGATATGAAAACGATGAATAACAACTGGACGCAGCTAGAAAGGATTGCCCAGGACAGGGTTGGATGGAGAATGCTGGTGAGCGGCCTATGCTCCTTCACGAGGAGTAACAGGCGTAAGTAAGTAAGTAAGTAAGTAAGTAAGTAAGTAAGTAAGTAATCACTGATTGTCCCAATATATAAGAAAGGATCAAAATCATTCTGTGATAATCATGGAGCGATTAATTCGACTAATATATCATCGAAAGTACTAGTCTCAATAATTATCGGATGCTTAACAAAGACTGATGAACTACAAACACGAGAAAATAAGGCTGGCTTCAGACCTGGTCGTGGCTGCGTCGACCACATATTCACTATTCGTTAGGTTTTAGAACAGACATGCTTATCGGCATCCGACAATGATGGTCTTCCTTGACTTAAAAGCAGCATTTGACTCTGTTGACCGAGAGGTTCTGTGGCAATGTCTGTAATTGAAAGGCGCACCTCAGAAGTACATAAACCTTGTGAAGGCTCTTTACTCGAACACTACCAGTCGAGTGAGAGCTTATGACGAACTGTCATCTGATTTTGCAATCTCAAGTGGTATCCATCAAGACTGTCCACTATCTCCATTTTTGTCCAACTTCATCATAGACCTACTGATGGAAATAATGTTCTCGTCGACTGAATTCTCGGGCATTGATCTCCTTTTAAGAGGTCCACTTATCGACTTGGAATACGCAGATGACATAATTCTGTTTGGTGAAGGCGCTGATAAAATGCAGTCTTTTGGCGGCACTAAACAACAATGCCAGGATGTTTGGGATGTATTTCTCCCCCTCTAAATGCAAGTTGTTGCTACAGGACTCCCCACTCCTCTTGTTTTCGCAGCCCACCACTGTTCGTGATCATTGCGTAGGCTTCTTATCAGCCTGTGCTTCAGAAAACTTCGCCCTTCATCATGTTCAGAGCCTGATGGGATGGGTTTTCGAGCATCTGACAGTGTGGTAGATGCTGCTGAGATCCAGTATTTCTCCCTAACCTTATGGTTTACCTTATTACCTCGATCGTTAATCGTCAAAAATCCTCATACGACAATCACAGAGGAATCAGTTTAGCTTATAGTGTCTAAAATGATACATCGACGTCTAGCTAGAGCTCGTGAGGAGCGAACCCGAGTAAACTGGTCTGGTTTCAGATCTGGACTTTAATGTATACACCAAGTATTCACCATTCAGCAGATTCCGAAACATAGACATACTTTTCGACGTCCAACTGTAGGTGTGTATCCCTTGACCGTAAGGCAGCACTCGACTCCGTTAATCGCGAGGAGATTCACTTGTTGACTTACAACACCCAAGTGATATTGTTCTGTTTGGTGAAGACACAGACAAAATACAATCCTCCAACCACCTTAAGTAACAATCTAAACATGTTTGGGATGCGGTTCTCTCCCTGCAAATGTAGAATGTCACTTTAGGATTGGCTTGCGTCATGGGCTGAACTAATGATGGTGAGTGTAGTAGTTGAACGCATCGACTGCTTAACTTATCTTGGGTGTTTCGTTTGTCCTGAGGTCTGACGAAATCTCTGCACTGATTCGAAAAGCTTCATCGACTTTCGCCAACTTGCGTCACCTGTGGCGTAATTATTTATTTATTTTAACACATAGATATTGGTACAATAAGGCACCAAATACATATGCGCCACACAAATCTCATTCGAAATGTGTGAGGGCTGTGATACTGCCCGGGTGCCCAAACCGAAGCAGGCGTAAGCGAGATATCCATCTTTTAACCAAAGGGCGAGTTTACTGCTCAACGATTCGTTGGTTGGTAGCACTAAACAACAATGCCAGGATGTTTGTGGTGCGTTTTTATTCCTCTAAATGCTAATTATTGCTTCAAAACTGGACTGTATCAACACCTGAACTAAGAATAAGGAAGTCTGATCAGCCCTAATGGATTGGTGTCTGACGAAATCTCTATACGGATTCAGAAAAGTCGTTTAGCCTTTGTCAATTTACGTCACCTATGGCGAAGGAAGACATCCGTCAATCGATTAAGGGACGAGTATACTGCGCAGCAGTTTATTCTGGTTTACTTTACGGCTGCGAAACGTGGCTTATTTTGGTTCTTGTTTTTTATGTGTGTATTAATCACAGTCATCAATTAATCGTTTTATTTAATCGAAAGTATGTTTGGGTGCATTAAAACTTTCAGTAGGTTCTGTAAGAAGAAATTAAGTTCATTTAATTCAATTCTTCCTAACTATATCAACATTGTATAAGCTAGATATCTTTTCTATAACATCAATTGATTAGAGAGACCCATTTTTGTTATATTCCATTTATGTTCCACCAAATTAAAATTCATTATTGCTTTTAATAAAAATAATTTTGTAATACCCCAATGAGTAATTTTCTACTCATCTGGATATTACAAATATATTATTTTTATTAATAACAATCTACCCAACGCTCGATTTATTTGAAATTATGAAGTCAAACCTTGGTAGTGAAACCTACAAACTCATTATTACTTTGTCTTGCTTACACTCGTTGATCAATTGAAATATCTTCCCAAAATATTGAGTTGGTAAATGCTGACTAAGCGGTCTTATAGTTCATCAGAATATATTTCGGAATAGAATATGATTAATAATGTTTATTACACGTAAATGTAGGAGTAGCAGATATTGTAATGCAATTCATCATTTACAAAAAACAATAAAATGAAGGATCTATCTCATTTTTACAACAGCATTTTATAACATGGTAATATAGTCTGAAAGAAAGCGGTGTATGTTTTGTATCTGTCAATCCGTTACTTTTGCTGTGGTCCTAGAGATTTTACAATTCAGTGGTTTATGACGTCATTCGGTTCGGCTCAGAAAATAAGCCAGTACCAATTCAGCTGTAATTTTCAGTTATGCTCTTCATAAAAACGAGTTAATTAAGGGAACTTGTTGAACGTTTTTTAACTGAACTTTATCAATAAATGCTATTGTAGTTGATTTATTAATTGACTTTATTACCCTTCTCTCTTTTAACTCTTCACAATACTAACACTTCATTCGTGTGGCTCATTTTTTCGTGCAATTTTGCACCAAAATTTGTGCTTCGAATAAATAGTTAAAATCAAATTGGGTTATTGCTCAATGATTATGTTGGCGTCTATATATTACTCTACTGACCGTGTTTACTGTACGTGTGTGTTAAATGTAATAATTATCTCTGTAAATCTCATTAAACCCGTGACTCACAGGTCAAAATTCAGCCATTAACCATTGTCAACTACAGAACCTAGTGATTTTTATTTTACATATCTAATAACATCCTTTATATCTAACAGGATAAGAATTTTCTTTGAAATGAGAGTTAAATTTGTCTAATTTTCTTCTTCCTAGTATGTGAACAAATATCTTCAGAATCTTGGAATCGTTCCAGTCTTGACAATCAAATAAATCCAAGACTATGTGCTTGTTTAAACTGCTCATGTAATCGAATGTGGGTAGAAGAGGATGAAAGAGAAAGGCGAAAAAACGCCATCGACTTTTCAGCATCTTATATTGGTCATTGCAATTCAATAACAGATATTAAAGAAGCAAATTTCTTTGGAAGGTAATTCACTGGTGCATAATAATGATATGTCGACGGTTTTATTTTATGAACAAGTTGACGTGACAGTCTTCTTGATTTGTCTTGAAAAGTAGTTACCTGACGATGGTTAATTTTAAAGGCAGTAGCATGTTTTTGAAATATTTGTTTACAGTTGTGTATTTTTTTATTTTTAAATGAATTTGATGTGTGTTGGGATAACAATGTGTCCGTTAGTAATCATCATAGATCACTTTGTGGAACCCTGAATGTATGGATAAAGGGAACGTAATAGTTATCTGTTATTTTTCACACCAACATTTTTATCATAAACTGACTGTTGTGCTAATAGAATTCTCGATATCCACAAACATAACCCAGAAAATCGACAACGAATGTGTTGGTACTTAGCTCAGGTCGGATTCAGCTTTTCTAATTTTACCTACTTTTCATTGGTTCTTCGTTAACGTTCAAACTAAATTATTAACACCTAAAATACTAGTCTCATTAAGTATCCGACGCTGAAGACACGTGAACTGCAAACACGAAAAAATAAGGCTGGCTTCAGACCTGGTCGTGGCTGCATCGACCACAGGCATGCTTATCGGCATCCGACAATGATGGTCTTCCTTGACTTAAAAGCAGCATTTGACTCTGTTGACCGAGAGGTTCTGTGGCAATGTCTGTAATTGAAAGGCGCACCTCAGAAGTACATAAACCTTGTGAAGGCTCTTTACTCGAACACTACCAGTCGAGTGAGAGCTTATGACGAACTGTCATCTGATTTTGCAATCTCAAGTGGTATCCATCAAGACTGTCCACTATCTCCATTTTTGTCCAACTTCATCATAGACCTACTGATGGAAATAATGTTCTCGTCGACTGAATTCTCGGGCATTGATCTCCTTTTAAGAGGTCCACTTATCGACTTGGAATACGCAGATGACATAGTTCTGTTTGGTTATGTTAGCGGGACATAGACTGGATTAAAGCGCTAGTCGATACTTGGAGAATACTCTAGAATCTTCTCATGTAAAAACTATAATTATACTGACGTTTTCTCTATTGTGCTTCTTGCTTCCATCTAAACTTTTTATTTGGAATATAATCTCTTTCTTGTTCAACCGTGTTCTGATTTGGGGACTTGTCGAGTGATTTGGTGTCTAAGAATACTAAGCAATAGGAATAGCTGGGTTATAACCGTAAGAGAGTAATATAAAAAATGAAGACGCTGATAAAATGCAGTCTTTTGACAGCACTAAACAACAATGCTAGGATGTTTGGGATGCGTTTCTCTCTCTTTAAATAGAAGTTGTTGCCCCAGGACTGGCCTGCGTAAGAGTAGAAGATACTAGTAAGTTACTAGTATTTGACCACAGTTGCCTTATAAATATTGCCTGCATCTACTGCGATCACCGGGTAAGTAATAGTGAGTGATTGTAAATCAGTTGATGAGGTTGTGAATCTTCATCGACTGAGATGGTTGGACCACGTATTACACATGCCCAACCACCGACTACCACGACGCGAAATGCTGACTAGGGTTGGAGACAGATGGAAAATTAGGGGCTACCAAACCAAAACATTGCATCAGCCCATAGAGTCACTAACTTCTAGTTTGAGTCATATTGGTAGATACAGACTACTTGGTTGGAGTCCGCGCGACTAACGTAACTAGTGATTGGAGACTCTGGATAACATGTCTCAGAATCGATCACAATGACGTAGGTATATGTATAGGTAGGCGTACCTCAGAAGTACATAAACCTTGTGAAGGCTCTTTACTCGAACACTACCAGTCAAGTGAGAGCTTATGGCGAACTGTCATCTACTTTTGCAAACTCAAGTGGTGTCCGTCAAGGATGTCCACTTTCCCCATTTTTGTTTAACTTCATCATAGATCTACTGATGGAAATAACTTTCTCGTCGACTGAGTTCTCGGGTATTGATCTCCATCCAGGAGGTCCACTTATCGATTTAGATGACATAGTCCTGTTCGGTGAGGACGCTGATAAAATGCAAAGTCTTTTGATAGCACTAAGCAACAATGCCAGGATGTTTGCGCTTCTCTCCCTCTAAATGCAAGTTGTTGCTTCAGGACTGGTCTGCGTTAACACCTGAACTAAGGATAGGGAGTGAAGTAGTCGAACGCGTTGACAACTTCACTTATCTTGGAAGTCTGATCAGCCCTAATGGGTTGGTATCGGACGAAATCTCAGCACGGATTCGAAAAGCTCGTTTGGCTTTTGCCAACTTACGTCACCTGTGGCGAAGGCGAGATATCCGTCTATCAATAAAAGGACGAGTATACTGCGCGGCAGTTCGTTCTGTTTTAATTTACGGCAGCGAAACATGGCCATTAAGAGTAGAAGTCACTCGTAAGCTACTAGTATTTGGCCACAGATGCCTTAGAAATATTGCTGGCGTCTGCTGGGATCACCGGGTAAGTAATAGTGAGGTTAGACTCAGGGTATTAGGAAATGATGGTAAATCAGTTGATGAGGTTATGAATCTTCATCGACTGAGATGGTTGGGCCACGTGTTACGTATGCCTGAACACCGATTACCACGACGTGCAATGCTATCCGGTATTGGAAATGGTTGGAAGAAAGTTAGGGGCGGTCGAACCAAAACGTGGCATCAGTGCTTGAAGTCACTAACTTCTAGTCTGAGCCATGTTGGTAGTTGCAGACTACTTGGTTGGGGTCCCCGTGACTATCGTAACCAATGGTTGGAGACTTTTGGTGACATGGCTCAGAATTGATCACAATGGCGTCGGTGTATACACTCCCTGTCTTCCCTTAAACTAAGAGATTAAAAGCGCTTCATATCTTTCTTTCTACGAACCAATTCTTTCTTCTTGTACTATATCTCTATATGCAATCTTTCTCTTATATATTACCACCTTTTACCTAACCAATGCTATGAATCCGGTGTTCATCTTGTTGTGCTGATGCGGTATGGCAACCTGGATCGATGCACATAAGTGCCTGGTCCTACGTTGTAGCTGACTGACTGACTGATATACACTCTTTGTCTTTCCTTAAACCGTGGGATTAAATTTTTTTTATACCTTTTTTTTCACGAACTACTTTTTTCCTCCGGATTATATTATCATATGCAATCTTTGTTTTAATGCATTACTATCATTGAAGTAACTGCTTCCATGAATTGCTGTTCATCTTGTTGTGTTAATGAGGTGTGGCTACTTGTGCCTCGTCCTACGTTGTAGTTGTTGAAATGATTGATGCTAAGTCTCTAAAATAATTGTGTAGATAAAATCTCATCTACTCTGAGTGTCTTAATAATTCGTTAGATTTAGGTAAACTTACTCCCTCGAAACTTGTCTTGGAAATAGAAAGCTGCTGAAACTATTATTAAACATAAAATTCTAAAGATGAAACATAATATCAACGTTTAGTGTTTAGTATTCAGGGAAAAATCATTGGGAATCCTCAACTAGACTCTAATTCACCAGCAAGGTATATGTGCGCTAGCATGAAACCTGATACTCCAAGTATTCTACCGTACATTACTCAGTGTCACTGTCGATGTTGTGGTGCGTGCTACTTATATTGACATGAGTAGTATATAATGCGAGTCAGAAATGTAATGTCTGGCAACAGAAGATTGGGAAGATCAAGAAGGAAAGAACGGGAATAGAAATGCAAGAACAATGAAGTCCGGGACAATTATTAAACATTTCGAAATTAAGTATTATAGTATGGTTTTTCTATTTTACCAACTAACTCTGTAATGTTGTGTTAAATATAATTCTGTTGAGATTTAGATGGTGGTTGGAGGTAGTCAACAGGAAACCCTGGACCCGGGTTTCGTGCTACTTGGCACTCGTCAGCAAGGTGTACCTGTAATCTTGAGGGAACTGGTGCTCCCTGGCGGATTCGATCTCGTGTCACCCAGCTTCACAGTCAGAGACGTTACCACTGAGCTATCCGAGCCGTGACTAACCTCCTGTAGGACTGAGATGTAATTACAATTGATTGATCACTGGGTGGTGATCAATGTCTTGCTTGTCTAGTCCTTATTAGTGCAGATCGAGTGCTATCGATCATGTTGCAATGTGGCCACCAGTCTAGGTGACTCGACACTGCGGGCACTATGTATTGAGATTTAGATGGTGGTTGGAGGTAGTCAACAGGAAACCCTGGACCCGGGTTTCGTGCTACTTGGCACTCGTGACCACATTGCAACATGATCGATAGCACTCGATCTGCACTAATAAGGACTAGACAAGCAAGACATTGATCACCACCCAGTGATCAATCAATTGTAATTAAATATAATTCTGTTGTCCTCACCTGTGTTCTCCTTCACTACAATGTTAACGTTATACTATTCTAGTTATGTTCGTTATTTGGCTGTTATATGTAACAGCAGTTATTTAGTTTCGAAAAGTGCATTGATCACCAACTTAAATTACTTTGTTATTTTAGCTATGGGCAATATATTGTCGGTGGGTCTGATTGTGGTGCATTTTTTATATGGGATCGTAATACAACTAATATAATGCGTATATTGAAAGCTGACAGTTCTACTGTGAACTGTGTTCAACCTCATCCGTCTATTTGTTTGTTGGCAAGTTCCGGAATTGACTCTGTTGTAAGACTATGGTCACCGAATTGTGAAGTAAGAATATTATTGATCAATTATAGTATATTATTGTTATAAAAGCTTTCCTGCCTGGAGAGGCATATTTATCATCATGGAATGTTCTATGAATATTAGTTCCACCGATAATCCACTTTTCATGTTGTTGTCGTTGTAATGGGATAATTACTAAGTGTATACTTATAATTTTTGAGAAATACAAGTAACTTAAACTATGTCCTTTTACGTCGTCCATCAAGAGTAGAATAAACGACAAAAAGCTAAGCACTTTGTTGTACAGTTTTTAAGTATGAATTTTGGGATTGAATATTCTTTAAAAAAGCTTCATTTATTTGACAGTTGTTGCTTCTTAGTACCGCTTATACGTGGTACAACCACTAAAGAAGATCAATATTAAAAACTATTTAAAACACAGATCAGTCTACGAGGTTACAAACAGTGTCTAGTGTCAACTTCGGTAGGCTTAGCGTGAAAGGTACCTATGTGTGACCATACTTCACGTAGATATTCTGATTGGGATTTCTAACGTTTTGTAAAATGTGGTAGATAAAGACCCATGGGATGTAATCTGTTCCAGTGGTGTTCGATAATATCCTTTTTGTTAGATTTTGCAGTAAAATTCGAAACATTTGTGTAATTTTGTTTAATTTCATGTAACTAATATTATAGTGATATTGATTTGATACATTTCTGTGTCATATTCTACATCGGTCTTGTTCATTTTAATATTTTTTGTCATCAAAGTTTAAGAAAAACTTTATCGATACCATGTCCAGTTTCTACGGTGAAATAAGTTATCAAAAATTGATCGCGTTTGTCAATAATTTTATATTTCATCGGATTTCATAAGAGTGGTTTATTTCCTGTCACTTCTATAGTATGGTATTTATAAAACTAAAAGTTTTTATTAATAGCACTTTTTCCTTCGTCTCTTTATTCCCAGATTATCTGATCAAGTTGAGGGTAGGAGAGACCATTTCCACTCTCGAAATGCTCTCATATAACTATGGATTTCTAACCTCTGTTAGGGAAGTTCGACCCTCTGTGTCCTCGCAGTGCTCTTGTTATTTGCGAAAGTGAGGTATTGAAAGGGGAATGTCGCGCACTTAAACCGTGCTAGTGAATCCGGAGAATTGACCTAGGGGAGTTGGAAATCCCTGATTTTCAACCAATTGTGCAAATGAGATTAAGGATCCTAATAGGATAAATAACGTGTGGACCTATTTTGGTCATTGACTAACATAGAGTTACATCTCTTAACTCTGTTCCACTTCCTTTTGGATTATACTTTTTATCTAAAGGCTCGAAGAGTCACACCCCTAAGAAACTACCTTCGTCTGTTAGGGCTCTTGGGTAGTAAGAATCCCAGTCCATTCACAATTATGGCTATCGCTAACATTGAAGGAAGTAATTTACCTTCATTGGGCATACATTTCATTCAAACTTCATTTGGCTATTTAAATCGAGAGTTCTTTTTTGGCTACTTTTTGAATAATTATCGAAAGGACAGATGTTAAATTATGGAAACCTTCAAGTCATCGTTGTTTTTTGGTGACATTAATTTGAAATTATTTAAAGTGGACAATATAGGTTTGAGTAGAATCAAACTTATCGACTTACATGAACTGTGGTAGTTGGACTATGTATTACTCATCTCGAATATCAAATTACGTTGTTATTGCTACATTAACTAGAAGAGTTGCAGAAGAAAATTAACACTTACTTGGCTAGGGCATATCACCAGTCCATTGATGGCCATAATCAATCTACTTAGTGTGATATGTACGCAAAATATTTCCAGTTATTCGGTTAAAGTTGTTGATAGAAGTTAGTCACCAGTACTCAACACAGTTATCACTACGTTTTTCTAAAATCTCTATATTGTGTGATTTATCCGTAAATGTTTATGTGTCAACAGTATTTATGGGAAAAATGTAGTTTGAGAAGACGTATTTTACTGTTTAAATAATACGTGTGTATTTATTAATAAATTTCAGTGGACACCCTCTCTTATTTATTCACGTTGGATTTGATTAACTGAGTGGGATATTACGTTAAATCTAATCTATACATATTACAATTTGGACAGGAAGTAATGGAATTTGCTATGGCTTCTCGGATTTATTCCTCTACAATCCACTTTTATATTGAAGGTTTTACTAATCGTATTAGAAAAAAAACAGCTTCATTTTTGTTTAAAGAAATGAAATAGCTCATTCGAACAGTTATAGGTGATCATTCCTTTCTATTATTGTCGCATTAATTAACTAAATCGGTTTGCCAGAAATGTCTAGAAATGTACTCTTTTTTAATAGAAAATAATATTCTTTCGTTGTCGACTTTTAAAAATATTATGCACTTAGTAGTTTTATGAACTCCTTTAAAAACTGATTATCTTTGCTCTTAAAACATTGGTTTTATATAGTTAATTTTCTTGGAATTTTAATATGAAAATTATAGGTCCATGTTTGCTCAAATTTGGTGTTTATCTGATTCAAGACAGATTTTAATGTAATTTTCCTTGTTGATTCATGTCTTTCCACTTTGAATATTCTAGACATTTCGTGCACAGCGTTCCCTCTCACATTAAACTACATCAAATGCAATGATTCAGTCTGCATTAACTTGTTTTATTTTGAAGTAGTTTAACTTGCACTGTATTTTAGTTTCATTTCCGATCTCTAATTCATGATAAATTTTAATCCTGATAAAAGATCAGTAGTGCTACGGAGTTATATAATTGACTAGCCTCATTTTAGTAGATGATTCATATTATACCTTTAAAGACGTTTATTTTGTCTTCCTCTTTATTGAAACAACCTATTCAAATTTCATCATATCATTGAAGATTATGTGTTATGTTTTTGTGATATGTATTAGTTGATTGGAGAGACAATTAGTCAGTGGGCTAACATATTTTTTTATTTAGTCAGATGATGATATGCATAACCTATTTGATGGTGTTGATTTCACCTTCATAACTTACTACATTGAAATAATCGACATTTTTCGTTACAATCTTGTATTCTTAGTTAACACCATTTAAATAAAAGTTAAAGGGAAATTTGTAGATACACTCATTTTTTATAATGAGACGATTGATTTGATAAAAATAAACTGCTGTAACTTAGGCCGTCTTCGAGTCTCAACGAAACGTATTCCGAAATACAGAACCACTGACTAATGTGATGTGTATCAGGAAATTAAAACTAATTTAATTATTAGGTAAAAGTTCTTTAGTAAAAGATCAAATTAAAGGTCACATGATAAACACTGACCTTTCACTGTAGCTCGTCAAGTCAATTATGTTTGGGGTCTAACAGCCTTTACTCTAAACTATATATACTATGATCTTGGATAGCATTGTGAATCATTATCACCAAAAATTGAGTAGTATGTCAATGATAATCTAATATTAGTCGTTATACTTAGGTAATCACCATGCCAACATTTTTGAATAGCTTCGTTTTCGAATTACATAGTTTATTATCAACCGTAATCACGCTTATGTAAAGGTAAATTGTTTCCCTTGATGCGACTTTCTGATTGGTGAGAGTTGAGATGAATTTGACCATAGTAAAACAGATTTTTCGTCTAATTCATCTGAAAAAGAATTTCTTGTATCTATTTATTTATTTTTGTTAAGAGGAATATTCAATGTGACTTTTTATTTCCAGGAAGACCCTGATCAATCACGAGTTGTTAGAGATCAAGTTGGAGCAGCTGAACGGAATCAACAACGTTCTAACGCTGATCCTCTGGAAATAATGTTGTTAAATATGGGTTATAATTTTCGTGGTCTTGATTTTGATTCTAATAGAGCTAGAAGATCGAGAAATCGCGATTGTACTGATGAGCGGAATAACGAAGAAGAGAATGAATCCAGTGATGATGACGATGATGATCATAATAATAACTATGACAACATCAATTTCGAAAGAGATTCTTATTCTACACTGCAACCTTCTGGAAACGAAACCCATACTAATGCCAATCATCATGCTGGAAGTCTTGACGACACATTGCACAGTGAATCTGTTCTGAATAACGTGAATTTAGTGAATGAAAGCATTGAAGGAGTTGGTCAAACTGATAGTCAAAAACGTACTGGGAATGAATCCATTGATTTGTCTTGTCAGTTAGGTTGTCCTCAAGCACCTAAGCAAAAGCGAACAAAAACAGGAAGTTTAACTGATGACGAAACCTCTTTTCAACCATCAGTTGCTGCTATCATATTCAATAGTGATTTGAGTTCTGATGATGATGAGCCTAATGCTACTTCAGTAGAGAAGAATACACAATATAGACGTAATCGTTCACGTCGAATACAGTCTTGTCATAGTCGACATATAAGACATATTCGTACACGAAGAATACCAATTAGCACCACTTTTTCTGATTCCGACGTTGTAACTACTCCATGGTTAATTGATTTTTTCCCTATTGAAGTTCATTCAATCAATTCACAGTCAACAGTAAATGAAACATTAAGTGAACGAGAAGAGCCAGGACAAGAGGAACAAAGAAATACTCATCGAGAGGATGATGATAGAGACGATGATAACAGTATATCAGAAGTCTCTTGCACGTAAGAATTTACCATTTTCATTGTGAACTGTTCGGTACATTTAAAAAAAACTCATTCTTCCCGTAAATGAGAATGTATATCCTCAGGCCGATAATTCAGGGTACTTTATTAATTTTTAAAACAAACGCCATCTTCTTTAGCATGCTATCCAAATAAGTTGTGGTTCAATAAATTATTCTTACACATTATGATGCAATGTAGCTTTGTAACTAATTGCCGGTTCTTGTTATCATTTTTAATTCACAACTCTTTCTTTAACAGACTTCTGATATCACATAGTTATCCAGATGAAAGTACATGGAAAAGTGCTTAAATTCACAACTCCATATCTGAGTCATACACACTGCTAAGTCTCTGTTCTGGTGAATCTAGATAAAAGTAGTCAGTTTTTTTAAAAAAAAAAAACTAGGACAATTATTTAATTCTGTTGACTACGTTTTTCTTTGTCTCTTTGAATTAAGCACTTTGCTGTGGATTTTATAGTTTATCATGAAAGGCATTATATTTTATGTAACTTAAAATGTCACTTATTATTATTATTCGCTTATCCTGAAGCAACTTAAGAAAGCTGTTTATCATTTACGTTTCCACAACTAACATATAGTTGTTCAAAATTCTTACTAAAGTTCTATTAAACTTCTCTCTCAACGTAGTAAAGTACTCCTGAAATATAGGCAACTCATCCTAATGAAAGTTATGGGTTTCTCTTGAAACAGCAAAGCATCAATAAAAACTGAACTTTTTAACACGCTGATAAATTTATTACAGTATGCATGACGTCAAACTAATGATGATTAGTTATTCAAATGTCTTATACAAAGTTAACTGTTCTCATCATCATTACGTTGAATAGAATAGCCATTCTGTTTTCTGTAGCGTACATGAAGGCTTTTAAGTGGTCAAACTATTTACAGCTCATCTGATGTTAGTGAACATAACCAAGTTCGTCGTATATAGGTCGAATCTTCAAAAAATCATTGATATCTTTGGGATAAATTGGTGACTGATAGTTAGGCGAATTCGACATGCGAATAACTTATAAGTCACGAAGTTGGCTTAAAGGAATACAAAATTAAGTGACCATAACACAGCTATGAAGATAAACACCTATTAGCCAATAATCTATGCTACTTTGTAGTGAGAAACTAAGGTTTGACCATTTATAATGTAGGCCTAGAATCTAGTAATTAAGTTGTCTTACGTTTGTATTAACAGTTATATTTAACACATTATGAATAATTGTTTTTATTTAAATTCACCTCTTATATTACATTTTTTAAAGTAAAGTCGTTTAAGAGAAGAATAAGTGATTCTACTTCATGACATACTATTTCGGACATTCGTATCCATATCTTTTTGCTTCATTATTGAGGAAATTTAGTTTCAACTAAAGGCTTCTAAGGGCGTATTTATATGGTTATTGTTGTTTAGTGCAGAAGTGAGTTAATTCATATCCTATCAGAAACAACTCGAGGAAACATTGGAAATAAGCATACTCTACTCGTTCAGATATTTAAAATTGTTAACCAGTTATTAACTTCACTGTAATTATCAGGTGTTACTCCTCGGTTAAGTAGGCCAGTAATAAAATAACGTTACTTCATGTCAAATTTTATTACACTACTAGAGTTCTCAAGCATTTCTACCTGTTAACTTGCCATGTAGCTCCCCATTTTTATGAAACTTTAATCTACTTGACAAAACTACTGGGTACGGTTAAGGTTAATCAAACCGATAGTTAAACTAGTAAGATTTTTTACGGAATCCCAATTACATCTGTTTCGTTGTAACATCCACAGGAGTTAAAGATTATGGCTTTGGTCGAGCAAATTACATAATGATTTACAATGTAGCATACTGGACGGTCACTCATTTGTCGTATATTAACTATTACCAGTTTGTATTCAGACTGCATACTTACTTACTTACGCCTGTTACTCCCAATAGAGCATAGACCGACGACCAGCATTCTCCATCCCACTCTGTCCTGGGCCTTCTTTTCTAGTTCCATCCAATTCTTGTTCATTCTTTTTATGTCTATCTCCATTTCCCGGCGTAAAATGTCCTCTTATCTTCCTCTTCTCCTTTTGCCTTGAGGATTCCACGTGAGTGCTTGACTTGTGGCGTGGTTGGTTGCTTTCCTCCGGGTCTCCGCCTCATACAGTAGAACTGCCTTCACATTTGTATTGAAAGTCCTGACCTTGGTGTTGGTTGACAGTTGTTTTGAGTTCCAGTTGTTGAGTTTGTTAGTATCCCAAAGGAAATCCGTATTAAACATTTGTGATGTTGTCCGCCCCGTTTCCAGTGCCTCTTGAGTTTCAATTTCATCTTGACGATCAGCAATTGATGGTCTGATGCTATACCAGCTCCTCTCTTGGTTCTGACGTCTTCCATCGTCTTCCTGAACTTTCTGTTGATGCAGATGTGGTCGATTTGGTTCTGTGTAGTGTGATCCGGTGAAGTTCATGTAGTTTTGTGTATGCGTTTGTGTGGGAATATAGTGCCGCCTATGACCAGTTTGTTAAAGACACATAGGTTTTCAAATTTCTCACCATTTCCGTTCCTTTCTCCCATTTCATGTCGTCCCATAATGTCTTCATATCCGGTGTTCTTCATTCCAACCTTGGTGTTTAGGTCTCCCATCAGAATGGTCAAGTCCTTTGCTGGGCAGTTCTCGACGATTGAATGCAGCCTATCGTAGAATTGATCTTCAACGTCTTCATTGTAGTCGTTGGTAGGTGCATAGCAATGGATGTCGTTCACTGTAATGCCCTCTTTCTTTGTTTTAAGGAGGTTTTGATGATCCTTAGTCCATGAGATTCCCATCCTATAAGTGCATTTTGTGCTTGTTTGGACAGCATCAATGCAACTCCTTGTGTATGTGGGGCATTTTCTTCTTTATGGCCGAAGTATAACTGAAGCTCCCTTGAAGCTAGTCGTTGTTGTCCAACTTTCGTCCAATGTGTTTCACTGATCCCAAGCACCTCTAGGTTGTATCTCCTCATTTCTGCAGCAATTTGAAGGGCTATCCCGGTGTCCCACATTGTACGAGCACTCCATGTACCTAAATAAATGGTTGCTGTGGTTGTCATAAGGGGCATCGATTCAGACAGCTGTATCTCCTAAAATAACTAGTTTTGAAAACTTTAATTCCGTTTGCTTTCCATTCATTGTAAAGTTCTTGCTAGATGGCCTGGACAGATAAACTTAAACGGCTGGGATGTTTGTCCGAAACCTTTTTATCTTCAAATTAAACCACTGAACATTTATATCGTGATTTATTTTATTTCTCATGTGATTCGTGTAATTTTACTTGATTAGAATTCTGTCCACAAAATACATTTTTTTATAAATCGCATAACTTATATGTATGAAAACGTAAATACTAATTTCTGTTTATCTATCTGTTCAGTGTCAGTTGAATAACTTCTCTCCCCCCATATCCATCTTCATCCACGATGTATTCCAAATAACAATTGTTAAAAGAAAACAATATGTTGTGTTTTGCTGGCATACTTTGATGATAATTCCGCTAACTAAATTCATTATTATTTAATTTTGCTACTTTTTCTGTGTTGCTGATCTCTATTGCTTTGTGTTATTGTTCTCTTTTTATGTTTTTGTTCATTGTGTCCACTTATCGAGTCTTTTATTAAATTTGATATAGTCAAATTACGATTCATTGAAAATTGTATGACATGGTGGTTAACTTAATTGGTTGTACATGTGTACTTATTTGTTTTAGTAACTGGAATTAACTGTAAACTACCACCTCTAATTTCATTTAATTCATATTAAAAACAGACTGTTGTTCAGTTTTGTAAGTGTAAGAAATACTTTTAAGCTGACGATATTAATAAACTTAATAATTTGTGGAATTTGTTTTGCATGAACTTTTTATCAAATATTTGTTAATATAAAGTCAACTTTTTGAAAATGATTTAAATATGTTCGTTATTTACCATTATTATTGTTATTGTCATTCATATGAATACTAGTACCACTCCTGAGTAATATACCAAAACATGCAATTGTTTCGATCTTATAAGAAAGTCTGGAAGTAATTTAGCACTAATTCTTAACTACTTTAAATCTTAGTGATTGACTTGATGAATACCTGGATGAAATAGTCTTTTAGGATAGTGATGGTGGTAACGAGATAAACTATTTTTCATTTTGTTAATTGATATTTTGTCCACCAATTCGTCATCGCATAGAGTAAATATAGTTTTGTATAATGTACTAAATAATTAACTACTTATCAGTTTATTTATTGAGATGAAATCGCCAGAGAAAATATATTTGTTATAAAATATAGAAAAGATCACTGTACGTATTAACTTTTGTGAGACGTACGCTACTTGATAATTCTAATCGCACCTTAAGGTTGGGTCGAATTTTCGGCAACTGATCTCAGATTTGACATTGAGTCATTAACAGGTATACCTTATGACACCGCTGTCTGAACTACTGTAGTAACAAATGACTCTCATCTTGTCAAGTGTAAATTTCAACCATTAAGTAATACACTTTACTACTAAATAGTCTATATTATAAATGTATTATGATTTACAGGGTAGTATTTTTGGAACCTTAATAGTTTAAGCAATCTGTTTTGACCGCTATATCGCGAGTTTGATTACCTGTCTATCCAATTCAGATTGAGTGTACACTCAATGTGTCTAACAATTTAGTACATGGAAGTGTACTGTGGTTTTGGTTTAGTAAATTATATACAAAACGAACAAATGCCTGTATTATCCAACTAGATTATAATAATTACATTATGATTAATATTATTTATTTGAACACATAAATATTGGTACAAGAGTGCGCCAAATATATATGCGCCACACAAAACATTGAGGACCTCAGCCAGGGAGTCGTGAAGGACCAACACAAGCCAGTCCTTTACAGCTTTCTTTAATACCACGACACCATGTCATACACTGACCACCTCTCCGCTTTTTCCAACCAGTCCCAGAGTCGGCAAATAATGCACGACGTGGAATTCTCTGAGACGACATTCGTAGAACATGTCCAAACCACCGAAGTCGATGTTTCAAGATGGTGATACGAATTGAATTATCGTCTCTGTCCGAACACACGATGCCGAACCTCTGCGCTATTAAAATGATGTTGCCACCGGATGTCAGCAGTCCTTCGGAGACGATGGTCAAACATAAAGAGTCGTCTAACATCCTCAACTCGGAGAGGCCGTGTTTCACAAGCATAGAGCCGAACTGCTCTCACCGACGCGTTGTAGATCCGACCTTTTACAACCAGACTGACATCACGAAGGCGCCAAAGATGGCCCAGATTGGCATAAGCTTCTCTGGCTTTCGCTATACATGCTATACGTGGATCAGTCGTCACCGGCCATGGAGGGTAGGACAGTCTGACCGATGTTGCCGGAGCAGCAAGCCAGTTGAACTGCTCTTCGAAAAATTCTGCCCATCCAAGACGTCGATGGATGTTAGTGATTGGCATCCCATCATCCTCGCAGATTGTTTCACTCACACCAGACTTGCTGCCAGTGGCTGGGATGAGCTGGAAGAGCTTCCCGTAGTTACCAGATGCAGCTGCTGCTTCCAGATCATAACACGCTTCGACCACCAAGCTCCTCGGTCCTTAGGAAAGCTTTGCCCAATTTCCTTACGTAACATTCTTCGTTTATGGTCAAACTCACGGTCACCCGGAGTAGACCGACGGGCTTCAATAAGTTGTAAGAAACCTGCAGAAACCCAGTGCTTATAAGCGGGACGTTTCGCAAACCCACAACTGACTGTACTCGCCATTTTCATGGCGTTATGCAATTGCAACCAATGCTCATCTATACTTTTCGGTGGAGTGGTAGCTAGCCTAGAGGCTAGCTCGGTTCGATACTTACTTGACAGAAGTTGCAACCAGTTTGCTAATATCAATCCGTTGATGGCGGTCACTTCGTTGGCCACTGAAAAGTAGGGTAAAATTGGCGCAGACCAAGGCATGGTCAGAGTCCAGATAGGTACTACAAAAGGAGCAGCAGTCTTGTACACAGCCATGCCAGGTCTAACCCACAAGGCAGTGGAGCATCGTAAGGAGATGCAATCCCATGGTAGCCGGTGACTAACGATTGGTTCATACGTCATTTGCTCCCGCAGGATACTGGAGCCCATGTGTACCATTGGTTTGTGATCCGGTTAAGGCGCCGGACATTCGCTTTTCGTCCTCTTATTTTCGTAAACAACACCCCCGCCAAGAGAAGACAATGAGTAGGACTTCCCTGGCAGATGCTGTATACGCGTGGCCGTGTGAGAGTATTTCGAGAGAAGGCGAACCCACCCCGCTCTCGGCCATACCAGGGCATTTGGGGGCATTATGGTTAGACAGTAATATGTTTAACTAGGCCTATGACTCTTCTAGGGCTACTGCTGGTCCCAAGCACGGGTAAAGGAGGATGATTGGGCATGCGATCGGCAACCCCGTCCCGTAGAAAACAACCTTGCTAGATAAAAAAACTAACCAGAATAAACAGATAAAATTCTGCCCTGTGAGTTGAAGGAAGAATTATGATACCTCATGTTGAAAGCCGATATTCTTCGAAAGTTACGAGACCGATGCCCCTTCTAACAATCAGAGCAACGATTGATATAGATACATGAAATGTTCGGACAATGTGGGAAACCGGGAAGATCAGTAAAATAGCTGTGGACATGAAGAAGTACGACTTGACGTTGCTCGGAATAAGTGAAATTCATCGAACCTAAACTAGACAGAAAACGATAAATTCGAGAGAGACGGTGATGTACTTTGTTCATTACGAAAATTTCCACACACTCAGGGAGTTGCTCCGATGCTATCCAAAGAAGCATGTGAAGCACTAATAGGATATGTAACTCGTGGACCCTGGATCGTCGAAGCATCTTTCAAAATAAAGGCGGGAATCACAATGAATGTTATGCACCCACCAATGATAGCAACGACGACGATAAGGATCAGTTCTACGAGAGGTTGAAATCAATCATAACGAAATGCTCAGGAAAGGATGTGACCATTCTGATGGGAGACCCAAATGTCGAAGTCGTAATGGACAACACTGGGTATGTAGATATCATGGGACGACATGGACTGGGAGAAAGGAACGAGAATAGTTACAGATTTGAAGATTTTTTGTGCATTCAACAAAATGGTTATAGGCGGTATAATATTTCCAGAAAAACGCATGCACAAACTTACATCGGTCACATCACGGGGAACCAGATCGATCATATTTAAACAATAAAAGATTCAGAAAGTCAATCGAAAACGTGAGAACAAAAAGAGAAGCTGATATAAAGAAGTACTGTAAAACTGAACAAACAAAATAACAAAGGTTAAATACAGTCTAACTTCGAGATGCTGAAAAACTCAACGAATTCAAGATAGCTCTGAACAACAGGTTACAAGATTTACTCAAAGAAGCAAAAATTATTATGAGGGACAATTGGAAAAGGATCAAAGAACTAATTTTGACGTGTCAGGAGGTTCTGGGCCGCAAGAAACATCATCATAAGAAGTGGATCTCTATCGAAATATAACACGGCGAGCACCGGCCAAAGCAAAATTGATGGAGATGCTCTGGAAGATGTGGAAACTTTTAACATACCTGGGAGCGTTATTGATAAACAAGGGGGATCTGATGCAGATATGAAAGCATGGATTGGAAAAGCGAGCGGAGCATTCCCACGACTGAAGAACACATGGAACTCGAAACAACTGGCAACCAATATCAAACCCAGAATCTTCAGCACGAACGTCAAGACAGTTCTACTGTAGGAAGCTGAAACTTGGACAAAACTGATACAACCATCATCAAAATGGTACAATTATTTATAAACAATTGTCTACGTAAGATACTGAATATCCGTTGACCGGATACCACCAACAACAGCCTATTGTGGGAGAGTACGAACCAACTTCCAGCTTAAGAAGAAATCAGGAAAAGATGTTGGAAGTGGATAGACATACATACTACGGATATTGTGCTTTCAATTTACTTCTTGTATGGTATTTGGGACGTTTCGTTCTGGAAATCTAAAAACCGAAAGCTGATTGCTCGAAATAAATGATAAATTTTGGCACCTGGGCCGAAATTTAGGGTTTAAAGTTACCACTGGATCGATCAACAGTGCATCAATAACGGACAAGATCAAAATCTGGACGTAACACTGTGAACTACCATCGCACTTTCGCCGAATTAATCCGAAATGTTTTTGATCAAAGCTTTATTTTACTATCAGGTCTCACTTCATATCCCTCTACGTGAATTTATTCAGACACTATGGTGTGTCATAACGTCGATTTTGGGAGCTGATGAGCAGCTATTTATTTACAACTCTCAAATGAACAGTTCATGTATTATCTCTTGCTCGAAATGCACATTATAAAATCCCTAGGTTCAAGAGATAAGAACACTTTCTATTCCCACACTCATAAAGATTTACATAATCTTAAATGATGATTAGGTATGATTTTTATGTGTTTTACAAATACATCTTCAACACAGTGAGGCTAAGCTGGATGAAAGATTCTTGGACGCACAGCATCAAGATCAACAGGCTGGATCACGTAGGGATTGATTGTGCACTGTTGAGATCGTGACCCCATGGATCATTCTTGAACAAACAATCGAATTGAACTTATCGTCACTATACAACTTCATTGACTATCAGAAAGAGTTTGACAGCGCCGATAGTAAACCGTTATGCAACCCTCTTCAACACTATGGTGTGCTTGACAAGATCGTCACCATCATACGAAATTCTTGCGACGGACGACACTACAATGTGGTGCATGAAGGATAACTCACAGATTCATTGTAAGTGAAGACCAGTGTCAGACAAGGCTGCTTACACTCGCCTTTCCTCTTTCTTCCGATAGTTGACTGGATTGTGAAAACCTTCACGTCTCAAGGGAAGCACGGAGATCTCGGACGCAACTACACAATCAAGGCTTTGTGGATCACTTAAATGTTCTACCCTGTACACAGAAACAAATGCAGGTGAAGACAAACAGTGTAGCAGCAGCCTCTGGAGCAATAAGTCTCAACATCCACAAGGCAAGAGGATACTAAAATATAACACAGCGAGCACCAGCCAAAGCAAAATTGATGGAGATGCTCTGGAAGATGTGGAAACTTTTAACATACCTGGGAGCGTTATTGATAAACAAGGGGGATCTGATGCAGATATGAAAGCATGGATTGGAAAAGCGAGCGGAGCATTCCCACGACTGAAGAACACATGGAACTCGAAACAACTGGCAACCAATATCAAACCCAGAATCTTCAGCACGAACGTCAAGACAGTTCTACTGTAGGAAGCTGAAACTTGGACAAAACTGATACAACCATCATCAAAATGGTACAATTATTTATAAACAATTGTCTACGTAAGATACTGAATATCCGTTGACCGGATACCACCAACAACAGCCTATTGTGGGAGAGTACGAACCAACTTCCAGCTTAAGAAGAAATCAGGAAAAGATGTTGGAAGTGGATAGACATACATTGAGGAAATCACCGAACTACATCACGAGGCAATACTAGCTTGGAATCCTAAAGGGAAACGGAGAAGGGGAAGACAAGGGAACACATCTCATCGGAATCGGAAGCAGAACTGAGAAAGATGAATAGAACAACACATATAAGCGAACAATTGTTTTCAATTAGATCGTCATCAGGCTTTACTCTAATATACATGAATATTTATACGAAAATGTTAAACCAATCAAGGCAATATGAGTCAATAATCACAATGAAATAAAATAAGTCTCTAGGTAAAAGTACAAGTTGATAGTAGGAAGACAGGTGAACTGATAATAGTGAGAATAATAAAATACAATAACAAAACTCTTATCAATAATTAAACGTTGGAAATAGAAGGTCAAATAAACATGGGTAAATAGACTAGGAATAGTAATCACAAAACATTAAAATCATTACGTAATAAGATGTGTGTAAATAATTAGATAGTGAAGAATACAAAGAGGCGGAAAATTACAAACAAATAATGGATGTGAAAATAAGGTCAATGATAACACAAATAAAATAAAATGAATAAGGATAATAATAAAATAAAATAAATAAATAAAAAGAATTGTTAGTTGAAAACAATTGTTCGCTTATATGTGTTGTTCTAATTTTCACAATGGGAATCTTTAATATTCCAAAGATGAATAGCACCTGGATAGGATTTCTCAAGATAGAGATAAATGGAGAATGCTGGTGCGCGCCCTACGCTTCTCCACCAGAGGTAACAGGAGGAGTTATGTAAGTAGTATGCTTGTTACATGAAACCGAGAATCCTACTAAAATATACCTTGTATTCGATCACTTACCACGGTATTTGGGGAGTTCTTCAGTAAAAGTGTAGATTAAATGAAAGTTATGAACTGCACGAATGTTAATTATTTTCGATGATATTGAAACCAAATCGAAGTGATCGATTGGAACTCAAATCTCATTAGTTCATGTTTGGTTAGACTGAAATCTAAAATAAACAAATTTATTCATAACACTACCAAGAATTCGTCGCCACAAATACGAATGCTGTTATATTAATCAAATTAAATCCAACCCTTGGCCTTATGTTCAGTGTATTTCCGAATGATCGTTAAGGACATATCATTTTTCAAGTAGTTCAACTAAGTTTGATTTAAACCCAGTTGAAACAGTACAACTAGAGCAAGAGATATTCATGTTAAATTCATTTGGAATCGGAGTTTAAAACCACTTTTCGTTAGAGATGTTATAAATACAATAAGTATTGAAAAGCTTAATTGTAATGTCCGTAGATCTTAAACGTTAGTTTACTTACTGAGTACAAATAAATAGGTGAGGTAACATTGAAACATAAAATCTACTTCTTATTTACGGATAGATAGTAAATAAGGTTAATGAGTGGTTGGAGCGATGGTGTAGGTGTCAAAGTACTTGTGTAGCGGACGAAAACACAAGTAGGGACAATCGAATATATTTAAATATAAAATTACAGAACATCTTGGTAAAATCTGAGAAACATACAGTAAATACTTCATTTGCATAATGTCAATAAATCCTCTCAGATTCCATTGTTCTTTCGTCTCCACACCAGTCATTCTTTGTTCTCGATCTCTTTTCTTTGATCTTCTGCCTCCAGTCATTTCACTTTCGATTGATGATACATACTACTTATATCTGTCGACATCAGTAGCACACACCACACTTGATTCTCAACCAGTTGTTTGTGGACTATATTCTTAAACCACCGTTTTTGAAAAAAAATATCAATCAAAGTTCAGTGCAAAAACCGGAATACTTTTTTAAGATAATGTGAAGCAAAAGAACCTGAAGACAAAGTAACTTTTGAGTGTATTGACATTTGCTTGTACGTAATTCAAGTGCACATTTATTTTAAATTGCTGACACTGTATGTTGTCTCTGGTGATTTCACGAATGGATCCACACTTGAATGCTAAGACTTGTTTAGTCAAGTGATAAATCATGTCTCTTTATATGATGGGCACAATAACAATTTATACAATGGTCATGAGAGTGTTTACCTATAAAATATATATGGATTATTCAAAGAATTTTTCTTATAAACTGACACAGATTATGAATAACCAGCGTTATGTTAGAACAAGATAATTTTGTCACCTTAAGCTAACAGTACTATTCTGCATCTCCAAATACTGCATATTTATAATAGATTATCAGATTTTATTCATTTCAATGTGACTGAATTATTTTGTTTCATTTTTCGATCGTGTAAAGATTTACTTTAAGTGGATTTCTCATTTACATCTCGATGTATGAACTGCAATAGATTTAGAAGATTCTCGATAGAGTGCTTGTTTTTCAATTTAGTAGTTGTTCAAAATGTTAGTGAATACACATCTTTATTCTTGTTATCTTATGGTAAATTGTATTATTGATGAAAAATAAGACCTTATCTGTTCTTACTATGAATTTATTTTTTCGAATGGCATTCACCTTTCTGTTAAAAATACCTGTCCCGATATGCTTGCATCACAGGCTGACTTTAGCTGGACAGCCACCGAAAATCAAGGAGCAGTGAATACATTTTTACCGTATTATGTTTTTCATTCACCACCATCTCATGGGCCAAAGTTAATCGTTAGGTTTCATGGTAAGTAAGCACTATAGTATTTGACCACTGAGTTGTTATTCAACGAATCACGTTACAAACTTTGATGAAGTGACGTTAAATCTTGAGCTAAACATGCTGACAGTTAAAGTGGTTCATCAGGTAAAAAACATCTTAGTAACAAAATATATTTAATTATGCACCTAGAAGCAGCTTACTTTTTCATGTGACGTTTATGGAATTAACTCACAAAAGAGCTCTTATGATTACCTGTAAAAAGCACAATGATGATTTATTCAGTGCATAGTTTCTTGTGCAAACCACTATAAAAAGTATTGTTTTATTCAACGTCAATAAATATCAGATGCACAAAAAGACGATGAGATTCGTTATGATATTTCAGTTAGGTTGTACAACTTCATTTCGTATTTGCTTCGTATACCACTACAATCCATTGAAAATAACAAGAGCTTATGAATTATTAGGATCCTATGATAAAACCTGTCGAAGTTAGAGAGTATTCTTGTATAAAATGATATCTGAATACCTGATAAGAAAACTATCGTGAACCTTGTTAAATCTAAAGGCAGGAAAATTATATATGGTATGCTTAATCATCGAATGGGTTTTTCAAAAGCAGTGATTTAGTTTGCATCGATTCAGTCCCATTTTGAACATTTCAAATATGCAGAACAAATAACAGTTTACCTATCTCAAATTATGAATCATACCATAATCCAGATAAATTAAAAATATACAGCATAATAAATCTCACTTTGTTATACCTCTGTGTAGAAGCGATCAATTTCCAACAGTGCTTTGACTGTAACCCAAGAGTTAAGTGGATTTTTTATTGAGTATCAGTTATTGAGATAACTCATCTAAGAGCCTCTATATGGTGATTGGTGGTCCAAAACCCGGGTAAAGAAGGAAAATTTGTCGTTCAGTTAGCGACCACACTTCGTACCAAAAGAACTCCTCTAGAAAAGCGTCAATAACAAAAGTCATTTTAACTACTTAGACTCTGATCTGGGAGTTCAAGGGTATACATGTAGAAGAGTTATGAAGCTTCATGGTAAAACACAAGACTCTTCACAAGTCACGGGACCGATACCACTTCTGGCAACCAGAACAACTATTAATACATCGACATGGAATGTCCGCACAACGTGGGAGGGATAGAGAGGATCATCCAAGCAACAACAGAAAGGAGAAGACACAACATGACCGTGCCTGGAATAAGTGAAACCCATTGGATACAATCTACACAGAAAAGACTAACTTCAGGAGAGCTGTTGTAGTATTCTGGTCATGAAGAAAGTATCCCTCTACACGCACAAGGAGTTGTACTGATCCTGTCCAAAGAAGCACGAAAGTCGCTGATAGGATGGGAAAGTCACGACTCCAGAATAATTAAAGCATCCTTCAAATCAAGGAAGGAAAGGATTACGATGAATATTATCCAATGTTACGCACCCACCAACAATGGCAGTGAGGAGGATGAAGACCAGTTTTGTGATAGGTTGCAGTCCGTCGCACAGAACAGCTCATGAAAATACCTGACCATCCTGATGAAGCGACATGGATTATGAGAAGGAAACAGAAATTATGAGAGATTGGCTAATCTATGTATCGTTTTCTACTGATTTCTAATTCCTAATGCTTTAGTAACCATAATTATTTATTAAAATATATAATCTTGATTTTTACATTAATATAATAATTTAAAGTGGATTTTGTCCATTAACATTCAGTCCACATCCATTTGTATTGATTCATTCCGTATGAATTTAGTTTATTGTGTTTCAATACGTTTCATTTTATTAATTAATTTACTGTTATTTTGCATCTAAGTGATCACTGCTAATTTGATAATTCTTTAAATTAAACGATATACTATGTAATTAAAATAGATGTAAATTTAAACTTTATTTCTGCATAATCATTTTTTCTTACCAATATTTTCTTTTGGAGTAATTGGGGCTATAAGAGAGTAGAGCTGTTGTGTACGGGACTGAATTTATTCGACTTATCACTTTTATTCCGAACAGTAACAGTTTCAGTCCACTGGTGTATATAATTCAGGTTCAATCAATTTAATACTTACTGTGACCACCATTTTACGCTATCGATGTGTAATAGTTCTTATTTTTAATTTAGTCCATTTCATGAGTGGCAGTTACCCGTAAATCTTTTGGATATACATTTAGAAGCAGTTCACCAATTATTCGACAAAGTTTCATATAGAAGTCCAATTTATTTTATGAAATCGTTTAAAGTGAACTGAGACCATTTTTGATCTATGCAATTAGTTAATTTCGCTGGACGAACATATAGTCTTTTAATAAATTAATGTTCACTATCTTGCTTAGATGATATATATTCTTGTGTTTACCGTTTTCAAGGTGTTTTCTCAGGGCAGTATGTCTAAATTCATGAACCTTGTCATTTTTAACTGATAGTTACTAATTATCTTACAAACTAGTTGGCTCATGTTATAGCATAAGTAAAATCATCTTAGTGGGAGTAAGAGGGCAATTGTTTTTACAGGTCTTCTAATGATGCATCAAATTCCCATTATTATACTTAACAATAACTGTTTACTGAGGCTATTGATTAACCATAAACCTAAGCTGCTGCTATTTTACTCATCACTAAAATATGTGTGGTTGACATTAGTATGTGAAAATGATAAATCATACATAGTCCCTGTAATAAAATTCGATCTAGTATTTGAGTTTCCAGTTTTCCTGTGTCGGTTCTAGTGATCAATATATCCAAGAATGCTAGTTGGTTGTTTGACTCCTGTTCCATTGTGAACTTGATGTCGATCTAGTATTATTAGTTATAAATCTTCCAATTTATTGCTGAAGTTTTTCTAATCTCTCGTGTTGTTCTCTGTTTTGTGATCTGTTAGTTTAATTATTACAGCATCATAATTTAATTTATTTTATCACGAAGTTAAACTTGATCATCACTGTTGTCCTTGTTCATTTATAAATTTTCTCAGCAGCATATAACCGCTTAGTCTTTAGGCTTTTAACTCAGTCAAATTCTGGACCATCCATTCAATTTGATAAAGATAAAATTTATTGATTTCAGAACGTTTTGTTAAGAAGCTTTCTTGAAGTAAGGCTCGTGATAATTATACATATCTACATAAATTTATTTTCATAACTTTTACAGTGATTTTAGGACTAGCCACTGTGAAATTCACGCCGTATTGACATTCTATAACTTCGCAGAATACATTGTATATCTGAGCTACATCATCTCACTGATACGTTCAGCTAGGTAAATGAAATTTGTCGAGTTAATATCATATGTTAAGATAGTATGGTAAGTCAAATGCAAATACGGACGAATGACACTGAGCAGTTGGGTTGTTTTTTTTATCTAATATAAGATTATAACTCACATATTGATGCATTAGATTATCTTGGTTATGTATAAACACCCATTAACTGTAAGTAATATTACTACAAAATATAAAATATTATACTGTGTTTCTTTATCCTCCACTTAATAAGATTAATCTAGTATTAATAGCGTCAGCCTGTATCTCATTTTGGTCGCAAATCACACCACATACTATTATAGTTGTTTCTTTGTTTATTGTACAATTTCGATTGATTTAAGTTGGAAAGACCAAGTTTTTAACTTAAAAAAGAGAGGGGTCTTGTGAATAGTATAGTAACTTAGTGGATGAATTGATGAGTCAATTGAAGCTAGACCACCATGGAAAACCTGGAAGCACTGGACGGCCGCTTCGTCCTAGTATGAGACTCCCCAGCAGTACCCACCCACAATCCCGCCTCGCGAGATTCGAACCGGGGACCGTGACCAGTGGAGTTCAACTGGGTCTGTTGTGAGATAGTAACGCACTGATGACAATGGTAAATGGTGGCACAACTTCGTGGATTGGATGGAGTTGTACATTAACACCGTTGGATGCCGGCTCAGCGGTCTAGTACGTAAGCGCTCGCGCGCGAGACCGATAGGTCCTGAGTTTGAATCTCGCGAGGTGAGGTCGTGGACGCGGACTTCTGAGGAGTCTCATACTAGGACGAAACGGGAATCCAGTGCTTCCAGGTTTTCCATTGGTGGTCTAGCTTCAGTTGACTCATGAATTCATCTACTAAATTTAAAAACAGATTATTCAGAACACGTAGCTGTTTCTGATAGTGGCGCGTTGATCATTTAAACTATTTGAATACAGGTTCATATATTTATTTACCTCTGGTAGCTATCATGATGTGCTCTTTTTAAAGCACTATGTTTTGCGAAATTATCAAAGAAGACATGCTAACCAATTAACAAGTGCGAACTTGAAAGTTCAATTCTTCCTAGTTTCAAATAACATTATTAATGATTACTTCCTTAAATCCACCATCTTTGATTACGGTAGATAATTCTTAGCACTTATATGCATTACTGTGATAAATCCCTGTTTAATATCCATTTGCCTTGTTGACATTGATTAATTACAGTCCATTTTAAAGTTGTTTTTTAAAAATTTACATTACTTAACGATAGATCACACTAGTTTTTCAGGTAGTCACCTGTTTTTCTTTGCTATTTAACTGAATGGAACGTTACATCTGTTCAGTCACCAATATCATACCTAAAAAGAACCATATTTAACCTTCATCATTTACCATATATCATTAATTCTCAGTCTTAACGTTTCAGTTTAACGAAGAAACAGCCGTGACAACCAATACGTAAAATGATATTGGTTTTTGTTAATATGACATGATAAAAAGTCTTCAATTTTAAAATACTTTTGGATAAAAATGTTCTTAACCAACCACTATTTACCGAAATAGTCGGTTGTGTTATTCAATCTTTAATGTATCCCTTTTTATTTACAAAACATCTGATTAAACTAAAATTGATTGATCAAATAGTTTATTGATTTTAATAACTAAGATTAGTTTACTTCCTCTTGAAGTTGGACATACTTGAATACTTCAACATTTTGAATAAGTTTATTATTCCTAATTATACTGTAGTGTCGGTTATTATGTTAAGCCCATATAACTTATTCTAGCTTCTGGGTAGGCCAATTTATCCATTATTGAGTCACATTTCAACCTTGTTAGTTATTCACCTATCAGCCCTGACTGTTTCTATATGAGTGTACGTCTTATCCTACCCATCACATATCTGTAGCTTATTTTTGTGTGACTATAAATATTGATTAGTGCTTGGTTAAATGGAGTTGGCTCACACGCCTTCTTCAGCAAAGAATTAAATTTATTATTATGTGTTAAAGATCTTGGAGTTACCTGTAGACGGAAAATTCCATGAATTATTAACCAAAATTAGAATGCATAACAAAATATTGACTCTACATTCTTCTCCTCTTACGGGGAATGGTGAGAACTTCCCCACTGAACCATGATGCAGAGTTTCTCGGACCCCTTGGTGTAGTCCAAGGGATGTGGTACAAATTTCGAAATACAACCATGCTTTTTCGATTGGGGACTCTGGCTCTATTGTCCAATCTACTGACGATGCTGAGTGTATAATATCTTCTATATTCACTTTCCGAACGTTATGTCAGGGTTGAGCTGACGCGTTTGTTTTCGATAACTATATGGATGTCAAAGATTAGAACTGTATGATCGCTTTTACTTAAGGATGGGATGTAAGCGAGGTTTGTAACGTCATCCTCATAATAGGTCAATATGAGGTCCAGTAAGGATGATTCAGAGTTCGGGTCGCACCTAGTTGCTTCTTTCACATTTTGCAATATCTTGTTAATGCAGACACAGAGGTTAACGTTTTTGGGGAAGTTGGAGACTTGATCATCAATGCTATTCACTACCCAAAATAACATCGTAAAGACGAATACGTTACTGGTCGTAAGTTTAATTTTGGGAAACAGATGCCAAGTTTATCACTATGTTATTCACACATACTAAAACGTTTTGTGATCAAAAGAAGAAAATTCACATGATTGTTCGGACTGTACAATGCTCCACTTTCCCAGCCAGACGTAAAAGGAAAGAGGAAGGTGAGTGTTGAGTAGTATTGCCTTGCAATCGACAGAGATGCATGAACAGTTTTTCTTTACATCAACAGTTTCGAACATCTGTCAGAAAACAGTAGTCTTGATGTCAATTTACTGAACGATCTATTGCTATGTCATCTTGCAAAATATTTAACAAATACATTAATTTCATGCAATTAAAAACAACCCAATCGACTGTAATTAACAACTGGTACGTTGAACAGTTGATTATTCTTTATTTACAAAGATTACAAGGTGTATACAATTGTTGATCGATAGTGCAAACTAATGAAGGTCCCAGATAAATGTCTTACTTAAGGAACCTTAGAATTTGTGTACCAAACAGAAGCTCAAAGGCAACTAAATTAATTTACACTAGATGAGTGGATTTGACACAGGAAATAGAGAAGAAAAACCGAGACAACCACATTTCTGTGAAACCAAACAGAAGTTCAGCTTGTGGAACTCAAATTTATTTTGAACCTTCGCGAATAACATGGGTCAGTTAGTTACATAAAATATGCAGTAATGACAAGAAATAGGTAGTTCTCCAGACGTTGACCACCCACTCCACAAATTTTATATTATTCCAAGCTTTATTTATTAGCGATATGCTCGACAGTCGTTCCATACTTATTTAAAAGTTTATTATCCCACCACAGATGAGCTAATGGAAGTAGCAGTTTCTCATTAACGGGGAGTTTCGGAAAAAATATACAAGCAAGTTACTTTGCACATTGAAAGCAGATGTCCTATTGCCTATGATCCCCACATGGATACCGTGTATATATGCCTAACCTGTATTTAGCTTTTCGTTTGCAAAATTTGTGGCAATTACATACCAAGGAACACTTTTTGTCAACGATTACCTAATAATAACTAACAGACAACTCAGTTATGAATTTCAAACATTAAGTTGCGATGTACGAAACTTTGAGGAAACTAATTATCTATCCGACGAACAAATAATACAACTGCAAAATAATTTATGGTGAGTTCTCTGACAACAGTGTCTGGTGAGTATTTATGCAAATTAGACAATGAGAAACCTAAAGAAGCCGTTTATCTTTTGCTTGATAAGAATACGACTGTCTAAACAATCCGAAGAAATAACAATGATTATTGGACAATCATGATTATATAAAAACCAGAAGAGTAACTAATATTAGGCAAGCAGAAACGTGCAAATATAAGTAAGAAAGTACTGAACGAGATAAATTTATTACAGCCAAATAGTTAGTAGTGGATGTACGCTAAATATCAGTGAAGTTTATCAAATATGAATGACCTAGACAGGCTTATGTAGTTGATTTCATTTGCAAAGTAATATAACTTGTCTCAGGTAATCTAAGTTGTTTCACCGAATTAAAAAATCATAACTAAAATTAAATAAATTCTTACTAAACCAACCATTTATGCTTAATAGTTTTAATTCAACAAAAATATCTCACTAAACAAAAAAAAACTTTTTTTCCACATTAATTCAAAAATTGTTATCGGGCTGATGTGTTTTCAACTACTGAGAATGGATTACGAGAAAAAAAAATGGAGAAAGTCAAGATTTGGAAAGTGTGTAGGTATTGAATTTTGATAAAATCTTAGTTTTAGAAATGATTTTTAACATGATATTTTCCGCTGCAAAAAAAGGAAATACATTATCCAATTAACTTTTATCAACATGATGTTCTTGAACAGATTTATTGTCCTTAGTATTTAGTTAAAACTATATAAACATCATTCCTATTCTGCACCCAGTATACTATTTTGTCACCTTATTCACATAAATAATACAACCGCATGAAAAAGAAATGAATTAATGCAATTAAAGTTGATTGATTCATAGTGATATTTCATAATAATTAATCGATCATGTGGTCATATATAGCATTGTGAGTCACTACAGACAACTGGTCACAAATTATTTGTCAGTCACTGTCGAACAACTAATCATAAATGTTAGTGAAATAGGTTGAATTGATCATGCCTCCTGTCAAATTAAGTGTTTAGAATATGATGAGTTTAACTCTCCACTTAGCTTGAATTCTAGTTGACCTTTGATTATGAGCGATACCTTTACTAGCTAATTCAATGGAAGATTTTCCTTAAATGCTTTAATATTAAAAAACTAATATTAATTGTAATCTCGTTCAAAAAATCTACGAATTAATAGAATTTTACAACAGTTTTCTCATGAATAGCTTTTTCTAAAGTATATAGTTGTTAGTTGTGATGGATTTGAGACGGCCATACGCTCCAGACAAGCAATGATGCCTCACTATCTCGATTGTGCATTTGAATCCAATGGTTGTGTAACATTTTTGCAGTTTTGCTTCAAGCAATTCTGGTGAACTGAACCTCAAAGTTTCAATGCAATAGGTGTTTAAATCACAGCGAGTAAATTTTCTTTAGTATAAACCGTTTCAGCTGGTAGACAAGTGAGTACGGATTAATGTCTCCTAGAAGTAAGACTAAAAGCTATGAATAACAGATTAGTTATATGATTATTGCTATCTGTAAGAAATTAATCACAGTACTGACGATTTTCCAGATATCAAAACATGATGTTTATATCATCTATCAAACTGATACATCTTCATATAGGTTGGTTAACTTTTAAGTTCTCTCAAACTACTATTATACTACCCTTTATTCTCACGTTATTTTGATTTTGACAAGACATTTTTTTCTTTATCTCAAGTTTTAAGGAATTAATCAGAGTAGACTAAGATATTGCTATTTTGTCAGATAACTTATGGGAGACTTCCTCAATTTAAAAGTATCTCATTAGCGGTGTAAGATTATGAGTGTACACTACTGATAAGACCTAAATAAGTACAAAACCCTTATTCTGTTTCTTTGCTCTTTTAAAATATTCATATATTTAACCTATGAAGAAGCGAACGTTTAAACAATGTTCATTCTCCCGCATTATCGCCTCTTAATATTATTCTGTCTCCACAAATTAACTCAATTTATACTAGACGTTTCCGATATAAAGTATGTACACTTATTTCGTTTTAATACTTGATATTATGGCTCTAGGTTATAAGTAGCTGAAGAGAATCCACGAAATAAATTCTGCTACGATATTTGTTTCTTCTTTATTCAGGTTTATAAATGGCACAAATTGTATTTAATCATATACATAACTTCGTCTAAAAGATGTAGTGTAATGTATTCCATTAATAATACCACCAAATACTAATTGTTTAGGACTAACCTGGTCAGACTGTTGCATATTTATAATGTTTCGAATTATTTGAATTATAGCACGAACTAAGAGTCCAAGAAATAACGCAATTGAATTAAGAAGACATAGGCACAAACGAATGTACTGTATTTGGAATTCGAAATTGTGCAATCAACATGTACAAAAGTATCATTAGTCAATTCAAACACCACATCCGCCACAGCTTAAATAGAAGTATAAGTGTTTGCAATCGGTTGTATGTTTTCTTGTTAAGTTCATCCTGAGTCTGTCCGACATAGTACTGGACGAAAACTTTGTAGTATCTAGAATGTGCTCATTAGTATGGGAATTAACAAACGAAATCGGAACAGATTCACCTGGAATTGTATACAATCAACATATCGGTTTTGTACTGAAATGATTCATATCTCGAATTGGAACCATAGATTTTTCAACGCTATCCCCCCCCCAAGAAATAATGTTGGATCTTTATATCCCCAAGTTATGAATGATGTGGCTTCATTTAAAACATATTTCTCACATTGATTAGAGTAAACATTAGAAGTGTTTTTGTGATAAGGATGAACAACAGTTGATATGAAATCATCAGAATTGTAATCAAAACCGAGCTCATTTAGTATTCGTGCTTTGCATTGAACAAGTTTTTCACAAGGAGCAAATGCATTATGAGGATAGGTAATACATATGAAATCAGGATTTGATTCTACTGAAATATTTTCATGAAATTGACTAAGAATGTCATTGCAGAGCAATGGATCATTAGAAAAATTAGCATCTATCATGACTACCTCAGGTTTTTGATAATGAATAGGTTCATTTAACATATTTTCCTCAGATTTGTAATAAGTTTCATCAGAAATATGTGAATCATTAGGAAAAGCCATACCTGGTACAATAGCATGAGAATCCTGATAAATCGATTGGTTAGAAACTGTTGTCTCACAAGAATTCTGGATTTCATTTAACTCTGAACTGCTTTTTCACTCTACACTGTCTATTGCAATAGTTGATAAAGATAAATCATCATTATAAATACTCGACTCAGTAAAATCAGAATTACAAGACTTAATATTAGTTGCAATAACATGAACATTAGTATTGCAGACTGACAGAATATGTTCAATATCACAACATTTAAAGCATTTAGAATTACGAAATTTACATGAATTAAAAGCATGGAACTTGCCACAGGACAAACACTGACCAAACTTGTGCCCATCTTCGTGAAACGCGCTGCAACTCCGCAATGAATTATTTGCATATCCTTGAATATGCACTGGATTAGGATAAGGTGATGTAGTAGAACTTTTAATGTCCTGATGAATCATTTTAGGAAATTCCCCTTCTTTACTGCAATCAAAATTTGCATACATGACATAGTCTAGTAGTAATTGCTTGAGAGTTGTATAAGGAAGCGAAATGGGCTTTTCCGGCATAGCCAGAGTTCTTAATAAACTGTATGCTTCTTTACCGATGAATGTGAGGAAATATGCCACAATATTAACATCCTCATCATCTTCCTTGGTCATGACCCAGATTTCGAACCTTTCGGAATAATCCTCAAGAGCTTCAGAAGTTGAATGAATGTCTAACTTTTCCATTGCAGGCTCAATCGTGACGCCAATATAATGTTTCGAATTATTTGAATTATAGCACGAACTAAGAGTCCAAGAAATAACGCAATTGAATTAAGAAGACATAGGCACAAACGAATGTACTGTATTTGGAATTCGAAATTGTGCAATCAACATGTACAAAAGTATCATTAGTCAATTCAAACACCACAATATTCTAACAAGCAACAAATGAGGCAAATAAAAACTTGACCTGATTGTGAATGTATTTTAAACTGTTACTTTAAAGGCTTTATGTTCACTTAAATATTCGCCCTAACATAATATCATGCTAAATATATACGAAACACGTAATAAATGTACTATCTATGATGATAATAGTCTTAACATGAATTTTTTGCGTTCGAGAAATGAACGACGACATCTTATTTAATCCATAAAAGTTATTTGAGTTGTTTTTAACTAAGAGTCTCTATGTGCCTTTGTTATAATCATTATTCTGTTCTGTTTTCAAGCACTGAGTCCAAAGAGGGATTGGTGGACTAACTGACGTAATGGAAAGTGGCCCAACACCTAATCTGTTAGGCACATATACTAGGATAATAGGAACACAAGCAAAGAACTGTTATCCATGCATTTTTGAAAGAATTGAGAGGTCAGCTAATGAGGAAACTGTTATGACCTTGGATGTCTGTCTCTTTCTATCACACGACCTATCGACCAATCCGAATCCGACTTATACGAATCTTCACACTAGGCCAACCAATGACGTTCAGTTCAACCGGTGTGGGCAGTCTAGCGTCCTTATTGGTCCTATGTCCTGCGAGCCCTTCCACTTGATTCCAGAACACAATACCAGCTTCGAATCAGAGCAGATCGTTTATTTCAAACATACTCGGTTTATATATCAACCAGACAGACCACAACGTACCATAAATTAGAAAATAACATGTGTACACAAATAAGCCAAAAAGTGGCTGTGAACGAAGGAGATAATAATTAATAAACTGAACATAGATTAAGAACCGTAAATCGTATAATAATAAATTATAGGTCAAAATAAAGCTTATAATAAGAGGAATATAAATATACGTAATGTAATTGTTGAATAATTACACAATAAGAATATTTATAGAATATTGGTCTATTAACAGTCTTCAGAAGTTACCTATAACTTGATCTTCACTGGGTTATAACAGAAACTTCTCAGGAATCTGAAAAAATTGTCTAAGTACATCTTGTCTACAAAATGTATATTAATATTTCTTCCTTGAAGCTTAAACATTTCATTCACTACACCAAATAACTCCACAATTATGTTTGACTGTAACTTATCGTATATTGTTTTATTTTATGCAGCAAAATATTAGTTTTGTTTGGATTTAAGTTTACCAAAGTTTATCAAAATGTGTTTCTTGTAGCTTGATTCATATCAAGAACGTTAAAAATATCTTAATGGAAGATTATATGTAGAATAATTCTTTCTAATCCATATAATAATAATGAAACATTTCCATGCAATAGGTCTTAAATAATAGTTCACTTAAATAACTATTTTGAATAGCCGAGTGATAGAACTATTTTTATTTCATTTGTAAGTTTGAACACTTGGATGATGATGATAATAATAGACAAGATAACATAACTTGGCTTATTGTTGATGTTCATATCTATCTCTTTAAACACTAGGAGACTACACACTAACAAATGAAGTGGTGTCTAGAAAAATTTTATGTATTAGAGGAACATATGATTTAGATTTTTAGTGCTGTATAAAGAACTATAATAATGAAAGTATTTTCAACTGACTTTAATTTTGTCTACTAAAAATCGTTAATACTGAAGTTTATGTTACCTTAAATTACCGAATACATACAATAAATTGTTGTGGCTAGGGAAGTTACTATTACCATAAAAATAGACTAAATGTAATAATCATTAGTTTCTTCCTAATGTTCTCTTATTTAGTCTTCAGTGATAACCACAGTATAATTTCTTGGGTAGAAATGATTGTATTATTGATTCATTATTCACTTGTCCAAGAGATAGACAATGGACAAAGCGAAGTCAAGCTAGTTCAATGTAGTGGGCGTTAAGAAGTGAAATACTAACGACGGCCATTTAAAAATAAGATGTAACTGGTAACCTTTATTAAGATTAATTTTGTTTATTTACGCTAAATAATAATACATGTGAGTTTGAAGAGAATACGCTGACAAGTTGCCCTTTTGTTGATGTCTTAGGTGACATGCTAAAAAAAAAGAAAGTAATTGAGACTTGTGTATGTATTCATCACTCTACATCAACTTCATTGACTACGAAAAAGCAATTGATAGCGTGGACAAGACAACACTATGGAGGCTTATTCGACATTACGGCGTGCCTGAGATAATTAACGTTAAACTGCAAAGTCGTGCATGGAGAACAGCTCGCAAACTCGTTCATGTAAAGACCGATATCAGGCAAGGTTGCTTAATCTCACCCTTTCTCTTTCTCCTAGTGATCGACTAGATCATGATGTCAACATCTGAAGGGAAGCACAGGATACAGTGGACATCTAGGATGCAGTTGGACGATCTAGACTTCGTGGATTATCTGGCTCTTCTATCGCAAACGCAACAGCAAATGCAGGAGAAGACGACCAGTGTAGCAGCAGCCTCAGCAGCAGTAGGTCTCAATATATACAGAGGGAGAAGCAAGATTCTCCCATACAACACGGTATGTACCAATCCAATCACACTTGACGGAGAAGCTTTGGGAGGTGTAAAAAGCTTTGCATACTGGGCAACATCATTGATGAACACGGTGGATCTGATGCACATGTGAAAGCACGGATCGGAAAAGCAAGAACAGTATATTTGCAACTGAAGAACATCTGGAACTCAAAACAACGGTCAACCAACACCAAGTTAAGAATTTTCAATACAAATGTCAAGACAGTTCTACTGTATGGGTCGGAAACTTGGAGAACTACGAAAGCCATCATCCAGAAAATACAAGTGTTTATTAACAGTTGTCTACTGCAAAATACTTCGGATTCGTTGGCCGGACACGATTAGCAACGACCTACCTAAGGGACAGAACAAACCAGATCCCAGTGGAGGAAGAAGCGCTGGAATTCGATAGGACACATATTGAGGAAAGCACCCAACCACGTCACAAATCAAGCACTCACGTGGAATCCTCAAGGCAAAAGGAGAAGAGGAAGACAAGAGGACATTTTACGCTGGGAAATGGAGATAGACATGAAAAGAATGAACAAGAATTGGATGGAACTAGAAAAGAAGGCCCAGGACAGAGTGGTATGGAGAATGCTGGTCGGCGGCCTATGCTCTATTGGGAGTAACAAGCGTAAGTAGGTAAGTGTGTATGTTAAGACCTACTGATGAAAAGGCTGGTGCTAAATTATCTGTGTTCACCTGCAAATGTTCGTGTGTATGGGATAGGAGAGCTAGGTCGTTTGCAAAGTCCCAATTGTCAAGTTACATCCAACCTATCCGTTTTATTCTGCACTTCCCCCCAGATATAAAGGTCTTCATAATCTACTCAACCACCAGAAGAAAGACAAACGAAGAGAGTAAGCAGCTTTTTCCAACTCCGGTCTTCACTTGGAATGTACCTGTCAACTGTCCTCCATGCACCACTTTGAAGTGTAGCCGTCGTATGAATTCCGTATGCTGTTGACGATCTTCTCAGGTACAGTATAGTGTCGAAGAAGGTTCTCTTATCCACGCTGTCAAATGCTTTCTCGTAGTCAAGAAAGTTGATGTATAGTGATGATTTCTATCCAATTGATTGTCCAAAAATGATCCGTAGTGTCGTGATTTCTTCGGTACACGGTCGATCCTTACGAATCCAGCCTGTTAATCTGGAAGGTGGGGATTCACTGAGTTTTTCATTTGGTTCAGCAGCACCACTGAAAACGTTTCCTGGCACTGATGATAGTGTGATGCCTCTGAAGTTCCCACACTTGCTCGGATCTCCTTTACTTTGTAATGTGGTGCGGTATCTTTCTTTTCGCTCTGTCGGCAATTGTTTTTACTTTCAAATCTTTCTAAATAGAACGTGTACGATATTTACAGTTGGTATGTTGTCAGGTCCTGCTGCTTTCCCACTAGGGTTGGAAGCAGATATGAAAAGGATTGCCCAAGACAGAGGTCGATGGAGAATGCTGGTGAGTGGCCTATGCTCCTTCACGACCGGTAACAGGCTTAAGTATATAAGTAGTCGTACCTTGAACTTGTAGTCACTTTTAGTAATGATGCATTTCTATAAATCTATGGATGGAGTGATTTGAATATTTCGTTAATCAGATGCAGAAATTAAAAGTCAGTGTTGATAAGAAATAACAAACTCTTTGAGTTGTTACTCTTTAATTAATTACTTATATTTGCAAGTATTTATTAAATGGTTAATTTATGATGCCCGGATAGAGTTCAGATCGTAAGCTTTCTTTTCTGATTGTTTGATGTCATATGTGTTACTTGTTAAGGATGACGGTCCTTAACTAACTACAAATGTGTACTTCAGTCTACATCGAGAATGAATTACTTGAGTATTTATCTACTGATCTTTATAAATTGTTGTATTCTTCGGTTTTTTATCTACTATGTGGTAGTATGTAAGTGATAAAAACCGTGGCGTTTGTGATTATTTGCTTCGTCTTTTGTTTGGATTAGTGAAGTGGAAATTTCATGGTGTATCGTGTCAAATAGTGACGGGGATAAGGGGCTGGTTCGATATTGATGTAGGGGCATGAAACTGTCTGCTTTGCAAATATTTCACGTCTCATTGTGATTTGCTGCAGGTGGAAAAAGAAAACCAAGCAAACCAGTAATTGATTTAAACAAGTTAGTCGATTTAATTGCAAACATCATTTTAGTCCTGTCCTGTCCTGAATTTTTAGAGATCATCAGGTGATATGGAGATAATTTAGCTATTGGAGAGAATCGCTACCTATGAATTTAGGTTTCATAGTTGTCTGGGTCCATTAAAAGTGTATATGTAAACTAGAGGAAATTTCAAGTTCTCGATTACTCGTGAGATTTTTGGCTATTTTTAGTACACCCCTAAGTTTTCAACTCAGATTTGCTTAAAATCCTTTTCTAAATACATAGTTTAGGTTAATATTTTGCACATTCATTCAGAAAATGAGTGTTAGGTAGTGAGAAAGGATAGCAATATGCTTAGGTTACCTAGTGCCATATATAGTGGAGTGCAGATATCTAATAGTCATAACTACAACGACGATGCTCTAAGGATCAAAACCTCAGTTCTATCTTAAGTTAGTTTACTGTTTAAACGAATTCTGTTTGATATGTTGATAACAGAACGAGACTTGTCTATATATATAAAGGGACATCAGTTTGAAGGTGAAAGTTTATATTCAAATATTATTGAGCAGAAAACGTATTATATTACTCTCTCCCTTAAGACATTATTGGAGAAGTTTTTGTACAAGGCAACTGAAAAACAAGAAATTAATGTACATCGTTGCTGAGCCGTTCGGCAGTGCAACAATACCTCAGGTAATCGACACTACCTCCCACCAAGATAATCAATTTCTTGATTGAGCATCAAACTACACAGAAGTTAAAAGCATTTGAAAAACTATGGAAGTCACAAAAGAGAATTGAAAGCTAGTTCCCGATTCTCCAAGTCTTTATCTTAAAACTTTGTTGGCAGTTTAATATTACACTAGGTAGTAACTAATGCTAAACTGTCTATCCCTTAATGCTGATTGCACGCTATCGATTATATCAGCCGCATAACCAATATCTGAGTAATAACGTAACTGGACATGATACTGAGATGCGAATCATATGTCAAGTATTGAATCCTTCGAGACTGTAAATAAAAACACGGGTACTTTTGTTTAAGTCGTTATAAATTAATTTTGGTGTAAAAAAAATTTATCCACAATACACTAAATGTCGCAGAAAATCAAACATTTTAATTGAGATCATGTATCGGTCGATGTCAGACCACCACTGAAAAACTGGAAACGCTGGACGGTCTCGTCTCATTATGGGGCTCCTCAGAAGTGAGCTTTACGACCCCACACGCGGGATCCCAACCTAGGAACTTTGTTCTCGCGCGGAAACACTTAAACTATAGACCACTGAGCCGGCATCCAACGGTGTTAATGTCTAACTTCAACCAATCCACGAAATTGAGAGACCATCTACCATTGTTTGACGTAGATACCTTTACTGAGACATCCTCCAGCACAAGGTATTAAAGCACGAATCAAAGCTACATGTGTCTCGAAATACACATACTAAACTACTACTAAGCTGCTCAATAATATGCCGAGAAGTTATAGAACGAAATAGGTCAAGAAAACCTAATTCAAAAGAACTAAACCGATTGAGTATATAGTTAAACGTTGGAATCACTTTGATAAAAACACCATGCATTCGCGCAACTCGTTTACGCTTATCGATTACACCCTACTACATTCATCGAACAAATATATTGCTCTCCACACCTATGTGTCTCGTTTCTTATCAATAATAGATTAGGTACATATGAACCAACACGACATGGTATAGTGGAACCTTGGAATCAATGTGGTCGCATTTTAGGATAACAAGCTCGTGGTTAAATAGTTGGATCAAATATTGGGTTGACATTGAAACATCCTCAGCAAATGCAGTCTGTGACAATACTGCTGACAAAATTGTTGGTGCATTCGTCTAGACACAACTTACGTGATGTACAAGATGCCATCGTTGAATAGTGAAATCCATGAATGCAACTAGAAAGCAAGTGATTTTTGAATTTGTAACGCAAATTTTCTGTGATAAATCTGAATATTACATAAATGAAACCCGACCGGCTACTTTGCAATATAATGAAGTCAATAAATAGTAAGCTTATTGAAAAAATGATAGATCTCCCAAATTTTATTCATTTCTAACACTGAATAAAACAAAATACAAGTAAATCTAGAGGTGTGTCTGCAAATACATATACATGAAAACTCTGAACATATGCAAAGCGATCAAATCAAGTTATTCGGAAGAATCACAGTGTTGTCATTTGTTTTTGTCAAAAGGTTACAGATGAAGATACACATGGTATAAAGGCATTTCGCAGGGAAAAAGGAGAAAAAATACTGGCAAAATATAGAACAAGCAGTAAGAGGATTTACCAGTTTTGCAAAATGCTTATTATTTACATAACTGGGTACATATCTCACTTCACTTTACCGTAGATAACCTAGTTTGGAAGCAACAGTTAGTTTTAGTATATATTTTCTGTTTATATGATTTGAAGAAATACGACCAAAATAATAAAAACGATAAATAATAGCTTAAGACAAAACTCGGGTGACTTTTTTATGTTTTCAAAAAACTGAAAAGAGATAGGTAAATTATTGGGATATGTACACGAAAATTAGGTAGGAAATAAACTGAAAATTTAACAGGTAAGTATATATAAATATGAATCTATGTACAAAAGTGTATCGCAGTCTACTTTGAGCGTCTAGAAGCTGTTGCGTGGCGTTTTTGTGCTTGAGATAAGCGGGAAAAACTATTAGAACCCGAATTAGTTGAATGCGAAACTTGGGATCCAACAGAGGTAGGGAAACAAAGCAAGGCACTTTGATGTGGTTTTTCATATGATTTACAAAAACTGTTACTTTTCCCGTGAACATGGTTTTGGGAACTTGTTCTTTGGGCCGAAAAAGCGACATCTCGTACGTTTGGATACATAGACACGATACAATCATCACGGAGATTTCCTGACTGCTGATTTGAAGAGTTACCCGCGTTGGATTTGGAGGATGTTAATACCCGTAAGCAGCGTCTTTTACGACCTTGGTGGGGTTTTCTGAAAGTAACCTCTGAAGACTTTAGCGAATCAGCGTTAACTATTGGGGCTAAAATGTTTTTCTTCTCTATTTGGTTAAATGTTGTTAGGGAAGCACTAAAAAATATGGTGAAAAATCCTAGGGATTAATTGCAGCATTATTACAAAGGTATGGGAGGCACACAATGAATGTATAGGCAAAATTAAATCCTTAATATTGTCAAAAATGAATCGTTTTCCAAATATTTGTCATAAAATAGTAACCTAACTGTAAAACGAGTCGGTCGTAACTCTAGTGACATCTCATAAATAATGAAGTAAGAAAAGCACCTTAAATGAATTTCCTGAAGTTTCAAACATTAGTTTGACAAATATATTTGTGTTCCTCCTAGCAGAAATTTAGTACAGTTGGTTACTTTATTGATTTGAAGCCTGACCAACTCATTAGTGAGATACCAAAGTACTAGTTGAGGTATTCTAATAATTATTTATAACTACATTTACATAGTACTACTTACCTAAGAAACGGACATATTATATTTACTGAAAAAATCGACGGATTAAGACTAGAGAAATTGTAAAAATTAAAACTGAATATGAAAATAGTACAGGCCACCTGAAATAGTAATGAACGATTGTATTTTGTATGACAATTAACTAGACATTTCACTAAAACAACACAGAATTTTAAGTGTTTAACTCACAGTTCATCCGCTAATACGCTGTATTCTCCAGGTTTTTCGACGTCAAATTCGCCATTAGTATTGCAATGAAGGTCTCCTTCATCACTTGAAGTTTCCGAGTTAATTATTTCAATATGCTCGTTATAGCTGTCAGAACTAGAAATACTAACGGGTTTTTCTACTGAGAAATTAATTTGTGATTGAGGAGTATTGTCATCGGCAACACATTCATCTTGTGCACCGGAAAGCTTTAGTCCTTGGGATGCATTAACACTGGGATTCGATTGCCAAACAAGAATCGGCAGATCAAGTTGTTCATTTCTGGGAGCAACAGCTAAATTGGAATGCACAGAGAAATTAGTTCTTTGTTCTACAGATGGTGGCAGTGTACAATCTATTCTATTGACTGTGTTCAGGTTGGACTGTGCGACCCAGGGACTCGATGAAACGATGAAATTTTGTGATCTGCTACTTACACTTCCCTGCAACATTTTTCTATTTACTGGGAGTGAAGCGCGTAGGTGATGAGCATAACATTGGATCCTTTGACGGAATTCAACAGACTTCTACAGGTTTTGAAAAATCATTCCAAAACGATTAACACCGGTGACAACATTGGAAATAATACTTGGAAAAACATGTATGCAAAAACCATAAAATAGGTTAGGAATGAAGCTTGTTTTACATAAAATTAAAGACAATTTATCTCGTAAATACAGAAAACCAAACCGACACACACAATCCAAACAACGAAGCTAGCGCAATTGGTTATTGCGAAGTCATAATTTACAACGATAAGGAAGTTGGGTTGGGAAATATTGAATACACAATGAAGTAATTAAGTCAAATACTTCAATTCAGCGATAGCTTCTAAGATTTTTCGTAGCTAACAAGAGTTGAGGGATGTATTGTAAAGGTAAAATCCCAAAATCTTTAACTAACCAACGTCCCACAACACACTACAAAACTTAATTATTTGATTATCATAGTCGCTCCATTTGTAAAAATTACATTAACATAACTACTCGAGAAGACGAAATGAATACCTGTACGAAAATTATCTAAAAAACAGAAAGCCACTAGTTTCAATAACAAACCAGTTCAGTGGAGCACAAGTATGGACTTTTAGCATTATAACATGGTGAACGTAGATCATAAGATGTTCACTCTCGATGATGCAGCATAAAATTAATAAAGCTAAGGGAGCACCCAATTTGTAAATACTGACATCACTTAGTAGAATGGGCAGACCTCAGCTATGTGACCAGCAATTCCTAATATGATACAATATCTAACTAAAATCGGCAGTTGAAGTACAGTCGATTTAGCATGGGTCCTACTTACTGAGCTTTGGAATGAATGTAGTGTCTACAGTTGTGAACACCGTTTTACTTCGGTATGAGCAACCAGGTATCATCACTACGGCTTACGGTTTGAGTGTAGTTCAAAACCAAGTACATGAATCTGCGCCTGAAGAGATACAAAAAAAGTCTTCACAGAAAATCCATCGATATGTTTAACCAGATCTAAGTAGTATCAAAAGGTACAATGGATAATTTCAGTTTCCGCACTGATTTAGAGTCTGGCTAAAATTGCTGGACTTTATTTAGAAGCTTATTCTTATTCCGTAGGTAGACTAGCTGTTTTGAATCGCTTCCACTTCATTCATCAGTTAAGGACCCCTAAAATTCATCACATATTAGTGAGGTGTCTCAAAAAATCAGAGAGAACTCAAGTGGTTTTTCGCTACAATTATAATCCTTTCTAGAGACAATTGATTATTAACAGGTTATCAAAATAGGGGCATAGAAACTACTAAAAACATCCATTTACTTTGGAAATACGAATGATTCGTCCAAGTATTGAAACATCAGTGTTGCAGTGCAAAAAATGATACTGAGGAAGTACGGCACTACTAAGAACAACGTAGGCATATTCAAAAGCCTGTTTAATTTGGAGTGCACAATAGGATCGACGACCAACATCGTTACCTGTCAAAAAAGTTCAAATAAAAAGAAAAAATATATAAAAAATGGAAACAATATGGTGAATCTCCTTGCGATTAACGGAGTCGAGTGCTGTCTTACGGTCAAGGGATACACACCTACAGTTGGACGTCGAAAAGTATGTCTGTTTCAGAATCTGCCGGGTGGTGAATACTTGGTGTATACATTAAATTCCAGGTTTGAAACCAGACCAATTTACTCGGGTTCGCTCCTCACGAGCTCTAGCTAGACGTCAAGGTATCGTTTTAGACACTATAAGCTAAACTGATTCCTCCGTGATTATCACATGAGGATGTTTGCTCTTTCTGATGAATTGGGACGATCAACAATCGCGACCACTCATGTGAAACCGAATCCAGTTTCCAGATTTCAGTTAGTTTAACTGTTAAAACTAGACACTATCCTTAAAATTATCAAGGGTTAATCCATCAGTTTGATGGAGAATGTTGGTGGGCGGACTATGTTCCTCCACTAGGGGAAACAGATATAAGTTAGTAACCCACCACACCATGTTGCTTTATTTGTTTATTTATTTTAACACATAGATATTGGTACAAGAAGGCACCAAACAGATATGCGTCACACAAATCTCATTTGATATGTGTGAGGGCTGTGATACTGCCCGGGTGCCCAAACCGAAGCAAGTTATTTTCTTAGGGGGCTCCACACCCCGAGCATTCGACCTGAAGGTCTGATCTTCAAGGCAGTGGAGCAACGTAAGGAGATGCAGTCCCATGGTAGCCAGTGATCAACGATTGGTTCATACGCCATTTGTTCCCGCAGGATACTGAAGCCCATGTGCACCATTGGTTTAGAATCAGGATTTCCCAGCTTCCCTACGTGGACTCTCCATGTCCATCGATCCGGTTAAAGTGCCGGACATTCGCTTTTCGTCCTCTCAATTTCGTAAACAACACCCCCGCCACGGGAAGGCAATGAGAACTTCCCTGGTAGAGGCTATATACACGTGGCCATGTGAGAGCATTTCGAGGGAGAGCGGACTCTCCCCACTCTCGGCCGTACCAGGGCATTTGGGGGCTGATCTCCCCTGAATAGATCATACACAGCTTTTTCGACTTCCCTATGAATTGAAGGACCACTTGCTTATTAATAATGATGAAGTAGTTATTGTACATACTTTTCCTTTGCTCGGTCATCAAGTTATTTTTAAGTGTTACTGATTTATTTTGCATGAAACCGATATATTTTGGGGCAGAATTTAGTTTAAGTCAATATTTTGAGTGATGCGTAAATTCAGTAAAAAAATACAAAAGATTATGTCAAATACATCTTTGAAATCATAGGCATATATAAATGTCATTACCAAGGTATGACTTGACAATTTCAAATAAACTGGGTGAAACAATCTATGAGGATGACGGGATACCAACCACTAACATCCATCGACGTCTTGGACGATGGGCAGAATTCTTAGAAGGGCAGTTCAACTGGCCTGCTGCTCCTGCAACATCGGTCAGACTGTTCTGCCCTCCATGGCCGGTGACGACTGATCCACCAAATGAGACGGAAGATCGCAAGAAACTTCAACTCTTGAAGTGCTACAAATCACCTGGCCCAGATGACTTACCTTCGACTCTTTAAAGATGGTAGTGACTTTCTGGCTAAGGAACTGATGGTGTTGTTTACAAAGGTCTGGGAACTAAAGAATGTACCAACGTTATGGAATGAGTCGATAGTTGTCCCTATCTTTAAAAAGGGTTCACGTCATTCCTGTAACAACTATCGGGGGATAAGTCTACTTCCGATTGCGTCCAAGCTATTGGCTTCCGTCATACTTTGTAGGTTGTTCAAAACCCGAGAAAGATTGACTCGCGAGGAGCAGGCTGGGTTTCGTACTGGTAGAGGATGTATTGATCATATCTTCACACTCCGCTAAATGCTAGAACAGGCCAACAATCGTAGTGTTTCTTGACATCAGGGCTGCCTTCGATTCGTTAGATAGGACTGTTCTCTGCGATTGTCTATTGAAGAAGGATGTGCCTGAGAAGTTTATTAACATCCTAAAAGCCCTATATACAAACACCTCAGGCAGAGTGAGGGCATACAACCACCTCTCTCCATTGTTTCATTCGAGTAGTGGGGCTACACAGGGTTGCCCAATCTCACCATTCCTCTTCAACTTTGACATCAATAACATTCTGGAAACAGCTCTGATGGATGTAAGTAATGGTGGTGTGGATCTGTTGCCTGGAGAAAGACTTCTCGACCTTGAGTATGCAGATGATATTGTCCTACTGTGCGATAATGCTCAAGCCATGCAATCCACACTTAATCAGTTGGCAATCAGTGTCCGTAAGTATGGTATGTGCTTTGCACCTTCTAAGTGAAAAGTACTTTTACAAGACTGGCAGGACCCTGGTCCTGTACTCACCCTGGGTAGTGAGCAGATAGAAGTAGTCAAGAAGTTTGTGTATTTGGGTAGCTGCATAAGTGCTGGTGGTGGCGTGAGTAGTGAGATCAATGCACATATAGCGAAAGCCAGAGAAGCTTATGCCAATCTGGGCCATCTTTGGCGCCTTCGTGATGTCAGTCTGGCTGTAAAAGGTCGGATCTACAACGCATCGGTGAGAGCAGTTCTGCTCTATGCTTGTGAAACCCGGCCTCTCCGAGTTGAGGATGTTAGACGACTCTCTATGTTTGATCATCGTCTCCGAAGGACTGCTGACATCCGGTGGCAACATCATTTTAATAGCGCAGAGGTTCGGCATCGTGTGTTCGGACAGAGACGATAATTCAATTCGTGTCACCATCTTGAAACATCGACTTCGGTGACTTGGATATGTTCTACGAATGTCGTCCCAGAGAATTCCACGTCGTGCATTATTTGCCGACTCTGGGACTGGTTGGAAAAAGCGGAGAGGTGGTCAGTATATGACATGGCGTCGTGGTATGAAAGAAAGCTGTAAAGGGCTGGCTTCTGTTGATTCTTCACGACTCCTTGGCTGAGATCTGAGTGATAATGGAACACAGTGGCTAGAGACGTTATCAGATATGGTTCTTATTTGTTCGGACTACCATGCATAAAAACTTACAGAATTTATGTATCAGGTTTAACAGCCCATCCTCGCTGATATGAAAAACTAGTTTTTCTGACAACTACCACGAAATATTGGTAATACCTAGAGCTGGATTACAGTCAGTCAGTCAGCAACAATGTGGAACTTCGTACATACGTAAATCAGTTCGAGTTGCCACACCATATCACACAAATACAATTATCGATTAAAATCCCAGTGGTAGTAAAGGTAGTAAGAGTATAAGCAGTAATCGGAAACATTAGGGTTTGAAGATGTTACTCAAGTTGTAAAATTCAGTGAAATAAATTTGGAAAGAAAATAAAAGGACATGAAGAATTCAGATTAGAATTTAAGAGAACGCAAAGAGTGGGTGCAACCGCGCCATTGCAAAAGATTTTGAGCCACGTCACTCAAGGTCTCTAACTATCGGTTTCCATTGTCTCGCGGATTCCAAGCAGATAGTCTACACCTACCAACATGGCTCAGTCCAGTTGTCAGTGACTTCATGTACTTGTCAGTCAGTCAGCTACAACGTAGGACCAGGCACATATACGCATCGGTCCAAGTTGCCATACATCATTAACACAACAGTATGGACACCGAATTCATAAAAGTAGTTAATTCAGAGGTGGTAATATATAAAAGAAAGATTGCAATAAGGATATAGTATAGGAAGAAAGAATTAGCTCGTAGATAGAAAGATATGAAGCGATTTTAATCTCTTAGTTTAAGGGAAGACAGAGAGTGTATACACCGAGATAAGTGAAGTTGTCGACGCGTTCGACTACTTCACTCCGTATCCTTAGTTCAGGTATTGACGCAGACCAGTCCTGAAGCAACAACTTCCATTTAGAGGGAGAGAAGTGCATTTCAAACATTCTGACATTGTTGCTCAGTGTTACCAAAAGACTCTGCATTTTATCAGCGTCTTGACCAAACAGGACTATATCATCTAAGTCGATAAGTGGACCTCCTGGAAGGAGATCAATACCCGAGAATTCAGTAGACGAGAATGTTATTTCCATCAATAAGTCTATGATGAAGTTAAACAAAAATGGAGATAGTGGACAGTTTTGATGGATACTACTTGAGATTGCAAAAGCAGATGACAGTTCGCCATAAGCTCTCACTCGACTGGTAGTGTTCGAGTAAAGAGCCTTCACAAGGTTTATGTACTTCTGAGGTACACCTTTCAATGACAGACACTGCCACAGAATCTCGCGGTCTACCGAGTCAAATGCTGCTTTTAAGTCAAGAAAGACCACCATTGTCGGACGTCGGTAAGTATGTCTATGTTCTAGAACCTGACGGATGGTGAATATGTGGTCGATGCAGCCACGACCAGGTCTGAAGCCAGCTTGATTCTCCAGTGTTTGCAGTTCACGAGTCTTAGTTAGGCGTTTGATAATTATCGAGGCTAGTATTTTAGATACTATATTAGTTAAACTAATCCCTCTATGGTTGTCACAGGATGATCTTAACTCTCTCTTATATATTGGGACGATTGTGACCAGTCAGATGGAATAACGTCTAACTCCCAAATCTTAGCTAAAATATTAGTCAATCGCTAAAATTGGACCACCATCCTTAAAAACTTCTGGAGCCAATCCATCTGGATCAGCTGCCCTTCCTCGTTTCAGATTAACTATAGCCTTTTGAACTTCTGCTAGAGTTGGGGGACCTACTTCAATGTTCCATTCACACTGTCTGGGAATGGACGGTAGTTGTAGAGTCGCTGAAGGCCAGCTGAACTGTTCACTAGTGTTCCGCCCATTGTTCTAAACGTCTGGACTGGGAGTAGATGAGAGTATCGTCCTTTTCCGAAATGATCTCACTTACATCCATCAGTGATAGATATTGAAAAAATCCATTGGTTCCTTGTAACCTTGTGGTTTAAATCACTAACAGAGGTCACTGCTGTTTCCACAGCTGTTTGTATAGCTTCCCAAACAACATCTGGGTCAGCCTTGTTCTCAAAACAACCTAATTGTGACCTCAATTGTTCCTGGAACCTACTTTTGGTTTTCACGCTACTCAATTCAGTTCTAATGGGTCTTTTTAGTGTGGCTTTTTTGCGTCTAGTGAGGCGCAAGCAGATGCGTGCCCGTATATTAGCGCATGGTCGGAGTCCAAGCAGGTACTCCAGAATGAGCGATAATCTTCTACCGACCCTCTCCAACGATGACTGATGGCAATATGGTCTATTTGAGTTTATCGTTGGTTTGGTGTAGGGGGTCACCATGTTAGACGACGTCTCTCCTTATGCTTAAAATTTATGTTTGCTAAAAATAAACGATTGTCTGAGCACAGTTGCAGCAGACGATCACCATTATCTGTTCGTTGTGCAGGAATAATAAAATACCCATTTAAATGCCTTTCTGTTTGGTTTAGACTACCTATCTGGGCATTAAAGTCACCTGCTACGAGTACTATGTCTGAACGTTTAGCTTTCTGTAAAATTCATCTTTCACTTCATCCGAGCTGCAGTCAGTGGGAGCGTAGGCAGAAACGACAAAAAGCCAACGACGTGTGTCCCTATCCTTCCGAGTTCTTACGGAGCCGTTTAGCCGAACAGCACATAAACGACTGTTGACGGGGATCCACTCTAACAGTGCTTGTTCCGCCCTCATGCTTAGTGCTATCCCTACTCCTGCCAGTCCACGAGAGCTGGCCGTCGGATCACCAGATACACGGAGGGTGTATCTCGTCGGCTCTCCGTTTTGTCGAGGTGAGGTCAAGTGAATGACCACACTGCGACCCTGCATACGTGTTTCAGAGACACAGCATACACCAATCGTACGAAATTCTAGGGTTCTAGCCAAGGAAGCCTGCTAACCGATTTGACATAGGGTGCGTACGTTGAAGGATCCAATGTGTAGTTTGGAGCGAGGTTTCAGTAGACCTGGGACAGTGTTTTGAGCATTAGAATCGTTGGCTATGGTGACATTTGAGGAGGAAGCCGAAAAAAAAGTTTAGAGGTGAAAGTCGATGTACGAGGAATAATAGAAAGTGAAGACGGAGGTTGATTATGAATAGTGGTCTTAAGTGCTGTTAGAGGTATGAGGGCGGTTATCACTTCCTGGTTTCCCACACCGTGGAAGGGTTGTTCTGGAGGAACCTGAAAAGGAAATCGGATTAGAGGTGGTCTTAGTGACCGGGGAGCGTGACCGCAGCGCCCAAGGGACAACTGCTTGAGGTCGGTCACACACGACCTTTTTATGGGTAATTTTTGTGTTAGCTCCGTACTTGTTGAGACCTTACCGCCGGAGACGGACAGCCGTGGGATAAGACGAGGTGTGCATTTTTAGGGTCGACCTTTTCTAACTCCACCCCTCCTTGTGGGAAGGCAGCATCGCTGTCATGCTGGTTGTCTGAAGGAAACACCTTACTGCTGTCACACCTCTGTGCATTCAGCAGTACGACTTCGCCTTCGGACCCTGGGTTTGTTGCTTTTAGTCTTACCGCTCATCAACCGATCTGTTTGACATGGTAGGACCTTGAGGAACAGTTGTTCCATCCAGTATAGCTCGGTTGCTTCATCACGATAGGAAAGCCGGACCACCACGTCAAGGTAGCAACAACGGTCTGACTTGTACCATGTTTTGGTCTGGCCGCTCAGAGCTGGATATACCGTACGAGTCTGCTATTATTTATTTGTGAACGTAAAGGAGAGGCTAATTAAAATAGCTTGTGAATTTTCATGTAAGGAAGAAATTTACAGAACAGCGATGATTTATAATCTGGTAGTTCTGTATGTGACCTAAAAAAAGACCGCTCGATACTGACATGAATAGTTTAAACCGTTGAAAATATACAAAATGAACCCATAAAGTTCTGCGTTTTTTAACGTATCAGCATAACTTATGAATTGCTCGCTTGACTATTAACTTCATAGCTGTCAATTAAGATGCATTTACTGTGCAAATCTGAGTTTATTCTTTAGAAAATACTTGACTCTACATTGTTAAAACAACCAAGTTGGTGTCCCATAGTCGTTTATTAACTGCCTACATCCTTCCACCCGTTCTTTGCATCATGAGGACATACTTTGAGAGCACTGGATGTACATTATGCAGTTTTACTAAGTGTTGTTAAACTGAGTGGATCAAAATCTTTAGTGCATGGAATCTACGTACGACTAAGCATTTTTTGGGATATGTTTGATTTACATATTTATTGCTAACCTTACAGACAACAAATAAACAAAGAATGCTGTTAGATAACGGTGTTAGACCTGATATCTGGTAGACCAAGTAAAGGACAACGACATCACTGATGAAACATTTATTTAAGAGATTGTTAATAAAGTATCATACTTACCAGGGCAAAGCGGATCCTCAATACAAAGAAGCGACGGACGTAAGCCTCTCTCCATATTTTGTTGAACAACTTCCTTACGAACATAACACCCACCATTTGTGATGCGAATAGCTGTATTTCTGTAATTGAAATGACGACCATAAAGCTCGAAGAACTCAACCAATAGAATGCCCAAATTGACATCATTAATAGAAACTTCGGGGCGTAGTGTGTGCTGTAAGAAAAAACGAATTTATTAGGTCAGTTATATTATTACAACACGTCGGCTTATATAATAGGCTTCCTCATAGGGGTTAAGTACATGTTTAAAGAAAATGGGTTTTTGCCGAACCGCCGAACAATTATGTGTACCAACCTACTTTTCTGTTGTTTATTTGAACACATTGGTACAAGGGGGCACCAGATACATATGCGTCACACAAATCAAATGCGATTTGTGTGAGGGCTGCAATACTGTGATCTACTTCGAAAACCTTGAAACATGTGAGGTTAAAATTATAGACGTAATTTGTGCTTAGACTTTACGAACTAAATAAAAGGCGGAGAATAAACTTCAAAATACCAAGTAACAGACTAAAAGCTCACTGAACATGTCTCAGCAATTCTTCCTTTTACTACGCAACAAACTACATATTTCGGATGACCATAAAAAGACCAGACGAAGTAACACGTAGAAACAGACTGCTTTTAAGCATGCTACAGAAATCACGCCTTCTACGGAAGTATAAATTCGGGTGCCAATCGTTGCAAAGATAGCCTAGGTTTTTAAGTGAAAACATTGTTAGTGGCAAGTGACTTAAGCAAATTGGTGTTGGGTTTTTAGGTTAAATACTAGGGAATATTGACTTACTTGCAGATAACTAACACACATTAATATGAGTGCGTATGAGCTCAATCCTCCAGTCCACACTTCATTTAAGCTTCGTTGAAGCAAAAATTGCTTTAACACGAACACCAGGTATGGGAGGCACGGGTATTTTTTCATGAAAATTCTGATAAGCTCCGCCGCTTTGACACTATTAATCATATTAAAGCTAATGTCAACTCGAAGTTCTGTCTCTTTATCTGTCATTTTTACAATCGGTACCTGAAATTTAGAATATGAATGACCAGTAAGCAACTTACTGTGGCTTTGTCTAAAACCTTGATTTCAGATGAAATGCCACTTTTGAACAGAGCTTGTTCTAAAGTATGTAGAGGTAAGGCGTCCCATTTCCCGAATATGACCATATCAATGTCACTGAACCAAGTATGTTACAAAAATACGGACAAACCTTGTGGGAAGATACAAGCCTGTCTTAAAGCTTCCGAAGACATCAACCTATAACCGATATCAATCATCAACTTATCAATTACTTGGCAATTTGGCCACAGACCATAAACAATGTCCTTAACCTTGGCAACGACTACCTCACGAGCAAACTGTTCTGCTGGATTCGGTGATATGTAGTTCAGGAAGTCCTTTATCTCAGAATGCAGTCTGGCCAATAAAAGAGAAACACTATTTACCCAATGACACCGAAATCGTACTCCTTTTCCGTTGACTTCCACGGTATGTCGTCTAGTTTAAAACTTTGTCCAAGAGGAAAGCCGTAGTTCCTATATTCATCAGGCTTCAAAGCAGAAGTGACATTATTTCTATTATATCCTGTTTGAATTGCTACACCCTCCATAACACCGACTGTCACGAAACTATCGGTAGGTGGTCTCCACAAGGTTCTTACACCGTGCGGAATGACGCGCCTTTTGATCCGAACGTCCTTAGCATCGACCAAAATTATGTTCAATAAATGAGTTCGCTGATTGATATATGTACTTAGTAAATCCAGATATTAATTAAAATATTGAGTCTCAAAAGTTTAATAGGCATTCTTATGATTGGGCGTTATTAATCAGCTTCATGTTGTAGGGGTTTGAGTCGAGCTAGGTGGTTCCAGGGAGGCATAAAGAGTAGAGTGACATTGACTGTTGAGGAGAAGAACAAAATAGAGGGTGAGTCAACAACCCAGAACTCACACACGATTCAGTTATATTTACTACTGAAACCAATCGACAATAATAAGCAACAACACAAGCCTCAGATTAAGACAATCTTGAAATCGAAACTGGAAGCATTTAGTTTAACCGACTACACGTGTATCTTTTCGAGAGGCTTGTGTTTTGGACTGATGTTGTAGTATATTAGAGCATGATCACGTGACGTTTTAGCATCATTAATCGATTTCAGCTGTTTGTCATGTAAACAGAATGTAGGGCCGGTGAAATGCCAATGAGCCCTAGCCAAATCATCCGGCAGTTGGTCACTGAGTATCTAACAGATCATCGGTCTTCATCTAGGTCAAGGACAAACAGCGCTCATCGATCAACCGTATGCCATGGACTGGTGCATGAAATGGCTGTCTTGCTATCTTCTCTGTACTCATTCTAACTAATATATTTCTATGATCACGTCGTGCTCACCAATCAAGGAAGATGGTTCTGAGTTTCACCATGTTACCATTAGTGCTAATGCGTGCTCCATCGATAGTAGACCTGTCGACATCCCTATTCTTGTTTTCGTTGAGCGCCAGATCGTGAGTGGAAATACCGTGTTCAACTTCTTCAATCGCTAGTCAGTTTAGATCAGTCACTTCTCGACATATCGATAACCTATCAAATAAATCTTCAAACTTCCTCGCTTCTGACTTTTTATTTCACTGCACGAGCACGACTAAATTATAGAAGGTGTTCCTGGTTAGAGTATTGTCGAATTACAAATACTTGTGGCGTCTTCATTGAATTTTGGGGATTTATTTGCCGCTGCAGATCACTACCCCCTTAATGGGATACTGACGACCCTAAAACATGACCAGCCAGAAGTCTAAGCCCAACAAGATTGTCGTTGGTAAACATTCTTCTGATAGCTTGCTATGTTTAGCAGCGTCTGGTCGCCTTTTCTTACTATAATAGGTCATGTGGTACAATATAGTAATAAAGAAATGGATACAATGAAAATTTCGATTGATTATAAACTTCCTCATCTTTTCGTATTTTCCAGCCGTCCTGGAAAATAAAAAAAGTATATGTGATTGTATGTTGAATTACACTTGTAAATGCGGGAAGCTACAAAAGAGGCGAAAAAATAAAATAAACTAACAAACATGCGTTTCGTAGACATGCGATAGCGTAAAAGCGATTTTTACAGGGTGGTATTTTTAGATTTTTTCAAAAAAATAAATACACACATACGAGCGAGCATATTGGCAAACAGTAAAAAATGATTTTTCTTTGGAATAGAGATGTATAGTAGCTTATTACAAATTGTTTTGTTTTGTTTTGAAGAATTGAGATGAAACAAAATGTTATTCAGTGTCATACATGCAGTAATTGTTTGGTGTTCTGGGAACGAAACTCTTCTTTCAGAACACGCTATTTTGAATCTTTTCAGGTACTTCTTAATAAAGTATCATCTTTGTTGTTGGCTATCGGATCAGGTATCATAAATTTACGACTCGTGTCATTCGATTGTACCGAGAGAAAATCGATATGGCATGTGTTAAATGAAGTAGAATACAGTATTAACGCACCAGATAAGTTGAAGTGATCTTAAATATCTTAACGAAAAACTTATATAAACGTTGCTCTGGTGTCCCTATTCAGCATTATATTGTAGTGACTCACTTTTATCACGAGAACACAATTGGTTTATTGAAAACAATTATTATTATAGCCACTTGTACCACTGAGTGTTTTAATGTGCTTTTGTTTAACTGTGCTAAAAAGCATTCATTATTCTTACACTTTGATTATGATTTCGCGCGAATTCGGTTACGTTCTGTAACCAAGCTTGTATCCTGGCACGATCTCGATATCGTTTCGAAACCACGAGATCGCCAGCAAACATATCTCAACTTGGTCCATTAACTGCCTTCTGATATTTGGCTTCCGGTTGATTTTATGGATTTATTTGGCACGTGTTTCTCTGTAGCGGTGTTCATAGTCAATTTCGACTCGACTCCACGCTACAATATTATGACGGGTGTATCAACATTGTAATGTAGTACTTTTGAAACCTTTTTCAATGTAAACATTTTTGCAGACATTCAACATTGAGTCTCACCTTTCTGACCTTAATGGTCACTACTAACTGAAGACCGTTGATCAAGAATCACCACCAGAACACAGCACGACAAAACATGAAATGCATTACTTCCTCTGGACCGTTGGTTTTAAACTTTCATGTTTCCCTAACGTGGCCTACAATAATGTGAGCCTCTAAGTAAAACCATCGTCCACTCCTTTCTAGTTTTCTGGCTGTAATCGTTTCAAGGAACTAAGCGGCTGGTGTCGTCTGATTCTGTCGTGTTTAAAGTTTACTATGCAGTGTGATAGAAATAAACATATCTTAAACGTATACGCCTATGGAATTAAGTCATCTTTAATAACTTTGCATTCTGTGATAGCCATTCATTGACTCCCTACTAAATAGATTGAAATATGTCTTTTGAGTTGAAAGATATAGAGGAAACGCATATTTACTGATTTGCTTTATTGGGCATTTTAGCAGTTCTTCTCGCAATTTAAGATACATTATCGATGGAAGCAAAGGACATTTGATGATTGATTGTCTAGAATTTACAATATACATATTTAACCATAGACTGTGATGCAACTCTCTGATATAGAAAAAGTGATAGAAAAAAACAAAGTAATTATTTGTTGAACTGAACTGCCTTCCAATTTACTGAATTCAGAAACTACTAAAGCACCTATTTTAAACATCCATACATCAAATAACAAGTTTTCAGAAGGTCCAAATATTGAATGAGAAAACGCAGATGACATAGTCCTGTTTAGTGAAGACGCTGAAAAAGTGCAGTCTTTTGGCAACACTAAACAACAATGCCAGGATGTTTGGGATGCGTTTCTCTCTCTCTCTAAATGCAAATTGTTGCTTCACGACTGGTCTGTGTCAACACCTGTACTAAGGATAAGGAGTGAAATGGTCGGACACGTCGACAACTTCACTTATCTTGGAAGTCTGATCAGCCCTAATATGTTACTGTCTGAAGAAATCTCAGTACGGATTCAGAAAGCTCTTTTGGCTTTCGCCAACTTACGCCACCTATGGGGGAGGCGAAATATCCATCTATCAGTTAAGGGACGAGTATACTACGCAGCAGTTTGTTCTGTTTTACTTTGTGGCTGTGAAACGTGACTATTAAGAGTAGAAAATACTCTTAAGTTGCTAGTATTTGACCACAGATGCCTTAGAAATATTGCCAGAATCTGTTGGGATCACTGGGTAAGTAATAGTGAGGTTAGATACAGGATATTAGTGAATGATTGTAAATCAGTTAATGAGGTCGTGAATCTTCATTGACTGGGATGGTTGGGCCACGTAGTACACATGCCCAGCCACCGACTACCACGACGCGAAATGCTGACTAGGGTTGGAGACAGATGGGGAAGGTTAAGGGCGGTCAAACCAAAACATGGCATCAGTCCATAGAGTCACTAACTTCTAGGTTGAGTCATGTTGGTAGATACAGACTACTTGGTTGATGTCTGCGTGACTATCGTAACCAATGGTTGGAGACTCTGGGTAACATGGCTCAGAATCATAGCATCGCAATCACCATTGAAGTAACTGCTTCCATGTATTAGGTGTTCATCTTGTGCTAATGAGGTGTGGCAACTTGAACCGATGCATATATGGGCATGGTCCTACTTTGTAGCTGACTGATTGATTCCAAGTTATCTCTTGCCTCATGATTTAACTTGATGATTACCTCAATGCACGTCCTATCCACTTCCAACATCTTTTCCTAATTTCTTCTTAAGCTGGAAGTTGGTTCGTACTCTCCCACAATAGGCTGTTGTTGGTGGTATCCGGTCAACGGATATTCAGTATCTTACGTAGACAATTGTTTATAAATAATTGTACCATTTTGATGATGGTTGTATCAGTTTTGTCCAAGTTTCAGCTTCCTACAGTAGAACTGTCTTGACGTTCGTGCTGAAGATTCTGGGTTTGATATTGGTTGCCAGTTGTTTCGAGTTCCATGTGTTCTTCAGTCGTGGGAATGCTCCGCTCGCTTTTCCAATCCATGCTTTCATATCTGCATCAGATCCCCCTTGTTTATCAATAACGCTCCCAGGTATGTTAAAAGTTTCCACATCTTCCAGAGCATCTCCATCAATTTTGCTTTGGCTGGTGCTCGCTGTGTTATATTTTAGTATCCTCTTGCCTTGTGGATGTTGAGACTTATTGCTCCAGAGGCTGCTGCTACACTGTTTGTCTTCACCTGCATTTGTTTCTGTGTACAGGGTAGAACATTTAAGTGATCCACAAAGCCTTGATTGTGTAGTTGCGTCCGAGATCTCCGTGCTTCCCTTGAGACGTGAAGGTTTTCACAATCCAGTCAACTATCGGAAGAAAGAGGAAAGGTGAGTGTAAGCAGCCTTGTCTGACACTGGTCTTCACTTACAATGAATCTGTGAGTTATCCTTCATGCACCACATTGTAGTGTCGTCCGTCGCAAGAATTTCGTATGATGGTGACGATCTTGTCAAGCACACCATAGTGTTGAAGAGGGTTGCATAACGGTTTACTATCGGCGCTGTCAAACTCTTTCTGATAGTCAATGAAGTTGTATAGTGACGATAAGTTCAATTCGATTGTTTGTTCAAGAATGATCCATGGGGTCACGATCTCAACAGTGCACAATCAATCCCTACGTGATCCAGCCTGTTGATCTTGATGCTGTGTGTCTACTGAATCTTTCATTCTGTACGGCAACACTCTGCTGAAAACGTTTCCTGATACTGACAGTGTTAAGTTCCCTCTGTGGTTTTCGCATTTGCTTAGATCTCCTTTATTTGGTACCTTGATGAGATATCCTTCTTTCCAGTCTGTCGATCTTCGTTGAGTTTGTCAGTATCTAATAAGAAGGCTGTATCAAACCATTGTAATTCTGTTTATCCAGTTGTCCAGTGCTTCTTTAGCTTCACTCTTATCTTGACAAACACCAGGTGGTGACATGTAGCTATATTAACTCCTGTCTTGATTCTCACGTCTTCTGTGTACCTTCTGAATTAGTTAGTGATGCAATTATGCTTGATCTGGTTCTCTGTACTATAAGACCCATGTAGCTTTATTTATGCGTTTGTGGCGGAATTAATGTCAATTATAACTTTTGTTGGATGTACATTTGTTTTCAGATCTCGCCATTCTCGTTGCTTTTCCCAGTCCATGTCGTCCCATGATATCTTCATACTTGGTTTTGTCCATTCTGACTTTGGCGTTTAGGTCTTCTGGACACTCCACTACGATCGACTACAGCCTCTCATACAACTGGTTTTTATCGTTGTTACGTTCTTCATCTATCTATTCAATAATATACAGGAGAGAACTTGTCTCGACCTAGATTAAGACCATAACACTAGGCTAACTGGTTCAACCTTAAGGCTGAAATGTGTGAGTTCAAATTCAGATTAACTGATTTAGGTAGAGAGACGAAAACTATTTTATAACTTGATTGGTCGACAAGAGGGAGGAAGAGACGACGAGTCAACTGGAACACTACTCGATTTATTCTAGATTATGATTCTCAATTCAGATTAGTGTAAAAAGATACATGAATAAATAGATAACTAACATGACCACAGCGCACAAGCAATTAGAAAAACACAAATATGTCCAAACTGGGTATTAGGTTAGAAAAGTAGAGTACCAAAGACGACGTTTAAATTACAGTAGCTCTGGACCAGAAAAGGGTATAGCAGTGAATTGTACATCAAACGAAAGGTTACGGTTGATCGAACAAACTTGGGACAAAACTAAATGTTGATGTTTTGCAAGGTTTGGATTAAATGAAATAACGTCCTCCAAAAATAGCTTTCGTTGTTTATCATGACTTGTTTGTTTCTCTGTCCGCATCAATTGTTTTCATCGCTATCGTTGGTGGGTGCACAGCACTGTATATTATTTATTGTGATCCTCTCCTTTGTTTCGAAGGACTCTATCTTGATGATAATTCTGGGTGTATGAGATCCCCATCCTACAAATGCTTTTCGTGCTTCTTTTGACAGCTTCAGAGCAACTTTCTGCATGTGCGGAGCGTTCTCTTCGTAACCAGAGTATAACAGCATCTCTTCCGAAGCTAATCTTTTCTGTCCAGCCTGAGTCCATTAGGTTTCACTTATCCTGAGCACCGCCAAGTTACATCCTCATTTCCGTAGCTATTTGATTGGTCCTCGCACATTGTCCGGACATTCCATGTACTTATATTAATTCTTGCTCTCTGGTTGTTAAAAGGAGAATCGGCCTCGTAACTCTCGAGGAATCTGGGCTTTCAAAGTTGTATTCTACGGGATGAGGTTGCTGACCATATGTCTAACCCTCCTTTACCCGGGTCGAGATCGTCAGTTGCCCTAGTAGAGCTGCATGCAGAGTTAAGTATTAAATTGATCTGCCTGAAATTCTGATTACTAATAAAGTCAGCTACAAAGCCGTGTCATCGTGCTAACAGGCATGCTAATAATGACAGTACTGATAATAAATGTCTATTTTATATTTGATTGTAAATTCTCCATCTTATCCAGTCTCCAGATGTTCAAGCCATTGTCCTCCACTTTTGCTCTTCTGTTTGTTATTGTTTGCTTAGCATTGGGCTTAGTATATTCCTAGTAAATTAGACATTCATTTTCATAATGGATTCTGCGCTTTAGATCTAGCATTTTTTCAAAAAAGCCATCTCTATAGTATTAAAACTAATCTAGTGATTCATCATTTTGTTATGTTATTGATTTTTAAGATGCTAAAAAACACCGAATTGTAAATGTAGGATGCATTTTATATGTAGAACTTCTTCCCACATATAACAACAGGGGTACTTCTAGCTTAAGAAGTGGTGATTCTGAAATTACATTACGACGGTTCAAATAAACTATTTCAACACAAATTAAGACACTATAAGGCGGAAACATCACGATGAACGGTCCATTTTGGTACAGAGAAAACGGATTGGCCTCTTTATACGTTCTTTTCGTCATGGCTTTTTATCTGAAACTAATCTTTCCAGCTATTTTGTCACCGTTAAAACCAAGTCTTAGAAGGGCTGACTTTTTCTTAACAGTGATGTTTTCCATTTTCTTCCTTTTAATTTCATATGTAGTTATGAACTTTTGAGGGTAACCGTTATCGTATAAACATCCTATTATGGTTGCTTCCTACTCCATCCTATATTTTATTACTGTTGAGGAGCTTTGTAACCAAATAATTTTTGTCACATTGGACAGAAGCTATTGAAGTTTAAGTAAAATTTTCTTCAAATATCTTTTTGATAAAGTTGTCTTTTCAATCGCCCATTCGTATTACGCATATACCAAGGTCTAGAAAATGAAAGAGGTTGGAATTTTCTTATTCTATTGTAAATCCGGAGTTCGAGTGTGCTCTATTGAGAAGTTTCAGTACATGAGAAGCATGTTGATAATCACTACAGACAGCAGATGTATCACTGGCATACCTGACGTATAACGTTCTATCATTGATTACTGGTTTCATTGTTGTCTGTCCTAGGTTTCCCATAAAGATATATGCCACGATTAGACGCACTGGACTACCTATAGCCACGCCATCAGTTTGACGATAATAATGATATTCAAAATTATCAATGGGAAGAACTCTATGAAATCATATAAACCATTAAAAACTCTGTCGCTGCCTTGGACTTTTTTACTTAAAACATTGACTGAAAAGCACTCCACAAATCTTTTTATGAGTAGTATGCTACAAAACAACATGACAAAGTTTACCTCAATGAGTGCAGCAACTTGCTCTAGCGTCAAAAAATTCTCGGAAGTTATGTTAAACCAAAAATAGGACATCGACGTGCTGGGAAAATTTACTGTTGGTAATGAGTGGTGAACAAATTTACATCATTTGTTCCGACTCAATTTTTCTGTTCTATCACTCATACTGACAGAACTTGACATCCAAAAGGATGTCTTGCTATGCATATTTAATTATGATACCAAACATGGTTTAAATGAATAATTACCAAGTATGAGTTACGTATTCTCTCACTTTGGATACGGATCTGTAAATCTACCATACCACTATAAACTTTTCATGTTATAAAAATACCGATTAGCAACTTATTTCATTGATGAGAGGATTATTCGATATGCTAATAATTAAAACTGAGTCACATTTTTTCTTCGAGTACTATTCACTGCAACCATATAGTAACTAATGCCTTTATTGTAATGTTCATTTGACTCTTTTGGCAATAGAAACTTTAATAACTGATTTAACAAATGAGGCAGTTCGGCAGATGTTCAGTATCATCTGTTTGTGTACTGACAATTCAATAACTATTGGCTTTATAGTGCGATTTGATGTGTGACTTAATTGTTTGAGACTTTATCTGGATAACCTGTTGCAAACACTAACTACCTTTTGAGTTCAGTTGTTCCGTACATATGAAAGTGATACTCAGTTTCAGTTTTTATTTATTATTTTATGAAAACTGCATTTACGACACGTTTCGTAAAAGAAATATTATTGGCTTGTCTCGCTTCCTATCAGTATATATAGCTTTTAGAATGTCTCCAAGCTAGTCTACCCATTGATCACTTGAAGTAATGAAATAGTTTGAGTCAAAGGTTCTTTTTAGTCATTTAACTTTCTGCTTCGTACTGTATTACTCATCCAGCTTTGATGGATTCTATAAAAAATTTGACCTCTCTCCATTACTTTTCTTCAACGATGTAAGTTATTCCTAAACGTAATTACCCATTATTGTTTAAGTAGGAATTAAAAGTTTAGTGTCATTATATCATGATCTTTTTCCCCAAGAAAATTCACGAGTTCATGTATAAATACTGTCACATTTCATAATAAATATATTTTTGTTATATTCCAGTGAATAGGAAAATTGTTTTTTTGATGTGTCATGACTTCTTCGGGGTAAATAAATATTTGAATTAAATTAACATGTTTCCTTTGTACTATTTACACTTGTTTTAATTTAGTTTGGTTATTTATTTACTCGGAAGTGGTTTGCATTAAGTCACGAAACGTCAGAAATACAATTTTCCTACTCATTCGGATATAACAAAAACTACATTTATTATTAGTTTTCTGCCTAATGCTCAATTTATTTGAAACGATCAAGTCCAACTTTGGCATTGATACCTATAAACCGTTATATCTCCTTTCGTTACAAAGTTTTGATTACGGGCATACTTTTTTATTGATATAATGTAAGACAATTAGCAATCAAGTTAGCAAAGTTTGACATTATTTTAACGATTACGGCCAAGCGTTCTGTCGTGATCACATTTTACCTTTCTGGTATCAGTCCAGTCATGATCACCAACCCGAGACTTTAGTGCCTATGCTTAAAAATTGATCCCAACGACTTTATAGTTTTCGTAAGTTACATGCGAATCTATATTGTTTAAATTATACTTATTATTCTGTAAATCTATCCTTCCTTTCTCAACGGTAGAATCTACGTTTTTTTTCCACAAACACATTGATTCTACTTTCACTCCGTTACTTTTATTTCCGATCTCCTCTCTTGGCTTATATATTGTAGCCGATATCCCTTTGTAAAAGGTATCACGGTATAACTTTGCATTAACTATTTCACAGGTTGCGTTAAGTCATTAGTTAGTTAGTTACTGAGTAAGCTCTAACCAATTTTATTATCATTCAACCTCAAATCACACACATTGTTTTACGTTCTTAGATTAATTAACTTCTAAAAGTTTGTACTTTTATGGTTTGTGTTTCAATGTTATTTTAGTAGATTGATTTCGTAAATGTTGATTTTGCATACAGATTATTTTGGGATTTTTCACATACAAATTCTATAAATCAACTGAAATACAATGCTCTAACTTTGCTTACGGAGAAACTGAAAGTTCGCGTGGATATCATGGTTTTACCAGTGACGCGGATATGCTCGATGCGTCGGGACCAGGACCTGTAGATCCGGATACACCTGTCGCCCACTCAAATTTTGATTACCAAGTGGGTAATTACCGTGCAGGATTAGGTGATGTTTATTCTGCAGACCCAATAGGTGGTTATCAACCTTAAAATCGTGTAAAGACAGCCATTTATTTGTTTTGAAAAGTATTTTCCTTGTGATGACGTTTCGCGAAATTTGTATCCTCTCTGGAGCACATCTTTTATTTTTTTGTGCCTGTAAGAGTTGTTTTGTGTTATTCTGACTGTTTCCTTCTGTTCATTTATATCATCACTATGTCTTGTCATTCATATTTGATAAACTTCACTGATATTTAGCGTACATCCACTACTAACTATTTGGCTGTAATAAATTTATCTCGTTCAGTACTTTCTTACTTATATTTGCACGTTTCTACTTGCCTAATATTAGTTACTCTTCTGGTTTTTATATAATCATGATTGTCCAATAATCATTGTTATTTCTTCGGATTGTTTAGACAGTCGTATTCTTATCAAGCAAAAGATAAACGGCTTCTTTAGGTTTCTCATTGTCTAATTTGCATCAATATTCACCAGACACTGTTGTCAGAGAACTCACCATAAATTATTTTGCAGTTGTATTATTTGTTCGTCGGATAGATAATTAGTTTCCTCAAAGTTTCGTACATCGCAACTTAATGTTTGAAATTCATAACTGAGTTGTCTGTTAGTTATTATTAGGTAATCGTTGACAAAAAGTGTTCCTTGGTATGTAATTGCCACAAATTTTGCAAACGAAAAGCTAAATACAGGTTAGGCATATATACACGGTATCCATGTGGGGATCATAGGCAATAGGACTTCTGCTTTCAATGTGCAAAGTAACTTGCTTGTATATTTTTTCCGAAACTCCCCGTTAATGAGAAACTGCTACTTCCATTAGCTCATCTGTGGTGGGATAATAAACTTTTAAATAAGTATGGAACGACTGTCGAGCATATCGCTAATAAATAAAGCTTGGAATAATATAAAATTTGTGGAGTGGGTGGTCAACGTCTGGAGAACTACCTATTTCTTGTCATTACTGCATATTTTATGTAACTAACTGACCCATGTTATTCGCGAAGGTTCAAAATAAATTTGAGTTCCACAAGCTGAACTTCTGTTTGGTTTCACAGAAATGTGGTTGTCTCGGTTTTTCTTCTCTATTTCCTGTGTCAAATCCACTCATCTAGTGTAAATTAATTTAGTTGCCTTTGAGCTTCTGTTTGGTACACAAATTCTAAGGTTCCTTAAGTAAGACATTTATCTGGGACCTTCATTAGTTTGCACTATCGATCAACAATTGTATACACCTTGTAATCTTTGTAAATAAAGAATAATCAACTGTTCAACGTACCAGTTGTTAATTACAGTCGATTGGGTTGTTTTTAATTGCATGAAATTAATGTATTTGTTAAATATTTTGCAAGATGACATAGCAATAGATCGTTCAGTAAATTGACATCAAGACTACTGTTTTCTGACAGATGTTCGAAACTGTTGATGTAAAGAAAAACTGTTCATGCATCTCTGTCGATTGCAAGGCAATACTACTCAACACTCACCTTCCTCTTTCCTTTTACGTCTGGCTGGGAAAGTGGAGCATTGTACAGTCCGAACAATCATGTGAATTTTCTTCTTTTGATCACAAAACGTTTTAGTATGTGTGAATAACATAGTGATAAACTTGGCATCTGTTTCCCAAAATTAAACTTACGACCAGTAACGTATTCGTCTTTACGATGTTATTTTGGGTAGTGAATAGCATTGATGATCAAGTCTCCAACTTCCCCAAAAACGTTAACCTCTGTGTCTGCATTAACAAGATATTGCAAAATGTGAAAGAAGCAACTAGGTGCGACCCGAACTCTGAATCATCCTTACTGGACCTCATATTGACCTATTATGAGGATGACGTTACAAACCTCGCTTACATCCCATCCTTAAGTAAAAGCGATCATACAGTTCTAATCTTTGACATCCATATAGTTATCGAAAACAAACGCGTCAGCTCAACCCTGACATAACGTTCGGAAAGTGAATATAGAAGATATTATACACTCAGCATCGTCAGTAGATTGGACAATAGAGCCAGAGTCCCCAATCGAAAAAGCATGGTTGTATTTCGAAATTTGTACCACATCCCTTGGACTACACCAAGGGGTCCGAGAAACTCTGCATCATGGTTCAGTGGGGAAGTTCTCACCATTCCCCGTAAGAGGAGAAGAATGTAGAGTCAATATTTTGTTATGCATTCTAATTTTGGTTAATAATTCATGGAATTTTCCGTCTACAGGTAACTCCAAGATCTTTAACACATAATAATAAATTTAATTCTTTGCTGAAGAAGGCGTGTGAGCCAACTCCATTTAACCAAGCACTAATCAATATTTATAGTCACACAAAAATAAGCTACAGATATGTGATGGGTAGGATAAGACGTACACTCATATAGAAACAGTCAGGGCTGATAGGTGAATAACTAACAAGGTTGAAATGTGACTCAATAATGGATAAATTGGCCTACCCAGAAGCTAGAATAAGTTATATGGGCTTAACATAATAACCGACACTACAGTATAATTAGGAATAATAAACTTATTCAAAATGTTGAAGTATTCAAGTATGTCCAACTTCAAGAGGAAGTAAACTAATCTTAGTTATTAAAATCAATAAACTATTTGATCAATCAATTTTAGTTTAATCAGATGTTTTGTAAATAAAAAGGGATACATTAAAGATTGAATAACACAACCGACTATTTCGGTAAATAGTGGTTGGTTAAGAACATTTTTATCCAAAAGTATTTTAAAATTGAAGACTTTTTATCATGTCATATTAACAAAAACCAATATCATTTTACGTATTGGTTGTCACGGCTGTTTCTTCGTTAAACTGAAACGTTAAGACTGAGAATTAATGATATATGGTAAATGATGAAGGTTAAATATGGTTCTTTTTAGGTATGATATTGGTGACTGAACAGATGTAACGTTCCATTCAGTTAAATAGCAAAGAAAAACAGGTGACTTTACCTGAAAAACTAGTGTGATCTATCGTTAAGTAATGTAAATTTTTAAAAAACAACTTTAAAATGGACTGTAATTAATCAATGTCAACAAGGCAAATGGATATTAAACAGGGATTTATCACAGTAATGCATATAAGTGCTAAGAATTATCTACCGTAATCAAAGATGGTGGATTTAAGGAAGTAATCATTAATAATGTTATTTGAAACTAGGAAGAATTGAACTTTCAAGTTCGCACTTGTTAATTGGTTAGCATGTCTTCTTTGATAATTTCGCAAAACATAGTGCTTTAAAAAGAGCACATCATGATAGCTACCAGAGGTAAATAAATATATGAACCTGTATTCAAATAGTTTAAATGATCAACGCGCCACTATCAGAAACAGCTACGTGTTCTGAATAATCTGTTTTTAAATTTAGTAGATGAATTCATGAGTCAACTGAAGCTAGACCACCAATGGAAAACCTGGAAGCACTGGATTCCCGTTTCGTCCTAGTATGAGACTCCTCAGAAGTCCGCGTCCACGACCTCACCTCGCGAGATTCAAACTCAGGACCTATCGGTCTCGCGCGCGAGCGCTTACGTACTAGACCACTGAGCCGGCATCCAACGGTGTTAATGTACAACTCCATCCAATCCACGAAGTTGTGCCACCATTTACCATTGTCATCAGTGCGTTACTATCTCACAACAGACCCAGTTGAACTCCACTGGTCACGGTCCCCGGTTCGAATCTCGCGAGGCGGGATTGTGGGTGGGTACTGCTGGGGAGTCTCATACTAGGACGAAGCGGCCGTCCAGTGCTTCCAGGTTTTCCATGGTGGTCTAGCTTCAATTGACTCATCAATTCATCCACTAAGTTACTATACTATTCACAAGACCCCTCTCTTTTTTAAGTTAAAAACTTGGTCTTTCCAACTTAAATCAATCGAAATTGTACAATAAACAAAGAAACAACTATAATAGTATGTGGTGTGATTTGCGACCAAAATGAGATACAGGCTGACGCTATTAATACTAGATTAATCTTATTAAGTGGAGGATAAAGAAACACAGTATAATATTTTATATTTTGTAGTAATATTACTTACAGTTAATGGGTGTTTATACATAACCAAGATAATCTAATGCATCAATATGTGAGTTATAATCTTATATTAGATAAAAAAAACAACCCAACTGCTCAGTGTCATTCGTCCGTATTTGCATTTGACTTACCATACTATCTTAACATATGATATTAACTCGACAAATTTCATTTACCTAGCTGAACGTATCAGTGAGATGATGTAGCTCAGATATACAATGTATTCTGCGAAGTTATAGAATGTCAATACGGCGTGAATTTCACAGTGGCTAGTCCTAAAATCACTGTAAAAGTTATGAAAATAAATTTATGTAGATATGTATAATTATCACGAGCCTTACTTCAAGAAAGCTTCTTAACAAAACGTTCTGAAATCAATAAATTTTATCTTTATCAAATTGAATGGATGGTCCAGAATTTGACTGAGTTAAAAGCCTAAAGACTAAGCGGTTATATGCTGCTGAGAAAATTTATAAATGAACAAGGACAACAGTGATGATCAAGTTTAACTTCGTGATAAAATAAATTAAATTATGATGCTGTAATAATTAAACTAACAGATCACAAAACAGAGAACAACACGAGAGATTAGAAAAACTTCAGCAATAAATTGGAAGATTTATAACTAATAATACTAGATCGACATCAAGTTCACAATGGAACAGGAGTCAAACAACCAACTAGCATTCTTGGATATATTGATCACTAGAACCGACACAGGAAAACTGGAAACTCAAATACTAGATCGAATTTTATTACAGGGACTATGTATGATTTATCATTTTCACATACTAATGTCAACCACACATATTTTAGTGATGAGTAAAATAGCAGCAGCTTAGGTTTATGGTTAATCAATAGCCTCAGTAAACAGTTATTGTTAAGTATAATAATGGGAATTTGATGCATCATTAGAAGACCTGTAAAAACAATTGCCCTCTTACTCCCACTAAGATGATTTTACTTATGCTATAACATGAGCCAACTAGTTTGTAAGATAATTAGTAACTATCAGTTAAAAATGACAAGGTTCATGAATTTAGACATACTGCCCTGAGAAAACACCTTGAAAACGGTAAACACAAGAATATATATCATCTAAGCAAGATAGTGAACATTAATTTATTAAAAGACTATATGTTCGTCCAGCGAAATTAACTAATTGCATAGATCAAAAATGGTCTCAGTTCACTTTAAACGATTTCATAAAATAAATTGGACTTCTATATGAAACTTTGTCGAATAATTGGTGAACTGCTTCTAAATGTATATCCAAAAGATTTACGGGTAACTGCCACTCATGAAATGGACTAAATTAAAAATAAGAACTATTACACATCGATAGCGTAAAATGGTGGTCACAGTAAGTATTAAATTGATTGAACCTGAATTATATACACCAGTGGACTGAAACTGTTACTGTTCGGAATAAAAGTGATAAGTCGAATAAATTCAGTCCCGTACACAACAGCTCTACTCTCTTATAGCCCCAATTACTCCAAAAGAAAATCTTGGTAAGAAAAAATGATTATGCAGAAATAAAGTTTAAATTTACATCTATTTTAATTACATAGTATATCGTTTAATTTAAAGAATTATCAAATTAGCAGTGATCACTTAGATGCAAAATAACAGTAAATTAATTAATAAAATGAAACGTATTGAAACACAATAAACTAAATTCATACGGAATGAATCAATACAAATGGATGTGGACTGAATGTTAATGGACAAAATCCACTTTAAATTATTATATTAATGTAAAAATCAAGATTATATATTTTAATAAATAATTATGGTTACTAAAGCATTAGGAATTAGAAATCAGTAGAAAACGATACATAGATTAGCCAATCTCTCATAATTTCAGTTTCCTTCTCATAATCCATGTCGCTTCATCAAGATGGTCAGGTATTTTCATGAGCTGTTCTGTGCGACGGACTGCAACCTATCACAAAACTGGTCTTCATCCTCCTCACTGCCATTGTTGGTGGGTGCGTAACATTGGATAATATTCATCGTAATCCTTTCCTTCCTTGATTTGAAGGATGCTTTAATTATTCTGGAGTCGTGACTTTCCCATCCTATCAGCGACTTTCGTGCTTCTTTGGACAGGATCAGTACAACTCCTTGTGCGTGTAGAGGGATACTTTCTTCATGACCAGAATACTACAACCGCTCTCCTGAAGTTAGTCTTTTCTGTGTAGATTGTGTCCAATGGGTTTCACTTATTCCAGGCACGGTCATGTTGTGTCTTCTCCTTTCTGTTGTAGCTTGGATGATCCTCTCTATCCCTCCCACGTTGTGCGGACATTCCATGTCGATGTATTAATAGTTGTTCTGGTTGCCAGAAGTGGTATCGGTCCCGTGACTTGTGAAGAGTCTTGTGTTTTACCATGAAGCTTCATAACTCTTCTACATGTATACCCTTGAACTCCCAGATCAGAGTCTAAGTAGTTAAAATGACTTTTGTTATTGACGCTTTTCTAGAGGAGTTCTTTTGGTACGAAGTGTGGTCGCTAACTGAACGACAAATTTTCCTTCTTTACCCGGGTTTTGGACCACCAATCACCATATAGAGGCTCTTAGATGAGTTATCTCAATAACTGATACTCAATAAAAAATCCACTTAACTCTTGGGTTACAGTCAAAGCACTGTTGGAAATTGATCGCTTCTACACAGAGGTATAACAAAGTGAGATTTATTATGCTGTATATTTTTAATTTATCTGGATTATGGTATGATTCATAATTTGAGATAGGTAAACTGTTATTTGTTCTGCATATTTGAAATGTTCAAAATGGGACTGAATCGATGCAAACTAAATCACTGCTTTTGAAAAACCCATTCGATGATTAAGCATACCATATATAATTTTCCTGCCTTTAGATTTAACAAGGTTCACGATAGTTTTCTTATCAGGTATTCAGATATCATTTTATACAAGAATACTCTCTAACTTCGACAGGTTTTATCATAGGATCCTAATAATTCATAAGCTCTTGTTATTTTCAATGGATTGTAGTGGTATACGAAGCAAATACGAAATGAAGTTGTACAACCTAACTGAAATATCATAACGAATCTCATCGTCTTTTTGTGCATCTGATATTTATTGACGTTGAATAAAACAATACTTTTTATAGTGGTTTGCACAAGAAACTATGCACTGAATAAATCATCATTGTGCTTTTTACAGGTAATCATAAGAGCTCTTTTGTGAGTTAATTCCATAAACGTCACATGAAAAAGTAAGCTGCTTCTAGGTGCATAATTAAATATATTTTGTTACTAAGATGTTTTTTACCTGATGAACCACTTTAACTGTCAGCATGTTTAGCTCAAGATTTAACGTCACTTCATCAAAGTTTGTAACGTGATTCGTTGAATAACAACTCAGTGGTCAAATACTATAGTGCTTACTTACCATGAAACCTAACGATTAACTTTGGCCCATGAGATGGTGGTGAATGAAAAACATAATACGGTAAAAATGTATTCACTGCTCCTTGATTTTCGGTGGCTGTCCAGCTAAAGTCAGCCTGTGATGCAAGCATATCGGGACAGGTATTTTTAACAGAAAGGTGAATGCCATTCGAAAAAATAAATTCATAGTAAGAACAGATAAGGTCTTATTTTTCATCAATAATACAATTTACCATAAGATAACAAGAATAAAGATGTGTATTCACTAACATTTTGAACAACTACTAAATTGAAAAACAAGCACTCTATCGAGAATCTTCTAAATCTATTGCAGTTCATACATCGAGATGTAAATGAGAAATCCACTTAAAGTAAATCTTTACACGATCGAAAAATGAAACAAAATAATTCAGTCACATTGAAATGAATAAAATCTGATAATCTATTATAAATATGCAGTATTTGGAGATGCAGAATAGTACTGTTAGCTTAAGGTGACAAAATTATCTTGTTCTAACATAACGCTGGTTATTCATAATCTGTGTCAGTTTATAAGAAAAATTCTTTGAATAATCCATATATATTTTATAGGTAAACACTCTCATGACCATTGTATAAATTGTTATTGTGCCCATCATATAAAGAGACATGATTTATCACTTGACTAAACAAGTCTTAGCATTCAAGTGTGGATCCATTCGTGAAATCACCAGAGACAACATACAGTGTCAGCAATTTAAAATAAATGTGCACTTGAATTACGTACAAGCAAATGTCAATACACTCAAAAGTTACTTTGTCTTCAGGTTCTTTTGCTTCACATTATCTTAAAAAAGTATTCCGGTTTTTGCACTGAACTTTGATTGATATTTTTTTTCAAAAACGGTGGTTTAAGAATATAGTCCACAAACAACTGGTTGAGAATCAAGTGTGGTGTGTGCTACTGATGTCGACAGATATAAGTAGTATGTATCATCAATCGAAAGTGAAATGACTGGAGGCAGAAGATCAAAGAAAAGAGATCGAGAACAAAGAATGACTGGTGTGGAGACGAAAGAACAATGGAATCTGAGAGGATTTATTGACATTATGCAAATGAAGTATTTACTGTATGTTTCTCAGATTTTACCAAGATGTTCTGTAATTTTATATTTAAATATATTCGATTGTCCCTACTTGTGTTTTCGTCCGCTACACAAGTACTTTGACACCTACACCATCGCTCCAACCACTCATTAACCTTATTTACTATCTATCCGTAAATAAGAAGTAGATTTTATGTTTCAATGTTACCTCACCTATTTATTTGTACTCAGTAAGTAAACTAACGTTTAAGATCTACGGACATTACAATTAAGCTTTTCAATACTTATTGTATTTATAACATCTCTAACGAAAAGTGGTTTTAAACTCCGATTCCAAATGAATTTAACATGAATATCTCTTGCTCTAGTTGTACTGTTTCAACTGGGTTTAAATCAAACTTAGTTGAACTACTTGAAAAATGATATGTCCTTAACGATCATTCGGAAATACACTGAACATAAGGCCAAGGGTTGGATTTAATTTGATTAATATAACAGCATTCGTATTTGTGGCGACGAATTCTTGGTAGTGTTATGAATAAATTTGTTTATTTTAGATTTCAGTCTAACCAAACATGAACTAATGAGATTTGAGTTCCAATCGATCACTTCGATTTGGTTTCAATATCATCGAAAATAATTAACATTCGTGCAGTTCATAACTTTCATTTAATCTACACTTTTACTGAAGAACTCCCCAAATACCGTGGTAAGTGATCGAATACAAGGTATATTTTAGTAGGATTCTCGGTTTCATGTAACAAGCATACTACTTACATAACTCCTCCTGTTACCTCTGGTGGAGAAGCGTAGGGCGCGCACCAGCATTCTCCATTTATCTCTATCTTGAGAAATCCTATCCAGGTGCTATTCATCTTTGGAATATTAAAGATTCCCATTGTGAAAATTAGAACAACACATATAAGCGAACAATTGTTTTCAACTAACAATTCTTTTTATTTATTTATTTTATTTTATTATTATCCTTATTCATTTTATTTTATTTGTGTTATCATTGACCTTATTTTCACATCCATTATTTGTTTGTAATTTTCCGCCTCTTTGTATTCTTCACTATCTAATTATTTACACACATCTTATTACGTAATGATTTTAATGTTTTGTGATTACTATTCCTAGTCTATTTACCCATGTTTATTTGACCTTCTATTTCCAACGTTTAATTATTGATAAGAGTTTTGTTATTGTATTTTATTATTCTCACTATTATCAGTTCACCTGTCTTCCTACTATCAACTTGTACTTTTACCTAGAGACTTATTTTATTTCATTGTGATTATTGACTCATATTGCCTTGATTGGTTTAACATTTTCGTATAAATATTCATGTATATTAGAGTAAAGCCTGATGACGATCTAATTGAAAACAATTGTTCGCTTATATGTGTTGTTCTATTCATCTTTCTCAGTTCTGCTTCCGATTCCGATGAGATGTGTTCCCTTGTCTTCCCCTTCTCCGTTTCCCTTTAGGATTCCAAGCTAGTATTGCCTCGTGATGTAGTTCGGTGATTTCCTCAATGTATGTCTATCCACTTCCAACATCTTTTCCTGATTTCTTCTTAAGCTGGAAGTTGGTTCGTACTCTCCCACAATAGGCTGTTGTTGGTGGTATCCGGTCAACGGATATTCAGTATCTTACGTAGACAATTGTTTATAAATAATTGTACCATTTTGATGATGGTTGTATCAGTTTTGTCCAAGTTTCAGCTTCCTACAGTAGAACTGTCTTGACGTTCGTGCTGAAGATTCTGGGTTTGATATTGGTTGCCAGTTGTTTCGAGTTCCATGTGTTCTTCAGTCGTGGGAATGCTCCGCTCGCTTTTCCAATCCATGCTTTCATATCTGCATCAGATCCCCCTTGTTTATCAATAACGCTCCCAGGTATGTTAAAAGTTTCCACATCTTCCAGAGCATCTCCATCAATTTTGCTTTGGCTGGTGCTCGCTGTGTTATATTTTAGTATCCTCTCGCCTTGTGGATGTTGAGACTTATTGCTCCAGAGGCTGCTGCTACACTGTTTGTCTTCACCTGCATTTGTTTCTGTGTACAGGGTAGAACATTTAAGTGATCCACAAAGCCTTGATTGTGTAGTTGCGTCCGAGATCTCCGTGCTTCCCTTGAGACGTGAAGGTTTTCACAATCCAGTCAACTATCGGAAGAAAGAGGAAAGGCGAGTGTAAGCAGCCTTGTCTGACACTGGTCTTCACTTACAATGAATCTGTGAGTTATCCTTCATGCACCACATTGTAGTGTCGTCCGTCGCAAGAATTTCGTATGATGGTGACGATCTTGTCAAGCACACCATAGTGTTGAAGAGGGTTGCATAACGGTTTACTATCGGCGCTGTCAAACTCTTTCTGATAGTCAATGAAGTTGTATAGTGACGATAAGTTCAATTCGATTGTTTGTTCAAGAATGATCCATGGGGTCACGATCTCAACAGTGCACAATCAATCCCTACGTGATCCAGCCTGTTGATCTTGATGCTGTGCGTCCAAGAATCTTTCATCCAGCTTAGCCTCACTGTGTTGAAGATGTATTTGTAAAACACATAAAAATCATACCTAATCATCATTTAAGATTATGTAAATCTTTATGAGTGTGGGAATAGAAAGTGTTCTTATCTCTTGAACCTAGGGATTTTATAATGTGCATTTCGAGCAAGAGATAATACATGAACTGTTCATTTGAGAGTTGTAAATAAATAGCTGCTCATCAGCTCCCAAAATCGACGTTATGACACACCATAGTGTCTGAATAAATTCACGTAGAGGGATATGAAGTGAGACCTGATAGTAAAATAAAGCTTTGATCAAAAACATTTCGGATTAATTCGGCGAAAGTGCGATGGTAGTTCACAGTGTTACGTCCAGATTTTGATCTTGTCCGTTATTGATGCACTGTTGATCGATCCAGTGGTAACTTTAAACCCTAAATTTCGGCCCAAGTGCCAAAATTTATCATTTATTTCGAGCAATCAGCTTTCGGTTTTTAGATTTCCAGAACGAAACGTCCCAAATACCATACAAGAAGTAAATTGAAAGCAGAATATCCGTAGTAAAAGTTCTGAACACACTAATTCAAAATTCGAGTAAAGCAAATGCATCTAAAACACAGTGAAATTTATAATATTTAGCATAATAATTTTTTCTTCTTGCAAAACTCTTGACCGAAAGAACATAAGTTCTTTTCCCAGGAGATTAAATTAGCAGCATCAATCCGAGGAATTACAACCAATCAACAACAACTGATAAAAAAGTTAAGAATACTAACAAACCTCAGAGATACGCCTGAATCCACACTCAATTTTTCTGTTCCTAGGGCTTGCATCAGTACATTTAAGGATCCGAGTAACTCCTTCCGACCCACAGCATTAAGAAGAAACAAATATTTTACTATTTCCAAGATTGTCCTCTTCGTTCTCTACTCTACTTGTCGTCAGACCATCACTTGATCTGGACAGGTTTTAAATCGTTTAGTAGTTGATATACCGAAATAATTTGTTAGATAACAGCCACCAGGAATCAATACTTCATGAAATAAGATACAATGTTGAAGTGGAATAGTTAAAATAGTTCTGATGTGTAATAACGTCAAATTGAAATGACTTCGCTCTTCCGTATACCGACAGGTGCACTGAACGTTCGTTTGGGTATTGTTAGTGTAACTGTTGGATGTTTGAATAAAAACTCATACGAAGACTGGTGGGGTTTGTGGAGAATTTCAGAGGTCGCTTACATATTTCCCAAACCTGTATTGCATGTGAACAAACCAAAAACGGAATTAAAATGACCGTCGTGTAATATTTATTTATTTGAACACATAAATATTGGTACAGGAATGCGCCAAATATATATGCGCCACACAAAAAATGAGAACTTAAGGGGAAGGAGAAACAAAGATTGATGTAAGGTGGTGTAATAATAATAATGGTAAAAATGGGGGAACAGAAAAGTACAATCAGAAGAAATCTTTGAGTTAAGGGAAACACAACCACGTTTTATGAAGAAATTAAAAGAAGGTTACAGCAGGATCGCCACTGGCTTCTATTCTGAGCAATATCTGATAACGTCTCTAGTCACTGTGTTGCACCATCTCTCAGAACCCAACCAGGGAGTCGCGAAGGACTAACACAAGCCAGTCCTTTGCAGCCTTCTTTCATGTCACGACAACATGTCATGCACTGACCACCTCTCCGCTTTTTCCAACCAATCCCAGAGTCGGCAAATAATGCACGATGTGGAATTCTCCGGGACGACATTCGTAGAACATGTCCAAACCACCGAAGTCAATGTTTCAAGATGGTGACACCAATTGAATTATCGTCTCTGTCCGAACACACGAGGCCGAATCTCTGCATTACTAAAATGATGTTGCCACTGGATGTCAGCAATCGTTCGGAGACGATCAAGCACAGAGAGTCGTCTAACATCCTCAACTCGGAGAGGCCGGGTTTCACAAGCATAGAGCAAAACTGCTCTCACTGACGCGTTGTAGATCCGACCTTTTACAGCCAGACTAACATCACGAAGGCGCCAAAGATGGCCCAGATTGGCATAAGCCGCTCTGGCTTTCACTATATTTGCATTGATCTCATCACTCACACCCCCCACCAGCACTTATGCAGCCACCCAGATACACAAACTTCTCGATTACTTCTATCTGCTCACCATCCAGGGTGAGTACAGGATTAGAATCCTGACAGTCTTGTAGAAGTACTTTTCAATTAGAAGGTGCAAAGCACATACCATACTTACGGACACTACTTGCCAACTGATTAAGTGTGGATTGCATGCCTTGAGCATTGTCGCACAGTAAGACAATATCAACCGCATACTCAAGGTCTAGAAGTCTTTCTTCAGGCAACAGATCCACACCACCATTACTTACATCCATCAGAGCTGTTTCCAGAATGTCATCGATGGCAAAGTTGAAGAGGAATGGTGAGATTGGGCAACCATGTGTAACCCCACTACTCGAATGGAACAATGGAGAGAGGTGGTTGTATGCCCTCACTCTGCCTGAGGTGTTTGTATATAGGGCTTTTAGGATGTTAATAAACTTCTCAGGCACATCCTTCTTCAATAGACAATCCCAGAGAACAGTCCTATCTAACGAATCGAAGGCAGCCCTGATGTCAAGAAACACTACGATTGTTGGCCTGTGATAATTATGGCGGTGTTCTAACATTTGGCGGAGTGTGAAGATATGATCAATACATCATCTACCAGAACGAAAACCAGCCTACTCCTCGCGAGTCAATCTTTCTCGGGTTTTGAACAACCTACGAAATATGACGGAAGCCAATAAGCTTTGACGCAATCGGAAGTAGACTTATCCCCCGATAGTTGTTACAGGAACAACGTGAATGCATCTCCTTATGATGCTCCACTGCCTTGTGTGTTAGACCTTTAGGTCAAACGCTAGGGGTGTGGCCCCCTAAGATAATCACCTGCTTCGGTCTGGGCACCCGGGCAGTATCACAACCCACATACAAATGATGTTTTGTAATAAGGAAATCGAGACATGATTTGCCTTGTGAAATAATAGCAAATACAAAGAGTATAGTAAACATGAATTGAAATGGTAACCACCAATGTAACTAAAGCTTAGACGGTTCATATAACCTGGTCATTTCGTAAAATGCGGATGCAAAAAGCTTATTTCTTAGCGTTAAATGACTATGCGTACGACAAAGTGTCTAGTTAGGACATGGAATGAGATTGCACTTGTACATTCAAAATGTTTTATCACAGTATGTCGAGTTACGAGTCATAAATCAACATGATTTCTATTAGAACTTGACGGCGGTGACAGAATATACAATCATTCTACATGGAAGAAACTACTAAATGTTATTAGACATCATAAAAATAGTAAGAAATTATATAATGCAGTTATGAAACCCGCTTTGGTTAGTCTCGCTTCTAAGTTATGAACATCTGAAGTAGACAGTAGTTCGAATCTAAATTATAAACGAGGTACTGTTGGTTCAATTCTTGGATTGGCACAGCGTTGTGGACTGAATTTGTATAAGTCCAAAATTAACTGAAGCACAGCACTGCCTGACGAACAATACAAATAAGATCTAAGATTGCAGGATATTTATGGTTCAAACTCATCGTAAATTTCTAAAATTTGCATCGCTTGTTTGACCATAAAACTCAACAATTGGAATTTAGACAGACAGTGGTCAAGTAAGTAAAACATTCTAGAGGATAGTGATTAGGCACATAGATGAATTTATAGTTGACAGTTAATCTTGTCTCGTTTATACAAGTGGATAAGTCGCTAACGGATGTACGATTGTGTTTCCTTGTGGCTATGTTTATGAGTGGTTGACCTTTTAACAGACACAATATAGAGCAACATTTATATCCCGCTAATGCTCGTCAACAAACAATGAGAGACAATTATAACAGTCGTTGACTGATTAGTCTTATCAATAGTACTAATTATTAAGGTTTAAATAATCATCAACGTTGACATGAAATAACGAATGTATACAGTAATTGATTAACATATACGAAGATAAGAATAAAAATAAATAAATATAGTATGCAATAATAAAGATAACAATGATAAGTTCCGTTATTCGAAAACTTACTCACCAGTGTAGATAAACAACGTAGATAATCTATGTTAAATGATTGGAGGCCTACTCGAGTTTGACGGGAATGTTGTGAAAAAACAGCTTACTTCGAAGTCACACTTCGCGGTCAACATCTAACGTGGATTATCCCTTCGATGCATCAAGGCACTATGGCTGCTTTGAAGACTGTATAACACAAAAGACGTCATTAAGGAAATATATCAGTAAGAATGAGTACAGAGAAGACAACGAGATCATCACCTCATGCATCAGTTCATGACATACGATCCACTGATGCGCGTTGGTTGTCCTTGACTTTGACAGGGATCGATGATTTGTTCGATATACAGTGACCCAACTGCCGGGTGATTTGGCTAGGGCTCAGTGACATTTCACTGGCCCTACACCGATACTCACATTTGTGTGAGAGGTAGTGTTTACACCAGTACGCCAAACTGTCCACCATTTTTATAACCACCTGGAAAATATCTCGAAAGTCAGGCTCTATGGCATAAATTACGGCGGCTGGCTTAATTTCCCTACAATGCTGAAGTAGCCTACACAAACCAATCATAATTGAACTCAACGTTGAATTTGATGTAAGTGAGGATCTATGGCTAAGTTTAAGCTCAAAACGCAGGTCAATGCAACATAAAAGTACAATTAAAACACAATCAGGTAGTGCGTTTAACTGTTTCGAACAATCAGTTTCCAGATCTGTTATTGAGTAGCGGGAACTGGTTGACCCTGAGAGTAGTCATGTTTCCCATTGATTGGGTGTACACTACTACTCGCTTGGAACCTATAGATTATGTTCGAAAGCCACAGGTTATCCTACGCTTAATTATTGTGGTAATTTTATTCCATATATAAGAAAATAAATACATTTAGATATTAGCAGTTGTCGATATTGCAATTGTACATAACGGCTGCTATATTTATGGGAAGTGCTTGTTTAATGAAGATCAGGCATCTTGTGGATATAGTTTGCTTCTTTCTTCGTCAACATTTATTCTTTGCCTCGCCTATCTTTGGTTGGATTTAATAGTGGACAATGTCTCGAGCATTGACATACGTTTGCGAATCGCTAAATTCGACGTAGTATTGTCAGGTAATTCGTAGATTTTGATTGCACTCGGTATAGCAACAACTCACTGCCTTTCAGTCAAAGTTTTCGGCCAGTTTATTGCTCGATTTAGCCGGTGAGACTATTAAGACATACGAAAGAGTAAAGTCCCTTAAAGATTCACAACTTCAAAATGACTGTAGTGTTTGATAACGACTTCCAACAGCGGGATTCATTGCTCAAGATTCATATATAGCGCTTCATTCTTCATATCATTGTATGCGCAAATTAGGCTAACAACCAAGTAGGTTCTTAGTTACATTGGTCGGTAGCTAGCATTACTGCAACTTCGTTTGTTTCTTAATCTATTCAATGGATTGTGGTCCTCGAGGGTACAAGTGAGATAGTTTATTCTTCAGTAATCAGAATAATAAGTCGGTTGACCATTGTTAATCTTTACAGTCAGTCAGCTACAACGTAGGACCAGGCACATATATACATCGGTTCAAGTTGCCACACCTCATTAGCACAACAAGATGAACACCTAATTCATAGAAGTAGTCACTTCAGTGGTAGTAGTGTATGAAAGGAAGATTGTTTATAAGAACATAGTACAGGAAGAAAGAATTAGTTCGTAGGAAGAAAGGTATAAAGCAATTTTAATCTCTTAGTTTGAGGAAAGACAAAAAGTGTATACACCTACGTTATTGTGATCGATTCTGAGCCATGTTACCCAGAGTCTCCAACCATTGGTTACGATAGTCACGCAGACACCAACCAAGTAGTCTGCATCTACCAACATGGCCCAGACTAGAAGTTAGTGACTTCAAGCACTGATGCCATGTTTTGGTTTGGCCGCACCTAGCTTTCTTCCAACCATTTCAGATACCGGATAGCATTGCATGTCGTGGTAGTCGGTGGCTGGGCATGTGTACTACGTGGCCCAACCATCCCAGTCAATGAAGATTCACGACCTCATTAACTGATTTGCAATCATTCACTAATATCCTGTATCTAACCTCACTATTACTTACCCAGTGATCCCAACAGATTCTGGCAATATTTCTAAGGCATCTGTGGTCAAATACTAGCAACTTAAGAGTATTTTCTACTCTTAATAGTCACGTTTCACAGCCACAAAGTAAAACAGAACAAACTGCTGCGTAGTATACTCGTCCCTTAACTGATAGATGGATATTTCGCCTCCCCCATAGGTGGCGTAAGTTGGCGAAAGCCAAAAGAGCTTTCTGAATCCGTACTGAGATTTCTTCAGACACTAACATATTAGGGCTGACCAGACTTCCAAGATAAGTGAAGTTGTCGACGTGTTCGACCACTTCACTCCTTATCCTTAGTTCAGGTGTTGACACACACCAGTCGTGAAGCAACAATTTGCATTTAGAGAGAGAGAGAAACGCATCCCAAACATCCTGGCATTGTTGTTTAGTGTTGCCAAAAGACTGCACTTTGTCAGCGTCTTCACTAAACAGGACTATGTCATCTGCATATTCTAAGTCGATAAGTGGACCTCTTAGAAGATCAATGTAGTGGATTAATGGAAAATTCTAGATTTATACTGGTTTCCATGGTTTCTGTTGATAGTTGAAGGTCAGCCGAATTGTTTTAATCATCGTCCAATGATGGATCTAGCCTCTGTTTCGGCAGTAATATCTTTGATAGGTGTTGCTTCTGGCCATCGTGCAAAACTCTCTACACACTTTAAGTAGTAACAGTGCCCATCTAAATCTGGCAACGGTTTCACCACATCAAATTGAACATGGTTGATGCGAGTGCTGGGAGCTGTAAAAGATCCCAAAAGATATTTGATGTGTCCGATCACCCCATAGTTTGGCAGCTTGCACGGTAGTGTTCCTATTTTCCCAAGTCTTTATTCATACCAAGCCAGCAATTTTTTTCTATTATGAACGCTTGAATGGGTACGTTCGTGCAAAGTATAGAAGATGTTACGTCGGAAAACACTTCGTCATGATTGTCACAAAGTAATTTTTCCTTATTTTTTACCATCTGATCCATAATTTAGGGGTTATTGGAGACTACTCGTGCTGAAGCTGCGCGAGATTAAGAGGATTAATTCCTTGGAAGCAGTTCAGGGAAGTTATGCGATACGAAGTGTTGTATATCTTAAGTAAGCTGTGAAATGTGGTCCAGTTGTCGAGACTATCTAGAGGAGTAGTTGTCTGAAGATGAGCTTAACGAAAAAATAAGAGGTTTATGATCGGCGGAAAGTGTGAATTCTCGGCCTTCACAGAGTGTTGAATGTGCCGTACGGCACAATACATAGCTAGAAGTTCCCTACCGAAAATGCTATACCTGGACTCGGTTTTTAGCAAACGTCTTGATAAGAGTGCCAATCCCATTGTTGTAAGACTACCCATTTACCGTGTTTGATGCGTCTACCGTGATACTAATGGGCGCTTTGGTGTCCTAGTGTGCATGCATGTTTGTATTTGCGGTGAGTTCTTCATTCGTGGAAAATCCTTCTCTTGCATTATCGTCCAAATGGATGGATTTTGCATTTCCACGAAATTGGTCGATTAAAGGTCTCAAGAGAGACGCGCAATTCAGTATGAACTATCAATAAAAGCTAACCAAGCCGAAGAACGTACTTAATTGCTTGATTGTGGGTAATCCGAAGTGGCCGCTGTACGGTTTTGCAGAAGTCGGATACATCCGATAAAATCTAAGCGGTCGGTTCCAATATGATATTTTTGAATATTTACATAAATGCTTTCGTTTGAGAACAAGGTCAAGTTGATGGAAATGAGTTTTTATTTCCGGATTTGTGACTATGCAGTCGTCTAAATAAACGCACACGAAAAAAAACCTCGAAAAACGTCATTGATCAATCTCTGGAAAACTTGTAGAGAATTTCTTAGGCCAAAAGTCTTATACAAAACTTCGTAGTGTCTGATCAAGGTGATGGTAGCAGTTTTAGGAATATCATCAGCAGAGGCGCTGGAATCAGAAGTAGTAGTAACTGCATTCACATTCTCTTCAGCAAAATTTGCGATGACGAACAAGTACCAACAAACTGAAAAGAAGGACACCCGATCAAGATACCAAAGAAAGCTATCTCAGCTAGTGTGATAACTACAAAGATACCACTCTTCTCTCAATACCAGGAAATTCTTGAACAAGGTGTTGTTACACAGAATAATGGAATCCGTAAACACCGAACGTGAAACCAAAAGGCTGTATTCCGTAAGGGTCGATCGTATACAAACCAAATTACAACACTACGGATCATTGTGGAACAATCAGTTGAATAAAATTCACCACTCTACATCAAGTTCATTAATTATGAGAAAGCATTTGTTAGCGTGGAGAGGACAACACTATAGAGGTTTTTTCGACACTACGGCGTTGCCGAGAAGATAGTCAATATCATACGGAATTCTTATGAGTCCATTCCGCTTTCCTTAGTTAATTCTAATACTAATAAGTACATTCTAGATCATACAAAGTCTATATCTAATACACAGTCGGAAAGACACGTCTTGAAACTAAGGATAAGTACGATCGACTACAGAAACTTGGATTCCTATTCAAACTGTGTTGCTTATGGTATTTGTATGGACTATTGACTGATCAGAAAATTGATGTTAGACAGTTAAATGCAGAAATTCCGAAAAAACGTGATAAAAATCACTCTTCTCATGCGGACTGGACGCATATTCATGAAGAAACTTGCTAAACGGATCTAACAGTTTCAGTTTCGGAAGGACAGGAGGCTAAGTGGCTCAAATTAATCTTGACAGTAGTGGTCTCTTAGTTGGTCGAACTACCTTTTGAAAGAATCGACAGATGGAGCTTCAATCATGTGTCAAGGTGATGAATGCTGCTCGTTGATGATTCGATGGGAAAGTCTATAGTCAACTGACAAGTAATCTGTCTTGAGTTTGTGAACTTTTTGGAGTGTCCTTGTAAACTTTTTTTTAGAAAACAAGAAAAATGAAGCCATATTAGATGCAAATTTATCACTAAGTAATTTGAAACTGTTATCACGTCACTTCTGGTCCTCCGATATAACAATCGGAATAAGTTTAGTTTAGCTAGTCGAGCATCAAACGGGAACTTCGCTATTTCCGGAATCAGCTTAGTTGGTGTTTTCTGAACCTTTTCCAAAAGCTCACTGTCTTTCTTAAGCAGGGGCTAGCTGCTAGTAGGAAATACTCAGGTTCCAAACGCATGAATACTGTAAACAAAGTCAAAAAGGTTTCAGCGTCAACATGGCTAAAGGCCCTACGTATTAACGATGAGGCTCTAAAACCTTTGGCAGCTATTTCACGGCAGTGTGCAGTAGTTTCTAAGTCTTGGCTGACAGTAACTCCTAAGTCATTGTGTGTTTGGTCAACAGGTAGTTCAGTGTTATTCATCATGTACATATCTGTACCTTGATGACCAATATGATTCACGATACACTTGGAAGTATCCATCTGCAACTTACAAGTTTGAGACCATTCAGATAGTTTCTCCAAGTCAGTTGGGAGTTCAAAGCTACCACCTTTGCTTTTTATCGCTCTCCATATCTCAACATCTTCGGCATATAACAAAACGGATGATGATAGGGGAGGAAGGGAGTCATTTAATGGTAATAATAATAATAATAATAATAATAATAATAATAATAATAATAATAATAATAATAATAATAATAATAATAATAATAATAATAATAATAATAATATGTGAAAATTATTATATGTGAAAATTATATTTGAAATATTCTCAGCGATTGAAATTTAACTAATTCCAACGTTTCGTCCAGCTAACTTGTCTGGACTTCTTCAGGGTAATAATCAAAATCAAAATTATCAAAGACATATATAGCTTTTAACAATCGGGATTATACTGTATTAAACCAATCATATTTGGATGTTGATTTTTTGTAAAATAGGATCAAATGAGTCAGTTAACTGCATATCATGTGAAGAGTTCAACTACATAGAAATAATTAACTGAGTAACAAATCGTATGTGTGTGAGTGTGCAGGTATGTATGTATGTGTAAGAGATTGATATGAAGGAATAAATAATAACGTTCAAGTTCAAGGATGAAAAACTTGATAATGAAGGATCGATGTGCATGTCAAAACATAAATTGGTTTGTTTAAAAAACTCATTGAATTCTTTCAAAATAATAACGATGCATGTGATATTAGAAACAGGTTTAAACAAGAAATAGGTTCCAAATTTACTTGTCAAACGAAATTTGCCATGTAGTTGCCATTTGAATACCATCTTTTCGGTTTAGGCTGTTCTTGTTCGCCCATATATGCAGTGCTTCTGCTGTCAATCTTTCTTTATGGGTGTTAAAACCTTTCTGAAGTATTTTGGTCCCTTCGAAATTAATCTTGTGCCCTGTTTCTAACGCATGTAACGCTATCGCTGACTTGTTTTCAAGTTTCTTTAAATCGACCGAGGATTTTGGAACATTTTCAAGCATTGTTTGTGTTCCTTCAATCTTACATTCAGTTGCCTGGATGTTTCTCCAATATAGGTAGCATTACAGTCATGACAGCGAATCTCATAGACAATGTTCTGTTGTTCTTCCTTTGCTAATTTGTCCTTAACTTTCACTAATGTCGATCTTAATGTGTTATTCGCTCTAAAATACACTCTTATATCATGTTTGTTTAGAATCCGTTTGATTTCTTCTGATGTTTCACTACGGTAAGGTATGACTACGGTGTACTTCCATTCTTTTCGTATACTTTCTAGTTTAGGCTTTCTTTCATTTTTAATAATCTTCTTTAAAAACCTTTTTGGGTAGTTGTTATCCCTAAGAGTAGAAAATACTTTATTTAATTCGGTTCTTTGGTCTTCCTTGTCTGTAATAATCTTAGTACTTCTGTTCATTAGATTTTTCACTACATTAATTTTCGTGCTCTGTGAATGGGCTGAATTAAAATCCAAGTATCTCTCGGAATGTGTTGATTTTCTGTAAACATTTATTTTTAACTTCTTATTATTGTGTCGACGTTCAACCAAACAATCTAGAAATGCTAGTTTGTGGTCAACTGATTCTAATTCCTTAGTTAGTTTAATGTTTTCAGAAATACTGTTTGCATTGTTAAATAGTTCTTCTATACTATCCCGTTTATTGATAATAAAAATATCGTCTACATACCTTAACCATAACTTTGGTGGACATAAACTCTTTGTGATTGCACTAGTTTCTAGGGAATGCATGAATAAATTCGCTACAATCGGAGAAACTGGTGAGCCCATTGCTATACCCTCTTTCTGCCTGTAAAGTTGACCCCGAAATATGAATAAGGTAGATCTTAAACATAATTCTAAGCATTTTATAACCTCTGATGAATCTAATGGGCATCGTAAATTCAAATCTAAATCAGATTCTAAACAATCATTGATAATATCCATTGCTCGACTGATAGGTACATTAGTGAATAAGGAAGATACATCAAAACTTGCCATTATTTCGTCTTCTTCTATATCGATGATATCAATTAAATTCTTGAATTCCATAGAGTTTTTAATTCCATGATTAATCCGCTTTTCATATGGTTTGAGAATCTTAGCTAAATATTTAGCTGGATTGTAAGTCGGTGAGTTTGTATAGTCTACCACTGGTCTTAGTGGAGTATTATTCTTGTGGATCTTTGGTAGTCCATAAAATCTGCATGGGTTACAACTCTTTGGATATAACATAAACCATAAGGACGATCCTAGCTTAACTTTTAATGATTGTAAGAGTTTGCTAGTTTCTGCCTTGAGTTTGTTAAGAGTTGTTCTACTTTTTGCTTCTTTGATTTTTTCATATGGACCCTCTTGTAGATGTTCATTGGCTTTCTTCTCATACTCTGTTTTATTCATAATAACTGTAGTATTACCTTTATCTGCTCTCGTTATTATGATCGTTTTGTCCTCTCTCAGCTGTTTTAGTGCGTAATATTCATTTTTATTTATGTTAGGGTTGTGAGGTTTCTGATGTAATAATATGTTCATTATTTTATTCCTCAGTTCATTCGCTGTATCATTCGGGATTATATTCAGCGCTGGTTCTACTGTTGGTATAACATTGAAAGGAGTCAATTTATGTCTATTTATATTGTAGTTGAGACCCTTTTTAAGTAACGATATTTCATGTGGGTTGAGAGGTCTATCCGATAAATTAACAATTATTTTATTCATATCATGTGTGTTGGACCTATTTTCCGTCTGTTTAACTTTGGTGTTTGATGAATGTTTCAATAGTTTTTCAAACTTCCTAATTTGTCGTTGTTTTGATGATTGATAATAAAATTGTTCTCTACGTTTGAAAAATTCAGTTATATCTGATCTTATTTCGTTCGGTGCGATAACTGACAATATGTCATCAATATTGCAAACCCTTGAACGTAGTGCCTCCAAATTACGAGTGGCCTTGTGTATACGTTCTCTAATAAATGTTCTAGTGGCTGATATCGCCGCTTTGATTGACCGAATAGAATTGTCCGGAGATTTCACCATCAGAGATTTTGGAAAGACATTTTGTTTTAAGCATCGTATGTTAAAAATCCTGTGATTGTACCAGTTATGTATTTTCTTTGATAATTTAATTCGATTGGAAAATAATTTATACGAATATTCGTCAAGATTAGAACGAATAATTTGACAGTAATTGAGCGCCGAGTATAGAGAAGTCATTATATGTGAAAATTATATTTGAAATATTCTCAGCGATTGAAATATAACTAATTCCAACGTTTCGTCCAGCTAACTTGTCTGGACTTCTTCAGGGTAATAATCAAAATCAAAATTATCAAAGACATATATAGCTTTTAACAATCGGGATTATACTGTATTAAACCAATCATATTTGGATGTTGATTTTTTGTAAAATAGGATCACACACATACGATTTGTTACTCAGTTAATTATTTCTATGTAGTTGAACTCTTCACATGATATACAGTTAACTGACTCATTTGATCCTATTTTACAAAAAATCAACATCCAAATATGATTGGTTTAATACAGTATAATCCCGATTGTTAAAAGCTATATATGTCTTTGATAATTTTGATTTTGATTATTACCCTGAAGAAGTCCAGACAAGTTAGCTGGACGAAACGTTGGAATTAGTTATATTTCAATCGCTGAGAATATTTCAAATATAATTTTCACATATAATGACTTCTCTATACTCGGCGCTCAATTACTGTCAAATTATTCGTTCTAATCTTGACGAATATTCGTATAAATAATAATAATAATTTATTCTCAAATAACAGTTTGTTACATGAGGCATGACAGTTTACAGGTAAGATCAAATTGTTACAAATGATACAATATGCACTGTAGTAAATCACTCAGCTGGGTTGATAATTTATAAGATATGAATGTAAACGGTTTTAATCAGTATCACAGTTGGCGCGCTTCATGAAAGTTGTGTTGCGACGTGCAACTGATGATCAAGGATATTCCCATTGAAGGTGGAAGCTTCTAGAAATCGCAACCTTATGTCCCTTTGGGATATCTAAGGCTTTAAGGATGGTGCAGGATGAAGTCACCAGTTCCATATCTCAAGGGGGCTGAAAGAGGGAACAAGTAAATAAAAACACCAGAGGCAGAGTAGCCAATATTCATGAAGGAATGTTCAGGGTATCATTACTCAGTCTAATTTTCCTTTAAGACATATGTTAAGAAAGAGCATTTTAATAGGTTAAAGAAAATAAGTGTTGACAAGGTGTGGGTGGACATACAACTGACAAATGGGGGCGATTCGGAAAAGAGCTGAGAGTATAAGATTGTGTGATTATAAAATAAAATATAGTGTTAGAAACAGTATTGTGATATACAATTGGCTGTCTTCCCTTTATTATCGAAGCTATTAGAGCCCCTTTCGTTTTTTTAAATATTTTCCCCCAGTTATAGGGTCTTGAGTAGGCTTCGTATATTAGCGAATTGTCTAGTTTGCTTGTAATAGGATTTCTGGTTAGGAAGTGAAACCAATTCAACGTTCGTAACACGACTTAAAGAGGTATTTTGCGTGATAAATCAGCTTCAATACCATAAGTTCGTGACATCCCACTAAACCATAAGGAGCCGTAATTAAACAAAATGTTCTACCCTACAAACATGGGTGGATTGAAGTTATCTCCCCACCATCATATTTGCTGGTCAGTAACGCCACCCTCCCTCCTTTTGTGATCTTAGGCTCTCTTACGTTTGTGGTAAGTATGAATACTGCTTTAATCAAAGCCCATAGTTAGAATACACTGTCTCTACTAGGTCCATGTTACAAGCAAATCAGATAGTTGAAAAGTCTGTTTTATGGGATAGATGTCCACATAGTATATTACACTGCTATGAAAATAACTAATGGTTTAAAGTAGTAAGGACTTGTAGCGTGGCGTCGAGTTGAGATTAACTGTGAACACCGCTACCAAGAAGCTCGTTCCAAATGACTCCATAAAAACCCTGAGAAGCCAAATATCAGAAGGCAGAAAATGGACCAAGTCAAGATTTATTCACTGGCGATCTCGTAGTATCGAAGGGATACCGAGATCGTGCCAGGTTACAAGCTTGGTTACAGAAGGTAACCGAATTCGCGCGAAGTTACAATCGAAGTGTGTGGACAAGAATCTAAGCCCAATATAGCTGTCATTAGCACAGTGAAACAAAAGCACATTAAAACGATCACTGGTACAATTGGTTGTAATAATAATTGTTTTTATTAAATCAGTCGTGTTCTCGTGATAAAAGTGAGTCACTACAGACTAATAGCAAATCAAAAGATATGAGAGGGTATAAAATTGTAGAAAAAAAGATTTCAGGGTAAGACAAATAAAACATTGAGAAACTCACAAGACTTTGTAGCCAAATTTTGAGCTTTGAATGATCGGCCTTAGTAGATCAGCATCCATAAGATTGAGCTATCTGTCTACTTGCAGTAGAAAAAAAGGCATGACTTTTAGGAAGAATAATGTAGATTTAATCTGTAGAAGGATTTGGGAACTGAAAGCTAGGGTTAGGAGCATGAAGTCATGATTAAAAAACAATGAATAATAGGAAAGGATAAGCCATATATTCTGTGGTTTGGTTATATTCATATTAGTAACAGTCGAACTTGTTATAATTTTGTTCTTTCTAGATACTAGGCGGGAGTTCAAGGAAATGTTGAAGCTGTTTGGAGTCTAGAAATAGGGTTATTAGCCTTTTGAACCTGATAAACGTATCACAATTACGGATAGGCATTGACAGCCTGTTCCACAATAAACTGTACCGTACTGTAAAGAACTTATAACGCATTTGTTTTTGGTGTTTTACGGTAAGTAGTGTATATGTGTTGTTTCTAAGTTTATAAGCTGGGTTGTGGGTAAAAGTCGGGCAGGATGTTAGAAAGGTGAGCCCATACATCGCTTTGTAGAGAAATATTAAATTGTTTTTTAGCCTACGGTGCCATAAAGGTTCTAAAGATAGATGCTTACATCTGTCTGTGTAATCGAGATTCGAGTTACATCTTAGTAGTTGACGTGTGAAACGTCTTTGAACATCTTCTACTCTTATCTTGTCTGTGATATTCATATTAGAAAAGACAAAAGAGCAGTATTCAAGGGAGGGTCGTACACATATTTTGTAGAGAGTAAGTTTACCCTCTGTTGTGAAAAATTTCTTCATTATAAAACCAATTAGCTGTCTATATTTAGAAATAATAGAGGAGGCATGTTCTTCAAAGTTCAGGCTTCCTGTGTAATTAATTCCTAAATCGCATACTGATTCGAGTGTTTGGAATCTACATTCATTTAAGTGAAGTTGCGGTTTATAGGGATGCTTTCCAAAGTGCATGATCCCGCACTTGTTAAGAGGAATAACACTGGCCCCCAAACTGTACCCTGAGGCACTCCGTTGAGCACAGTCTCTCAGCTAGACAACTTGGAGTTCACTCGTACTATTTGTCGGTGCCCAACTAGGAAGTCTTTTATCCAAATTAATAAATTGTCACTGACTCCAACATTCCCTAACTTATATAACAGTCGGTTGTGAGGAACGTTGTCCACAGCCTTGCCAAAGTCAATGTAGGCTACACCTATAGGTGACTTTTGGTATTTCAGAGTGTACCAACTTTCACGAGCCACAAATAAGTTAATGAGACATGAATAACCCACTCTAAAGCCATATTGCTTTTCCGAAAGAATCTGCCTTTCATCGAGGAACGTATACAACTCCTTCTGAATAATCTTTACCAAAATTTTAATAACTACGCTGGTATATACATTGCTAAATTAGTTTGAGAACATTTGAGCTTATCCATAGTCGACTTTACTAATGATGAAGCATTGCTGTTTTCACATAGTTCTGGAATATTTCCTCTTCTCGTAGTCCTTTGCTTTACGTACGAATACAAGCATTGACAGAATTTGTACAACCTAGAATTGAGGAGGTATGAGGCGAAAGTATTTCGAGCTTCTCAATAATGAGATTTTGTCTCATCAGTACCCAGAAATCTAATAATAATTGTTTTTTATTAAACCACTCATGTTCTCGTGAAAAAAGTGAGTCACTACAAGCTAATGGAAGTAGCAGTTTCTCATTAACGGGGAGTTTCGGAAAAAATATACAAGCAAGTTACTTTGCACATTGAAAGCAGATGTCCTATTGCCTATGATCCCCACATGGATACCGTGTATATATGCCTAACCTGTATTTAGCTTTTCGTTTGCAAAATTTGTGGCAATTACATACCAAGGAACACTTTTTGTCAACGATTACCTAATAATAACTAACAGACAACTCAGTTATGAATTTCAAACATTAAGTTGCGATGTACGAAACTTTGAGGAAACTAATTATCTATCCGACGAACAAATAATACAACTGCAAAATAATTTATGGTGAGTTCTCTGACAACAGTGTCTGGTGAGTATTTATGCAAATTAGACAATGAGAAACCTAAAGAAGCCGTTTATCTTTTGCTTGATAAGAATACGACTGTCTAAACAATCCGAAGAAATAACAATGATTATTGGACAATCATGATTATATAAAAACCAGAAGAGTAACTAATATTAGGCAAGCAGAAACGTGCAAATATAAGTAAGAAAGTACTGAACGAGATAAATTTATTACAGCCAAATAGTTAGTAGTGGATGTACGCTAAATATCAGTGAAGTTTATCAAATATGAATGACAAGACATAGTGATGATATAAATGAACAGAAGGAAACAGTCAGAATAACACAAAACAACTCTTACAGGCACAAAAAAATAAAAGATGTGCTCCAGAGAGGATACAAATTTCGCGAAACGTCATCACAAGGAAAATACTTTTCAAAACAAATAAATGGCTGTCTTTACACGATTTTAAGGTCGATAACCACCTATTGGGTCTGCAGAATAAACATCACCTAATCCTGCACGGTAATTACCCACTTGGTAATCAAAATTTGAGTGGGCGACAGGTGTATCCGGATCTACAGGTCCTGGTCCCGACGCATCGAGCATATCCGCGTCACTGGTAAAACCATGATATCCACGCGAACTTTCAGTTTCTCCGTAAGCAAAGTTAGAGCATTGTATTTCAGTTGATTTATAAAATTTGTATGTGAAAAATCATAATTTAATTTATTTTATCACGAAGTTAAGCTTGATCATCACTGTTGTCCTTGTTCATTTATAAATTTTCTCAGCAGCATATAACCGCTTAGTCTTTAGGCTTTTAACTCAGTCAAATTCTGGACCATCCATTCAATTTGATAAAGATAAAATTTATTGATTTCAGAACGTTTTGTTAAGAAGCTTTCTTGAAGTAAGGCTCGTGATAATTATACATATCTACATAAATTTATTTTCATAACTTTTACAGTGATTTTAGGACTAGCCACTGTGAAATTCACACCGTATTGATATTCTATAACTTCGCAGAATACATTGTATATCTGAGCTACATCATCTCACTGATACGTTCAGCTAGGTAAATGAAATTTGTCGAGTTAATATCATATGTTAAGATAGTATGGTAAGTCAAATGCAAATATGGACGAATGACACTGAGCAGTTGGGTTATTTTTTTATCTAATATAAGATTATAACTCACATATTGATGCATTAGATTATCTTGGTTATGTATAAACACCCATTAACTGTAAGTAATATTACTACAAAATATAAAATATTATACTGTGTTTCTTTACCCATTCTTTATCTCATTTTGGTCGCAAATCACACCACATACTATTGTAGTTGTTTCTTTGTTTATTGTACAATTTTGATTGATTTAAGTTGGAAAGACCAAGTTTTTAACTTAAAAAAGAGAGGGGTCTTGTGAATAGTATAGTAACTTAGTGGATGAATTGATGAGTCAATTGAAGCTAGACCACCATGGAAAACCTGGAAGCACTGGACGGCCGCTTCGTCCTAGTATGAGACTCCCCAGCAGTACCCACCCACAATCCCGCCCGCGAGATTCGAACCGGGGACCGTGACCAGTGGAGTTCAACTGGGTCTGTTGTGAGATAGTAACGCACTGATGACAATGGTAAATGGTGGCACAACTTCGTGGATTGGATGGAGTTGTACATTAACACCGTTGGATGCCGGCTCAGTGGTCTAGTACGTAAGCGCTCGCGCGCGAGACCGATAGGTCCTGAGTTTGAATCTCGCGAGGTGAGGTCGTGGACGCGGACTTCTGAGGAGTCTCATACTAGGACGAAACGGGAATCCAGTGCTTCCAGGTTTTCCATTGGTGGTCTAGCTTCAGTTGACTCATGAATTCATCTACTAAATTTAAAAACAGATTATTCAGAACACGTAGCTGTTTCTGATAGTGGCGCGTTGATCATTTAAACTATTTGAATACAGGTTCATATATTTATTTACCTCTGGTAGCTATCATGATGTGCTCTTTTTAAAGCACTATGTTTTGCGAAATTATCAAAGAAGACATGCTAACCAATTAACAAGTGCGAACTTGAAAGTTCAATTCTTCCTAGTTTCAAATAACATTATTAATGATTACTTCCTTAAATCCACCATCTTTGATTACGGTAGATAATTCTTAGCACTTATATGCATTACTGTGATAAATCCCTGTTTAATATCCATTTGCCTTGTTGACATTGATTAATTACAGTCCATTTTAAAGTTGTTTTTTAAAAATTTACATTACTTAACGATAGATCACACTAGTTTTTCAGGTAAAGTCACCTGTTTTTCTTTGCTATTTAACTGAATGGAACGTTACATCTGTTCAGTCACCAATATCATACCTAAAAAGAACCATATTTAACCTTCATCATTTACCATATATCATTAATTCTCAGTCTTAACGTTTCAGTTTAACGAAGAAACAGCCGTGACAACCAATACGTAAAATGATATTGGTTTTTGTTAATATGACATGATAAAAAGTCTTCAATTTTAAAATACTTTTGGATAAAAATGTTCTTAACCAACCACTATTTACCGAAATAGTCGGTTGTGTTATTCAATCTTTAATGTATCCCTTTTTATTTACAAAACATCTGATTAAACTAAAATTGATTGATCAAATAGTTTATTGATTTTAATAACTAAGATTAGTTTACTTCCTCTTGAAGTTGGACATACTTGAATACTTCAACATTTTGAATAAGTTTATTATTCCTAATTATACTGTAGTGTCGGTTATTATGTTAAGCCCATATAACTTATTCTAGCTTCTGGGTAGGCCAATTTATCCATTATTGAGTCACATTTCAACCTTGTTAGTTATTCACCTATCAGCCCTGACTGTTTCTATATGAGTGTACGTCTTATCCTACCCATCACATATCTGTAGCTTATTTTTGTGTGACTATAAATATTGATTAGTGCTTGGTTAAATGGAGTTGGCTCACACGCCTTCTTCAGCAAAGAATTAAATTTATTATTATGTGTTAAAGATCTTGGAGTTACCTGTAGACGGAAAATTCCATGAATTATTAACCAAAATTAGAATGCATAACAAAATATTGACTCTACATTCTTCTCCTCTTACGGGGAATGGTGAGAACTTCCCCACTGAACCATGATGCAGAGTTTCTCGGACCCCTTGGTGTAGTCCAAGGGATGTGGTACAAATTTCGAAATACAACCATGCTTTTTCGATTGGGGACTCTGGCTCTATTGTCCAATAGAAGTGAAGTGTTAGAATTTCTCCATATGTGTTTCACAGCTTGTTCTGTGCACCTCGATGTTGATTGGTTCATGTTGACCTTAAATTTATCATTGTTTACTTCTTTGTTTTGGTTGTGTCTTCCATTGGTTTGATTTTCGTTCCTATATTTATGCATGATTTTTCTGATTGGTTGATAAATTGGATTGATTTCAATATGTTTGTTGATTGCTGATTGACCTGAGTGCCAGGCTTCTAAAAATTCTCTGGTATTTTTGGAGTTTCCTCTGTCTAAGATTTCTACATTTTCCCAATCGAATGAGTGTCCGTAGTTATCCACGTGTATTGATATAAGTGAAGAGATATCATGGCGTTTGACTGCTAATTGATGTTCATGTAAGCGTAGATGGAGGGGGCGTCCGCTTTGCCCGATGTAGTGTTTGTCGCAGTTGGTACAATTTATTTTGTAGGTGATGTTTGATTTGTTTTCCTTTGTTATTTCATCCTTTGGTTTGCATAGGATTGATTGTAGTGATTTTGTTGGTTTGTGTGCCACACCTATCCCGAAGTTTTTCAGCAGTCTCGTTGCGGTTTCTGATATTCCTTTTATGTACGGTAGGGTGATCCTTTTGTTGATTTTTGTGCTTGACTTGGGTTCTGATGCTGTGTGCCGTTGGTGCTTTTTGATGAAGTTGATTGGGTAGCCGTTCTTTTGAAATATGTCCTTCAGGTGTTTCTCTTCATTTTTTCGTGCTGCAGTGTGTCCTCGCCCTCTTGCACAATGTGTGTACGCAGTTGATTTTGTGAGCTCTTGGGTTGTTGCTGTTGTAGTTGAGAATTTGATCTGTATGGGTCGGTTTCCTATATACTTGAGTTTCCAGTTTTCCTGAGTCAGTTCTAGTGATCAATATATCCAAGAATGCTAGTTGGTTGTTTGACTCTTGATCCATTGTGAATTTGATGTCATTGAAAACGTTGTTGATCAGTTTGTATGTGTTTTCCAGTTCATTCCTTTTGACGATGACGAAGGTGTCATCTACGTAGCGAATCCAAATTTTTGGCTTGAACACTGGTAATATCGTGGCTTCTAGTGTCCAATCTACTGACGATGCTGAGTGTATAATATCTTCTATATTCACTTTCCGAACGTTATGTCAGGGTTGAGCTGACGCGTTTGTTTTCGATAACTATATGGATGTCAAAGATTAGAACTGTATGATCGCTTTTACTTAAGGATGGGATGTAAGCGAGGTTTGTAACGTCATCCTCATAATAGGTCAATATGAGGTCCAGTAAGGATGATTCAGAGTTCGGGTCGCACCTAGTTGCTTCTTTCACATTTTGCAATATCTTGTTAATGCAGACACAGAGGTTAACGTTTTTGGGGAAGTTGGAGACTTGATCATCAATGCTATTCACTACCCAAAATAACATCGTAAAGACGAATACGTTACTGGTCGTAAGTTTAATTTTGGGAAACAGATGCCAAGTTTATCACTATGTTATTCACACATACTAAAACGTTTTGTGATCAAAAGAAGAAAATTCACATGATTGTTCGGACTGTACAATGCTCCACTTTCCCAGCCAGACGTAAAAGGAAAGAGGAAGGTGAGTGTTGAGTAGTATTGCCTTGCAATCGACAGAGATGCATGAACAGTTTTTCTTTACATCAACAGTTTCGAACATCTGTCAGAAAACAGTAGTCTTGATGTCAATTTACTGAACGATCTATTGCTATGTCATCTTGCAAAATATTTAACAAATACATTAATTTCATGCAATTAAAAACAACCCAATCGACTGTAATTAACAACTGGTACGTTGAACAGTTGATTATTCTTTATTTACAAAGATTACAAGGTGTATACAATTGTTGATCGATAGTGCAAACTAATGAAGGTCCCAGATAAATGTCTTACTTAAGGAACCTTAGAATTTGTGTACCAAACAGAAGCTCAAAGGCAACTAAATTAATTTACACTAGATGAGTGGATTTGACACAGGAAATAGAGAAGAAAAACCGAGACAACCACATTTCTGTGAAACCAAACAGAAGTTCAGCTTGTGGAACTCAAATTTATTTTGAACCTTCGCGAATAACATGGGTCAGTTAGTTACATAAAATATGCAGTAACGACAAGTAATAGGTAGTTCTCCAGATGTTGACCACCCACTCCACAAATTTTATATTATTCCAAGCTTTATTTATTAGCGATATGCTCGACAGTCGTTCCATACTTATTTAAAAGTTTATTATCCCACCACAGATGAGCTAATGGAAGTAGCAGTTTCTCATTAACGGGGAGTTTCGGAAAAAATATACAAGCAAGTTACTTTGCACATTGAAAGCAGATGTCCTATTGCCTATGATCCCCACATGGATACCGTGTATATATGCCTAACCTGTATTTAGCTTTTCGTTTGCAAAATTTGTGGCAATTACATACCAAGGAACACTTTTTGTCAACGATTACCTAATAATAACTAACAGACAACTCAGTTATGAATTTCAAACATTAAGTTGCGATGTACGAAACTTTGAGGAAACTAATTATCTATCCGACGAACAAATAATACAACTGCAAAATAATTTATGGTGAGTTCTCTGACAACAGTGTCTGGTGAGTATTTATGCAAATTAGACAATGAGAAACCTAAAGAAGCCGTTTATCTTTTGCTTGATAAGAATACGACTGTCTAAACAATCCGAAGAAATAACAATGATTATTGGACAATCATGATTATATAAAAACCAGAAGAGTAACTAATATTAGGCAAGCAGAAACGTGCAAATATAAGTAAGAAAGTACTGAACGAGATAAATTTATTACAGCCAAATAGTTAGTAGTGGATGTACGCTAAATATCAGTGAAGTTTATCAAATATGAATGACAAGACATAGTGATGATATAAATGAACAGAAGGAAACAGTCAGAATAACACAAAACAACTCTTACAGGCACAAAAAAATAAAAGATGTGCTCCAGAGAGGATACAAATTTCGCGAAACGTCATCACAAGGAAAATACTTTTCAAAACAAATAAATGGCTGTCTTTACACGATTTTAAGGTTGATAACCACCTATTGGGTCTGCAGAATAAACATCACCTAATCCTGCACGGTAATTACCCACTTGGTAATCAAAATTTGAGTGGGCGACAGGTGTATCCGGATCTACAGGTCCTGGTCCCGACGCATCGAGCATATCCGCGTCACTGGTAAAACCATGATATCCACGCGAACTTTCAGTTTCTCCGTAAGCAAAGTTAGAGCATTGTATTTCAGTTGATTTATAGAATTTGTATGTGAAAAATCCCAAAATAATCTGTATGCAAAATCAACATTTACGAAATCAATCTACTAAAATAACATTGAAACACAAACCATAAAAGTACAAACTTTTAGAAGTTAATTAATCTAAGAACGTAAAACAATGTGTGTGATTTGAGGTTGAATGATAATAAAATTGGTTAGAGCTTACTCAGTAACTAACTAACTAATGACTTAACGCAACCTGTGAAATAGTTAATGCAAAGTTATACCGTGATACCTTTTACAAAGGGATATCGGCTACAATATATAAGCCAAGAGAGGAGATCGGAAATAAAAGTAACGGAGTGAAAGTAGAATCAATGTGTTTGTGGAAAAAAAACGTAGATTCTACCGTTGAGAAAGGAAGGATAGATTTACAGAATAATAAGTATAATTTAAACAATATAGATTCGCATGTAACTTACGAAAACTATAAAGTCGTTGGGATCAGTTTTTAAGCATAGGCACTAAAGTCTCGGGTTGGTGATCATGACTGGACTGATACCAGAAAGGTAAAATGTGATCACGACAGAACGCTTGGCCGTAATCGTTAAAATAATGTCAAACTTTGCTAACTTGATTGCTAATTGTCTTACATTATATCAATAAAAAAGTATGCCCGTAATCAAAACTTTGTAACGAAAGGAGATATAACGGTTTATAGGTATCAATGCCAAAGTTGGACTTGATCGTTTCAAATAAATTGAGCATTAGGCAGAAAACTAATAATAAATGTAGTTTTTGTTATATCCGAATGAGTAGGAAAATTGTATTTCTGACGTTTCGTGACTTAATGCAAACCACTTCCGAGTAAATAAATAACCAAACTAAATTAAAACAAGTGTAAATAGTACAAAGGAAACATGTTAATTTAATTCAAATATTTATTTACCCCGAAGAAGTCATGACACATCAAAAAAACAATTTTCCTATTCACTGGAATATAACAAAAATATATTTATTATGAAATGTGACAGTATTTATACATGAACTCGTGAATTTTCTTGGGGAAAAAGATCATGATATAATGACACTAAACTTTTAATTCCTACTTAAACAATAATGGGTAATTACGTTTAGGAATAACTTACATCGTTGAAGAAAAGTAATGGAGAGAGGTCAAATTTTTTATAGAATCCATCAAAGCTGGATGAGTAATACAGTACGAAGCAGAAAGTTAAATGACTAAAAAGAACCTTTGACTCAAACTATTTCATTACTTCAAGTGATCAATGGGTAGACTAGCTTGGAGACATTCTAAAAGCTATATATACTGATAGGAAGCGAGACAAGCCAATAATATTTCTTTTACGAAACGTGTCGTAAATGCAGTTTTCATAAAATAATAAATAAAAACTGAAACTGAGTATCACTTTCATATGTACGGAACAACTGAACTCAAAAGGTAGTTAGTGTTTGCAACAGGTTATCCAGATAAAGTCTCAAACAATTAAGTCACACATCAAATCGCACTATAAAGCCAATAGTTATTGAATTGTCAGTACACAAACAGATGATACTGAACATCTGCCGAACTGCCTCATTTGTTAAATCAGTTATTAAAGTTTCTATTGCCAAAAGAGTCAAATGAACATTACAATAAAGGCATTAGTTACTATATGGTTGCAGTGAATAGTACTCTAAGAAAAAATGTGACTCAGTTTTAATTATTAGCATATCGAATAATCCTCTCATCAATGAAATAAGTTGCTAATCGGTATTTTTATAACATGAAAAGTTTATAGTGGTATGGTAGATTTACAGATCCGTATCCAAAGTGAGAGAATACGTAACTCATACTTGGTAATTATTCATTTAAACCATGTTTGGTATCATAATTAAATATGCATAGCAAGACATCCTTTTGGATGTCAAGTTCTGTCAGTATGAGTGATAGAACAGAAAAATTGAGTCGGAACAAATGATGTAAATTTGTTCACCACTCATTACCAACAGTAAATTTTCCCAGCACGTCGATGTCCTATTTTTGGTTTAACATAACTTCCGAGAATTTTTTGACGCTAGAGCAAGTTGCTGCACTCATTGAGGTAAACTTTGTCATGTTGTTTTGTAGCATACTACTCATAAAAAGATTTGTGGAGTGCTTTTCAGTCAATGTTTTAAGTAAAAAAGTCCAAGGCAGCGACAGAGTTTTTAATGGTTTATATGATTTCATAGAGTTCTTCCCATTGATAATTTTGAATATCATTATTATCGTCAAACTGATGGCGTGGCTATAGGTAGTCCAGTGCGTCTAATCGTGGCATATATCTTTATGGGAAACCTAGGACAGACAACAATGAAACCAGTAATCAATGATAGAACGTTATACGTCAGGTATGCCAGTGATACATCTGCTGTCTGTAGTGATTATCAACATGCTTCTCATGTACTGAAACTTCTCAATAGAGCACACTCGAACTCCGGATTTACAATAGAATAAGAAAATTCCAACCTCTTTCATTTTCTAGACCTTGGTATATGCGTAATACGAATGGGCGATTGAAAAGACAACTTTATCAAAAAGATATTTGAAGAAAATTTTACTTAAACTTCAATAGCTTCTGTCCAATGTGACAAAAATTATTTGGTTACAAAGCTCCTCAACAGTAATAAAATATAGGATGGAGTAGGAAGCAACCATAATAGGATGTTTATACGATAACGGTTACCCTCAAAAGTTCATAACTACATATGAAATTAAAAGGAAGAAAATGGAAAACATCACTGTTAAGAAAAAGTCAGCCCTTCTAAGACTTGGTTTTAACGGTGACAAAATAGCTGGAAAGATTAGTTTCAGATAAAAAGCCATGACGAAAAGAACGTATAAAGAGGCCAATCCGTTTTCTCTGTACCAAAATGGACCGTTCATCGTGATGTTTCCGCCTTATAGTGTCTTAATTTGTGTTGAAATAGTTTATTTGAACCGTCGTAATGTAATTTCAGAATCACCACTTCTTAAGCTAGAAGTACCCCTGTTGTTATATGTGGGAAGAAGTTCTACATATAAAATGCATCCTACATTTACAATTCGGTGTTTTTTAGCATCTTAAAAATCAATAACATAACAAAATGATGAATCACTAGATTAGTTTTAATACTATAGAGATGGCTTTTTTGAAAAAATGCTAGATCTAAAGCGCAGAATCCATTATGAAAATGAATGTCTAATTTACTAGGAATATACTAAGCCCAATGCTAAGCAAACAATAACAAACAGAAGAGCAAAAGTGGAGGACAATGGCTTGAACATCTGGAGACTGGATAAGATGGAGAATTTACAATCAAATATAAAATAGACATTTATTATCAGTACTGTCATTATTAGCATGCCTGTTAGCACGATGACACGGCTTTGTAGCTGACTTTATTAGTAATCAGAATTTCAGGCAGATCAATTTAATACTTAACTCTGCATGCAGCTCTACTAGGGCAACTGACGATCTCGACCCGGGTAAAGGAGGGTTAGACATATGGTCAGCAACCTCATCCCGTAGAATACAACTTTGAAAGCCCAGATTCCTCGAGAGTTACGAGGCCGATTCTCCTTTTAACAACCAGAGAGCAAGAATTAATATAAGTACATGGAATGTCCGGACAATGTGCGAGGACCAATCAAATAGCTACGGAAATGAGGATGTAACTTGGCGGTGCTCAGGATAAGTGAAACCTAATGGACTCAGGCTGGACAGAAAAGATTAGCTTCGGAAGAGATGCTGTTATACTCTGGTTACGAAGAGAACGCTCCGCACATGCAGAAAGTTGCTCTGAAGCTGTCAAAAGAAGCACGAAAAGCATTTGTAGGATGGGGATCTCATACACCCAGAATTATCATCAAGATAGAGTCCTTCGAAACAAAGGAGAGGATCACAATAAATAATATACAGTGCTGTGCACCCACCAACGATAGCGATGAAAACAATTGATGCGGACAGAGAAACAAACAAGTCATGATAAACAACGAAAGCTATTTTTGGAGGACGTTATTTCATTTAATCCAAACCTTGCAAAACATCAACATTTAGTTTTGTCCCAAGTTTGTTCGATCAACCGTAACCTTTCGTTTGATGTACAATTCACTGCTATACCCTTTTCTGGTCCAGAGCTACTGTAATTTAAACGTCGTCTTTGGTACTCTACTTTTCTAACCTAATACCCAGTTTGGACATATTTGTGTTTTTCTAATTGCTTGTGCGCTGTGGTCATGTTAGTTATCTATTTATTCATGTATCTTTTTACACTAATCTGAATTGAGAATCATAATCTAGAATAAATCGAGTAGTGTTCCAGTTGACTCGTCGTCTCTTCCTCCCTCTTGTCGACCAATCAAGTTATAAAATAGTTTTCGTCTCTCTACCTAAATCAGTTAATCTGAATTTGAACTCACACATTTCAGCCTTAAGGTTGAACCAGTTAGCCTAGTGTTATGGTCTTAATCTAGGTCGAGACAAGTTCTCTCCTGTATATTATTGAATAGATAGATGAAGAACGTAACAACGATAAAAACCAGTTGTATGAGAGGCTGTAGTCGATCGTAGTGGAGTGTCCAGAAGACCTAAACGCCAAAGTCAGAATGGACAAAACCAAGTATGAAGATATCATGGGACGACATGGACTGGGAAAAGCAACGAGAATGGCGAGATCTGAAAACAAATGTACATCCAACAAAAGTTATAATTGACATTAATTCCGCCACAAACGCATAAATAAAGCTACATGGGTCTTATAGTACAGAGAACCAGATCAAGCATAATTGCATCACTAACTAATTCAGAAGGTACACAGAAGACGTGAGAATCAAGACAGGAGTTAATATAGCTACATGTCACCACCTGGTGTTTGTCAAGATAAGAGTGAAGCTAAAGAAGCACTGGACAACTGGATAAACAGAATTACAATGGTTTGATACAGCCTTCTTATTAGATACTGACAAACTCAACGAAGATCGACAGACTGGAAAGAAGGATATCTCATCAAGGTACCAAATAAAGGAGATCTAAGCAAATGTGAAAACCACAGAGGGAACTTAACACTGTCAGTATCAGGAAACGTTTTCAGCAGAGTGTTGCCGTACAGAATGAAAGATTCAGTAGACACACAGCATTAAGATCAACAGGCTGGATCACGTAGGGATTGATTGTGCACTGTTGAGATCGTGACCCCATGGATCATTCTTGAACAAACAATCGAATTGAACTTATCGTCACTATACAACTTCATTGACTATCAGAAAGAGTTTGACAGCGCCGATAGTAAACCGTTATGCAACCCTCTTCAACACTATGGTGTGCTTGACAAGATCGTCACCATCATACGAAATTCTTGCGACGGACGACACTACAATGTGGTGCATGAAGGATAACTCACAGATTCATTGTAAGTGAAGACCAGTGTCAGACAAGGCTGCTTACACTCGCCTTTCCTCTTTCTTCCGATAGTTGACTGGATTGTGAAAACCTTCACGTCTCAAGGGAAGCACGGAGATCTCGGACGCAACTACACAATCAAGGCTTTGTGGATCACTTAAATGTTCTACCCTGTACACAGAAACAAATGCAGGTGAAGACAAACAGTGTAGCAGCAGCCTCTGGAGCAATAAGTCTCAACATCCACAAGGCAAGAGGATACTAAAATATAACACAGCGAGCACCAGCCAAAGCAAAATTGATGGAGATGCTCTGGAAGATGTGGAAACTTTTAACATACCTGGGAGCGTTATTGATAAACAAGGGGGATCTGATGCAGATATGAAAGCATGGATTGGAAAAGCGAGCGGAGCATTCCCACGACTGAAGAACACATGGAACTCGAAACAACTGGCAACCAATATCAAACCCAGAATCTTCAGCACGAACGTCAAGACAGTTCTACTGTAGGAAGCTGAAACTTGGACAAAACTGATACAACCATCATCAAAATGGTACAATTATTTATAAACAATTGTCTACGTAAGATACTGAATATCCGTTGACCGGATACCACCAACAACAGCCTATTGTGGGAGAGTACGAACCAACTTCCAGCTTAAGAAGAAATTAGGAAAAGATGTTGGAAGTGGATAGGACGTGCATTGAGGTAATCATCAAGTTAAATCATGAGGCAAGAGATAACTTGGAATCAATCAGTCAGCTACAAAGTAGGACCATGCCCATATATGCATCGGTTCAAGTTGCCACACCTCATTAGCACAAGATGAACACCTAATACATGGAAGCAGTTACTTCAATGGTGATTGCGATGCTATGATTCTGAGCCATGTTACCCAGAGTCTCCAACCATTGGTTACGATAGTCACGCAGACATCAACCAAGTAGTCTGTATCTACCAACATGACTCAACCTAGAAGTTAGTGACTCTATGGACTGATGCCATGTTTTGGTTTGACCGCCCTTAACCTTCCCCATCTGTCTCCAACCCTAGTCAGCATTTCGCGTCGTGGTAGTCGGTGGCTGGGCATGTGTACTACGTGGCCCAACCATCCCAGTCAATGAAGATTCACGACCTCATTAACTGATTTACAATCATTCACTAATATCCTGTATCTAACCTCACTATTACTTACCCAGTGATCCCAACAGATTCTGGCAATATTTCTAAGGCATCTGTGGTCAAATACTAGCAACTTAAGAGTATTTTCTACTCTTAATAGTCACGTTTCACAGCCACAAAGTAAAACAGAACAAACTGCTGCGTAGTATACTCGTCCCTTAACTGATAGATGGATATTTCGCCTCCCCCATAGGTGGCGTAAGTTGGCGAAAGCCAAAAGAGCTTTCTGAATCCGTACTGAGATTTCTTCAGACACTAACATATTAGGGCTGACCAGACTTCCAAGATAAGTGAAGTTGTCGACGTGTTCGACCACTTCACTCCTTATCCTTAGTTCAGGTGTTGACACACACCAGTCGTGAAGCAACAATTTGCATTTAGAGAGAGAGAGAAACGCATCCCAAACATCCTGGCATTGTTGTTTAGTGTTGCCAAAAGACTGCACTTTGTCAGCGTCTTCACTAAACAGGACTATGTCATCTGCATATTCTAAGTCGATAAGTGGACCTCTTAGAAGATCAATGCCCGAGAATTCAGTCGACGAGAACATTATTTCCATCAGTAGGTCTATGATGAAATGAATTTAGAATCGTTAAGCGAAACGGAAAAGAGGAAAACCGGGAAACACACTGCGTCGGAATTGGATGCACAAATCAAAAGAAGGAGTGAGTGGAAACAACTGGAAAGGATTGCCCAGAACCGCGTTCGATGTAGAAACGTGGTGAGCGGCCATAACATAAGTAACTCAAATTAATCTCGCTCAACTATGTACTAAGCCTGCAGGTAGTTCGGAAAAAGAAGTTTCTGTAAAGAGTACGCGATGAAAGCACTGGAGAAAGCAGAAACAACAAACACGTTAGCTGTTTACTTTGTTGTATTTTGTAAGTGAAGTCATTTGATTTATTTAGTGCAAAATCCCTTATGAAAATGAATGTCTAACTCATTAAAAAAAATCCAGGAATATACTAAGCTGAATATACGGCACATTATCAGCCTACACTTCACTATCACATTTGGAAAAGTATATGTGAATAAAACAAAATGAATTCGGATTCGCTTTGATTTACGGAATGTACTGAAATTATGTGATGGCTTGGGCTGCATTACGAATTGGTTAGTTTTTAGAAATGCTTTTCAACAAATCTAAAGTATTATACTCATCAAAAGTTTGAACGCTATACCCCAGATCGTGTCAAAGGTCCAAAATTGTTGATGACAAGTTCACCATTTGAAGTGGGATGGGTGGTGTCCAATATACATAACTTCCAAGAACTTATTAAAATAAGTTTAGCCAGCAATTTGAGGCTAAAGAGTAGTTATAACAACTAGTCACAAACTTAGTATTATTCAGTAAACATAGTTATCACTTTTCCCCGATAAAATTAGTCACAAAAACACCACACAACTGGTTCATAATTTTTTCACATATTTCAACAAAATGTTAGTATGAAAATGGTAGAGTTCCAAACTTTTTAGGTTTAATGGAATTTAACAAAAAATATTTGAAGCAACTATAGAATGACTAAGATGTCTTGCCTCTCATAAATGATTATCAGCAGCGTAGACGCCGCAGTATATGCGACAGCCACAGTATCAATAGCAACAGTATACGTGGTAGTAGAAAATCTTAGCTGTAAGTTATGTAATTTGAGAAAATATGAATTGGTGGAAAAATTTTTTTATAATGGACAGGAAACTTAGGATTCCAAGAAAGATATGGAGTGAATGCACCTGTTATTATGAACGATTCCAAATCATATTATCCAAAGTCCAACCATTAGTTAAGATAATCGCGAGGACCTCAACTAGACAGTCCATACATACGTACATGGCTTCGTCAAACAGTCAGTGACTTCACGAACTGATGCCATATTTTAGTTTGGCTGACATGGTCTTCTTCCAACCTACTCCTACACCAGCCATCGCGTGTCGCGGTAGGTGGTGGGTGACCATATGTAGTACACATTCCAACAATCTCAGTTGATATATATATCAATTTCTCATACATATAAAGTAACCTGAGTCTAACATCAGCACTGTTCGTCCAGTAGTTACAACATAGACTCAAGGGATTTGTGACCAAATACTAGTAATTACGAATACATTCTCCTCTTAAACTTCACGTCCTATAGTCTGTGATGCGAAATCTGAAAAGTGGGTCTAACAGATAGGTATTACTTGACTGAAGAATGGTGCACATGGGCTCCAGTATCCTGAAGGAACAAATGGCGTATGAACCAGTCGTTGGTCACCGGCTACCATGGGACTGCATCTCCTGACGTTGCTCCACTGCTTTATGGATCAGCCCTTTGGGTCAAAGGCTCTGGGCGTAACCTATTAAGGAAACCACCTACTTCGGTTTGGGCATCTGGACAGTATCCCAGCCCTCACACAAATCGAATGATTTATGTGGCGCATGTATTTGGTGTCTCCTTGTACCAATGTTTATGTGTTTAAATAATAAAATAATAATAAATAATAAATGACCTATAAGATAATTCCTTCTAATTGCCTATGAAGTTATATCATGTTTATTTGGTGTGCGCGAGAAAACCCATTCATCCACCTAGTGGTCGTGGTTTTAATTTCACATCATTTAGAATCTCAAATCAACAATTTGTTCCGGTGAGAATTCATTACTAAACCATATAATATTATTGTATTCGTCTATCGATTAGCATTCTATCCATTGATTTTAACAATAGGAAAATTTAACAAATCATCAAAAACACACGAAACACGGTCACACAGTAAAACAGAGCTGACTGCTGTGGAGTATACTTGCCTTTTGGTTGGTAAACGGATATCTATCCTACATCACAAGTAACGTACGTTTGCAAAAGCCGAGTTAGATCTCTGAATCTATATCAAGGTTTCACCAGATACCAAAAATACACTAGGGCTGACGGGACTTTCAAACCAAGTAGTGAATGTATTCAGGTACTCCAATTCCTATTAACAATTTAGGCATCAATGCAGATTGGTATTAAAGCAAAATTTTGTATTTCGAGGATGTGAAATACATGTTAAACACGTTTGCATTGTAGTTCAAGACAATCAGGACATATTTTGTCGTCTTCACTAAACATGGCTGGCTTATCTGCGTATTCTAACTACATCATCGACTCCTTCCTTACATCTACTTCAAAAAAGTCAGACTAGTAAAATGAGATTCCTAGGAAAACATTTACGAGAGAATTGGGTTATTGTGCAATCCTGACTTGAGGTTCACAAGTTTGATGACACTTTGCCATAAGCTGTAATCCAACTACTAGCATACAAGTACAGCATTCAAAAGATTTATGTTTTTCTTCGTTACACCACTTAATGAAACACTATTACAAAATTTTCCGGTTAACGGAATCTCATCCTGCCGTCTTAATATTTATATACAAATACAATCCGAACGGTTATTGTTTTTTTCAAGGTGGACGAGAAATCAACAAGCTAATTATCTAGTCAAAACTGAGCCTCAATAATAGGAAAGCTATATTAGTCAACATTCGAATCAAAGCTGTTACAACCGAGCTAAGCTACAGCCAATAAAAGTTTAAGTAAGCTTAACGAAACTTACTAATACAAGCATACTGAAAAAACTGAATGCAATAGCAGTCCGTGGTCCATTAGGTGAAACGTCGTTCTGGGTGAGAAAATCTTGTTCTGTATTTTGCCAGCGGTTGCAAAGTAAGCAAAACGCAATCAACCATAGGAACGACCAAATACCTATAAAATCCAAAGGCACCGGATTAATAGGCTGAGATTTATATATAATAAAGCTCCGATTCCAAATGCAAAACTTGGAAAACGTCAGCTGAATAAAATATGACACTTAATCTATATTACGGAAACACTTATGCTTTAAAGGAGAATACAAATGATACACAAGCCAACAAAATTTTTCCAGGTATATAAAAAGTAGACTTACTTTTGCGACGTCAACTTTGTCCACTCACTCACTGATTATTATGTAGTCACTAACTAAGTATTTATTTGCACTAGAGTGGTATAAATTGATTCATAAAAATAACCGTCTATGACCTGCTTATAAATGAAAACAAAGCAAGCCCCTGAATTAAAAAGTGACAAACTCGTAACTTTTTCATATTCAGTAATTTTGTTCACAAATTTGAAATGGCAAGTGTTTTATTATGAGCATCAAAAACAGAGTAGGATCAATCCCCGCTATACACAGAAAACATGCCAACGGAAAGCTATTCTTCTGTAAAAGTAAACACTTGAAGAATGCTGATAGGGTGAAGGCATGACAACAGGAATTTTAAAAAAGACAAAACATCGTAAAAGGAGACTTATTTTAAGCTAGATGGGCAGGTAACCATTTAGTCTCGTCGTGGGTGATTCAGTCAATAAGATGAGGATATTTTATAAGAGATAAAAATCTCAGCATCTTAAAATGACTGCATTTATTATAAGATAATTTTCTGCAGTAATACGAGACTAGATATCATACTGAAAGCTGATAATCACCACACAAATCTTTGAGATTACACTGACTTCCAGAGAAAATGGAGAAATACTAAAGTCATTAGTGAAACTAAGTTGTAACTCCAATGTGGTTTACGCATATTCGGAAACATTGATATCATTATATTGAAATGTTTATACCTTAACAACACAATCTAGCTAGATAATGCTAATTTTTAAGACATACTTTCTAAGTATGGTTACAACCGAAATATTTCTTAACTCAGTTTTCTTTTGACATTTGAACCTGAAATATTTTCTGAAGATATTCATATTAGTGACAGGAGATACTACATCTGCAAAAACTGGGTTTATATAAACTATTGCACTAAGTCCTTATCACATGGAATTGTAACATCGAATATTCAAACAGAAACGTGATGAGTTTGTATTATTGTGTAAAAGCGTTTGCGGTCCTTAAACCCAAATGCTTTAATTAATTTGAACACATAAATACTAGTACAAAGGGGGCACTAAATATATGTGCGCCAAACAAAACAATGAGAATGGGAAGAGAACAAAGAAGGTAAAGTGCGTATAATAAAAAAAGAACAATAACGACCAAATATTAGTGTAAGATAGTGTAATAATAATAATAATAATAATAATAATAATAATAATAATAATAATAATAATAATAATAATAATAATGAGGGAAACGAAAAGGTACAACCAGAAGAATTATTCCAGTTAAGGAAGATACAACCACGTTTTATGGAGAAAGTAAAAAAAAGGCTACAGCAGGATCGCCACTGTGTTCTATTATCTCTCAGACCCCAACCAGGGAGTCGCGAAGGACTAACACAAGCCAGTCCTTTGCAGCCTTCTTTCATGTCACGACAACATGTCATGCACTGACCACCTCTCCGCTTTTTCCAACCAGTCCCCGAGTCGGCAAATAATGCACGACGTGGAATTCTCCGGGACGACATTCGTAGAACATGTCCAAAACACCGAAGTCGGTGTTTCAAGATGGTGACACCAATTGAATTATCGTCTCTGTCCGAACACACGAGGCCGAACCTCTGCATTACTAAAATGATGTTGCCACTGGATGTCAGCAATCGTTCGGAGACGATCAAGCACAGAGAGTCGTCTAACATCCTCAACTCGGAGAGGCCGGGTTTCACAAGCATAGAGCAAAACTGCTCTCACTGACGCGTTGTAGATCCGACCTTTTACAGCCAGACTAACATCACGAAGGCGCCAAAGATGGCCCAGATTGGCATAAGCCGCTCTGGCTTTCACTATATTTGCATTGATCTCATCACTCACACCCCCCACCAGCACTTATGCAGCCACCCAGATACACAAACTTCTCGATTACTTCTATCTGCTCACCATCCAGGGTGAGTACAGGATTAGAATCCTGACAGTCTTGTAGAAGTACTTTGCACTTCGAAGGTTCAAAGCACATACCATACTTACGGACACTACTTGCCAACTGATTAAGTGTGGATTGCATGCCTTGGGCATTGTCGCACAGTAAGACAATATCAACCGCATACTCAAGGTCTAGAAGTCTTTCTCCAGGCAACAGATCCACACCACCATTACTTACATCCATCAGAGCTGTTTCCAGAATGTCATCGATGGCAAAGTTGAAGAGGAATGGTGAGATTGGGCAACCATGTGTAACCCCACTACTCGAATGGAACAATGGAGAGAGGTGGTTGTATGCCCTCACTCTGCCTGAGGTGTTTGTATATAGGGCTTTTAGGATGTTAATAAACTTCTCAGGCACATCCTTCTTCAATAGACAATCCCAGAGAACAGTCCTATCTAACGAATCGAAGGCAGCCCTGATGTCAAGAAACACTACGATTGTTGGCCTGTGATAATTATGGCGGTGTTCTAACATTTGGCGGAGGGTGAAGATATGATCAATACATCCTCGACCAGAACGAAACCCAGCCTGCTCCTCGCGAGTCAATCTTTCTCGGGTTTTGAACAACCTACGAAGTATGACGGAAGCCAATAAGCTTGGACGCAATCGGAAGTAGACTTATCCCCCGATAGTTGTTGCAGGAACGACGTGAACCCTTTTTAAAGATAGGGACAACTATCGACTCATTCCATAACGTTGGTACACTCTCTAATTCCCAAACCTTTGTAAACAACGTCGTCAATTCCTTAGTCAGAAAGTCACCACCATCTTTAAAAAGAGCCGGAGGTAAGTCATCTGGGCCAGGTGATTTGTAACGCTTCAAGAGTTGGAGTTCTTTGCGGACTTCCTCCTCGTTTGGTGGATCAGTCGTCACCGGCCATGGAGGGCAGGACAATCTGACCGATGTTGCCGGAGCAGCAGGCCAGTTAAACTGCCCTTCGAAAAATTCTGCCCATCGTCCAAGACGTCGATGGATGTTAGTGATTGGCATCCCATCATCCTCGCAGGTTGTTTCACTCACACCAGACTTCTTGCTGCCAGTGGCTCGGATGAGCTGGAAGAGCTTCCGGTAGTTACCAGATGCAGCTGCTGCTTCCAGCTCATTAGCACGCTCCGACCACCAGGCTTCTCGGTCCTTACGCAAGCTTTGCCCAATTTCCTTACGTAACATCCTTCGTTTATGGTCAAACTCACGGTCACCCGGAGTGGACCGACGTGCTTCAATGAGTTGTAAGGAACCAGAAGAAACCCAGTGCTTAAAAGCGGGACGTTTCGCAAACCCACAACTGACTGTTCCCGCCATTTTCATGGCGTCAAGCAATTGCAACCAATGCTCATCTATACTTTTCGGTGGGGTGGTAGCTAGCCTAGAGGCTAGCTCGGTCCGATACTTACTTGCAACAGAAGTTGCAACCAGCTCGCTAATATCAATCCTTTGGTGGTGGTCACTTCGTTGTCCACTGAAAAGTAAGGCAAGATTGGCGCAGACCAAGGCATGGTCAGAGTCCAGATAGGTACTCCAAAAGGAGCGGCAGTCTTTTACACAACCACGCCAGCGGTAGCTGATCGCGATGTGATCAATCTGAGTCCAGGCTTGGGATGCAGAGGGAGGACGCCAGGTGGCACATCGGCGATGACTGTGCCGAAAGTTAGTGCTAGCCAGAAACAGGTTGTGGTCTGTGCAAAGTTGCAGTAGACGGTCCCCGTTATCTGACCTGCGACCAACGAGTCCCCATCGGCCACCTAAACGACTCTCTTCTGTGCCTAGACGCCCGACCTGAGCATTCAAGTCTACCGCTAGTACTACAATATCTGTCGAGCGCACTTTCTGGAGAAGAACAGATAACTGGTGGTAAAACTCATCCTTGATTGCATCCGGGCTGCAATCTGTCGGGGCATAGGCGGAGACGACGAAAAGACATCGTTTCTCACGCCGATTTCTTCTCACTTTGATGGAACTTTCTAATCTAACAGCACATAGCCGACTGTTGATGGGGATCCAATCAACTAGTGCTGCCTCAGCTCTAGCGCTTAGTGCGACACCAACACCAGCAAGACCAAACGAAGATGCCACAGGGTCCCCGGATAAGCGCACGTAAAACAAGCTTTTCGAAGCGACAGATGGAGATCGAATTTGTAGTACTTCGCCAGAGTCTTGAATACGGGTCTCGGATAGACAACAAACATCAATATTAAGACTTTCCAAAGACATAGCCAGCCCTATCTGTTGTCCGACCTGCACTAGTGTGCGAACGTTGAAGGCAGCCAGTTTGAATGGTGCACGTGGCTTCAGAAAAACTGCTTCAGTTCTTGTAATCGGTGGTAACATACAATTTTCAACCGGACAGTGACTCGAGAACGTTTAGATACAGTCGAATTTCCACCAAAGACGAGCCGCTGTATAAGTATAAAAGAGGGTGAACAATGTGGAAAATAATAATAATAATAATAATAATAATAATAATAATAATAATAATAATAATAATAATGACAATAATGGTAATAATAATGGTATTAATAATGACAATAATAGTAATAATTATTTGAATCGATTGAATGTTGATCAGAGCGAGAAAATTAGTTGCCATAGTCATAGAGTTCATGGTTTGTGTGTGGGCTGTGATACTGCCCGGGTGCCCAAACCGAAGCAGGACACGTCGTCACCGGCCATGGAGGGCAGGACAGTCTGACCGATGTTGCAGAAGCAGCAGGCCAGTCGAACTGCCCTTCTGAGAATTCTGCCCATCGTTCAAGACGTCGATAGATGTCAGTGGTTGGTATCCCGTCATCCTCACAGATTGTTTCGCTCACACCAAACTTCTTGCTACCAGTGGCTGGGATGAGTTGGAAGAGCTTCCGGTAGTTACCAGATCCAGCTATTGCTTCAAACTCATTGGAATGCTCCGACCACCAGACTTCTCGGTCTTGATACAAGCTTTGCCCGATTTCATTACATAACAGCCTTTGTTTGTGGTCAAACTCACGGTCACTCGGAGTAGACCGACGGGCTTCGATGAGTTGTAAGGAGCCTGAAGAAACCCAGTGCATATAAGCGGGACATTTTGCGAAGCCGCAAACGACTTTGGTCGCCATTTTCATGGCGTCATGAATTCGCAACCAATGCTCATCTATACGTTTCGATGGATTGTTAGCTAGCCTGGAAGCTGGCTCGGTTTGATACTTAGTTGCGACCAACTTGCCGACATCAATCCATTGGTGACGATCACGTCGTTGGCCACTGAAAAATAAGGTAAGATTGGCGCAGACCAGGGCACGATCAGAGTTCAGATAGGTACTCCAAAAGGAGCAACAGTCTTGTACACAACCACGCCAGCGGTAGCTGATCGCGATGTGATCAATCTGAGTCCAGGCTTGAGATGCAGAGGGAGGACGCCAGGTGGCACATCGGCGATGACTGTGCCGGGAGTTAGTGCTAGCCAGAAACAGGTTGTGGTTTGTGCACAGTTGCAGTGGACAGTCCCCTTTATCTGTCCTGCGACCAACAGGTCCCCATCGGCCACCTAAACGATTCTCTTCTGTGCCTAGACGCCCGACCTGAGCATTCAAGTCTCCGGCTAGTACTACAATATCTGTCGAACACACTTTCTGGAGAAGAGCAGTTAACTGGCGGTAGAATGTTTTAATGTTTAATATGATAGAAACTTGATCGATAAACTTGGATATTGGTAGGGGATACGAGTTGACTTGAATTATATTCATGATTCTTCAAGGTAACTACCAATTTCAAACCCGAAAGGGTTGTCGATCGAAATAGTAAAACTGTATTAGCTTTTTGGTAGATTTATCTTCTATACTTCAAATGCGAGCAATAACTTCTGGATATGGACATGAAAACCAATTAAAAATAGTTTTGTTTCATTCGAAAAACAGATAAATAACTTAACCACGCATATGTAATTGAGTGAATGGACGTTTACCACAACAGACATCTAATCCTAACTTAGGACACCGGCGTTCCTTTTTGTAATCCTACTTATTCATAGTGTACATTACTACAGTTTATCCGGAGATCATTAATTTATAATAGTTTACCGTTGTGCCATATTCTACACAAACATGTATGACTTGTAATCGGAACAAAGGAAAATACTAACCGCCAAACATGTGAGGATTGTGCTTTTGATAACAAACCCACGTACAGTATACGAAACGTAATTGCGTGGTAGAATAAATAGCAAATTATGATACGCACCCTAAGATCAAAAAGCTTTCGAAAATATCAACATAAAGAATAAAAATAGTTGAATTTGAAACCTTATCGAACAAAAATTCGAGTACCACATAAAAAAATCGTTTACTAAAGTGGGGGACCCATTAGAACTGAACTGAGTGACGAAAGAGCCGAAAGTATATTCCAGGAACAACTGCGGCCCATCAGGCTCTGAACACGATGATAAGCGAGTAAGTAATAGTGAGGTTAGACGCAGGGTATTAGGTAATGATGGTAAATCAGTTAATGAGGTCGTGAATCTTCATTGACTGGGATGGTTGGGCCACGTAGTACACATGCCCAGCCACCGACTACCACGACATGCAATGCTATCCGGTATCGGAAATGGTTGGAAGAAAGTTAGGTGCGGCCAAACCAAAACGTGGCATTAGTGCTTGAAGTCACTAACTTCTAGTCTGGGCCATGTTGGTAGATGCAGACTACTTGGTTGGTGTCTGCGTGACTATCGTAACCAATGGTTGGAGACTCTGGGTAACATGGCTCAGAATCGATCACAATAACGTAGGTGTATACACTTTTTGTCTTTCCTCAAACTAAGAGATTAAAATTGCTTTATACCTTTCTTCCTACGAACTAATTCTTTCTTCCTGTACTATGTTCTTATAAACAATCTTCCTTTCATACACTACTACCACTGAAGTGACTACTTCTATGAATTAGGTGTTCATCTTGTTGTGCTAATGAGGTGTGGCAACTTGAACCGATGTATATATGTGCCTGGTCCTACGTTGTAGCTGACTGACTGTAAAGATTAACAATGGTCAACCGACTTATTATTCTGATTACTGAAGAATAAACTATCTCACTTGTACCCTCGAGGACCACAATCCATTGAATAGATTAAGAAACAAACGAAGTTGCAGTAATGCTAGCTACCGACCAATGTAACTAAGAACCTACTTGGTTGTTAGCCTAATTTGCGCATACAATGATATGAAGAATGAAGCGCTATATATGAATCTTGAGCAATGAATCCCGCTGTTGGAAGTCGTTATCAAACACTACAGTCATTTTGAAGTTGTGAATCTTTAAGGGACTTTACTCTTTCGTATGTCTTAATAGTCTCACCGGCTAAATCGAGCAATAAACTGGCCGAAAACTTTGACTGAAAGGCAGTGAGTTGTTGCTATACCGAGTGCAATCAAAATCTACGAATTACCTGACAATACTACGTCGAATTTAGCGATTCGCAAACGTATGTCAATGCTCGAGACATTGTCCACTATTAAATCCAACCAAAGATAGGCGAGGCAAAGAATAAATGTTGACGAAGAAAGAAGCAAACTATATCCACAAGATGCCTGATCTTCATTAAACAAGCACTTCCCATAAATATAGCAGCCGTTATGTACAATTGCAATATCGACAACTGCTAATATCTAAATGTATTTATTTTCTTATATATGGAATAAAATTACCACAATAATTAAGCGTAGGATAACCTGTGGCTTTCGAACATAATCTATAGGTTCCAAGCGAGTAGTAGTGTACACCCAATCAATGGGAAACATGACTACTCTCAGGGTCAACCAGTTCCCGCTACTCAATAACAGATCTGGAAACTGATTGTTCGAAACAGTTAAACGCACTACCTGATTGTGTTTTAATTGTACTTTTATGTTGCATTGACCTGCGTTTTGAGCTTAAACTTAGCCATAGATCCTCACTTACATCAAATTCAACGTTGAGTTCAATTATGATTGGTTTGTGTAGGCTACTTCAGCATTGTAGGGAAATTAAGCCAGCCGCCGTAATTTATGCCATAGAGCCTGACTTTCGAGATATTTTCCAGGTGGTTATAAAAATGGTGGACAGTTTGGCGTACTGGTGTAAACACTACCTCTCACACAAATGTGAGTATCGGTGTAGGGCCAGTGAAATGTCACTGAGCCCTAGCCAAATCACCCGGCAGTTGGGTCACTGTATATCGAACAAATCATCGATCCCTGTCAAAGTCAAGGACAACCAACGCGCATCAGTGGATCGTATGTCATGAACTGATGCATGAGGTGATGATCTCGTTGTCTTCTCTGTACTCATTCTTACTGATATATTTCCTTAATGACGTCTTTTGTGTTATACAGTCTTCAAAGCAGCCATAGTGCCTTGATGCATCGAAGGGATAATCCACGTTAGATGTTGACCGCGAAGTGTGACTTCGAAGTAAGCTGTTTTTTCACAACATTCCCGTCAAACTCGAGTAGGCCTCCAATCATTTAACATAGATTATCTACGTTGTTTATCTACACTGGTGAGTAAGTTTTCGAATAACGGAACTTATCATTGTTATCTTTATTATTGCATACTATATTTATTTATTTTTATTCTTATCTTCGTATATGTTAATCAATTACTGTAAACATTCGTTATTTCATGTCAACGTTGATGATTATTTAAACCTTAATAATTAGTACTATTGATAAGACTAATCAGTCAACGACTGTTATAATTGTCTCTCATTGTTTGTTGACGAGCATTAGCGGGATATAAATGTTGCTCTATATTGTGTCTGTTAAAAGGTCAACCACTCATAAACATAGCCACAAGGAAACACAATCGTACATCCGTTAGCGACTTATCCACTTGTATAAACGAGACAAGATTAACTGTCAACTATAAATTCATCTATGTGCCTAATCACTATCCTCTAGAATGTTTTACTTACTTGACCACTGTCTGTCTAAATTCCAATTGTTGAGTTTTATGGTCAAACAAGCGATGCAAATTTTAGAAATTTACGATGAGTTTGAACCATAAATATCCTGCAATCTTAGATCTTATTTGTATTGTTCGTCAGGCAGTGCTGTGCTTCAGTTAATTTTGGACTTATACAAATTCAGTCCACAACGCTGTGCCAATCCAAGAATTGAACCAACAGTACCTCGTTTATAATTTAGATTCGAACTACTGTCTACTTCAGATGTTCATAACTTAGAAGCGAGACTAACCAAAGCGGGTTTCATAACTGCATTATATAATTTCTTACTATTTTTATGATGTCTAATAACATTTAGTAGTTTCTTCCATGTAGAATGATTGTATATTCTGTCACCGCCGTCAAGTTCTAATAGAAATCATGTTGATTTATGACTCGTAACTCGACATACTGTGATAAAACATTTTGAATGTACAAGTGCAATCTCATTCCATGTCCTAACTAGACACTTTGTCGTACGCATAGTCATTTAACGCTAAGAAATAAGCTTTTTGCATCCGCATTTTACGAAATGACCAGGTTATATGAACCGTCTAAGCTTTAGTTACATTGGTGGTTACCATTTCAATTCATGTTTACTATACTCTTTGTATTTGCTATTATTTCACAAGGCAAATCATGTCTCGATTTCCTTATTACAAAACATCATTTGTATGTGGGTTGTGATACTGCCCGGGTGCCCAGACCGAAGCAGGTGATTATCTTAGGGGGCCACACCCCTAGCGTTTGACCTAAAGGTCTAACACACAAGGCAGTGGAGCATCATAAGGAGATGCATTCACGTTGTTCCTGTAACAACTATCGGGGGATAAGTCTACTTCCGATTGCGTCAAAGCTTATTGGCTTCCGTCATATTTCGTAGGTTGTTCAAAACCCGAGAAAGATTGACTCGCGAGGAGTAGGCTGGTTTTCGTTCTGGTAGATGATGTATTGATCATATCTTCACACTCCGCCAAATGTTAGAACACCGCCATAATTATCACAGGCCAACAATCGTAGTGTTTCTTGACATCAGGGCTGCCTTCGATTCGTTAGATAGGACTGTTCTCTGGGATTGTCTATTGAAGAAGGATGTGCCTGAGAAGTTTATTAACATCCTAAAAGCCCTATATACAAACACCTCAGGCAGAGTGAGGGCATACAACCACCTCTCTCCATTGTTCCATTCGAGTAGTGGGGTTACACATGGTTGCCCAATCTCACCATTCCTCTTCAACTTTGCCATCGATGACATTCTGGAAACAGCTCTGATGGATGTAAGTAATGGTGGTGTGGATCTGTTGCCTGGAGAGAGACTTCTAGACCTTGAGTATGCGGTTGATATTGTCTTACTGTGCGACAATGCCCAAGGCATGCAATCCACACTTAATCAGTTGGCAAGTAGTGTCCGTAAGTATGGTATGTGCTTTGAACCTTCGAAGTGCAAAGTACTTCTACAAGACTGTCAGGATTCTAATCCTGTACTCACCCTGGATGGTGAGCAGATAGAAGTAATCGAGAAGTTTGTGTATCTGGGTGGCTGCATAAGTGCTGGTGGGGGGTGTGAGTGATGAGATCAATGCAAATATAGTGAAAGCCAGAGCGGCTTATGCCAATCTGGGCCATCTTTGGCGCCTTCGTGATGTTAGTCTGGCTGTAAAAGGTCGGATCTACAACGCGTCAGTGAGAGCAGTTTTGCTCTATGCTTGTGAAACCCGGCCTCTCCGAGTTGAGGATGTTAGACGACTCTCTGTGCTTGATCGTCTCCGAACGATTGCTGACATCCAGTGGCAACATCATTTTAGTAATGCAGAGGTTCGGCCTCGTGTGTTCGGACAGAGACGATAATTCAATTGGTGTCACCATCTTGAAACACCGACTTCGGTGTTTTGGACATGTTCTACGAATGTCGTCCCGGAGAATTCCACGTCGTGCATTATTTGCCGACTCTGGGACTGGTTGGAAAAAGCGGAGAGGTGGTCAGTGCATGACATGTTGTCGTGACATGAAAGAAGGCTGCAAAGGACTGGCTTGTGTTAGTCCTTCGCGACTCCCTGGTTGGGGTCTGAGAGATGGTGCAACACAGTGACTAGAGACGTTATCAGATATTGCTCAGAATAGAAGCCAGTGGCGATCCTGCTGTAACCTTCTTTTAATTTCTTCATAAAACGTGGTTGTGTTTCCCTTAACTCAAAGATTTCTTCTGATTGTACTTTTCTGTTCCCCCATTTTTACCATTATTATTATTACACCACCTTACATCAATCTTTGTTTCTCCTTCCCCTTAAGTTCTCATTTTTTGTGTGGCGCATATATATTTGGCGCATTCCTGTACCAATATTTATGTGTTCAAATAAATAAATATTACACGACGGTCATTTTAATTCCGTTTTTGGTTTGTTCACATGCAATACAGGTTTGGGAAATATGTAAGCGACCTCTGAAATTCTCCACAAACCCCACCAGTCTTCGTATGAGTTTTTATTCAAACATCCAACAGTTACACTAACAATACCCAAACGAACGTTCAGTGCACCTGTCGGTATACGGAAGAGCGAAGTCATTTCAATTTGACGTTATTACACATCAGAACTATTTTAACTATTCCACTTCAACATTGTATCTTATTTCATGAAGTATTGATTCCTGGTGGCTGTTATCTAACAAATTATTTCGGTATATCAACTACTAAACGATTTAAAACCTGTCCAGATCAAGTGCTGGTCTGACGACAAGTAGAGTAGAGAACGAAGTATTTCTGTCATCGTTACTAAAGAGAAAAAGTCATTTAAGTTGTGGAATTGAGTACAATGTCTTTGAAGACGTCTTCTTGTACTGACCGGTATATAGAGTTCTTTGGAGAATGCAGGTTCACAATATTCTAAAGGTGCGATGTTGTTGATGATACTTTTGATGTTGTGATAAAATATATTGGTTAATGTGTCGGAATTGTTTGAGGTAAAAAAGTTCCCTGATCAGTGCTTCTTAGGTAATTGTGGAAGTTATTCCAATCAACCTTGCGATAGTTTCTACGAAGTGTTACTGTTTTACTTCTATCGGTTGTGGTTTTTACATTAAGGCTGCATATGACAATGTTATGATCACTACATGGGAACTTTTTTCCAATATACAAAGTATTGGGGATGAGGCCACTGGTAAAGACTAAGTCCAAGACGTTTTGATGTCTGGTAGGGCTATCGACATACTGAGTTCATTGTCCGAGCTCTAGACATTCAATAAATGATTCATAACGTCTCGGTGCTTTGACTGGCAGCAAATAAATTCCAGGCATATTGAACATTTTGTTTAATTACGGCTCCTTATGGTTTAGTGGGATGTCACGAACTTATGGTATTGAAGCTGATTTATCACGCAAAATACCTCTTTAAGTCGTGTTACGAACGTTGAATTGGTTTCACTTCCTAACCAGAAATCCTATTACAAGCAAACTAGACAATTCGCTAATATACGAAGCCTACTCAAGACCCTATAACTGGGGGAAAATATTTAAAAAAACGAAAGGGGCTCTAATAGCTTCGATAATAAAGGGAAGACAGCCAATTGTATATCACAATACTGTTTCTAACACTATATTTTATTTTATAATCACACAATCTTATACTCTCAGCTCTTTTCCGAATCGCCCCCATTTGTCAGTTGTATGTCCACTCACACCTTGTCAACACTTATTTTCTTTAACCTATTAAAATGCTCTTGTTTAGTAAATAATCTAATAAAAAAATTAGACTGAGTAGGCGTACCTTAGATATTCTTTCATGAACATTGGCTGCTCTGCCTCTGGTGTTTTTATTTACTTGCTCCCTCTTTCAGCCCCCTTGAGATATGGAACTGGTGACTTCATCCTGCACCATCCTTAAAGCCTTGGATATCCCAAAGGGACATAAGGTTGCGATTTCTAAAAGCTCATACCTTCAATGGACCTATCCTTGACCATCAGTCGCACATTCGCAACGCAACTTTCATGAAGCGCGCCAACTGTGATACTGATTAAAACCGTTTACATTCATATCTTATAAATTATCAACCCAGCTGAGTGATTTACTACAGTGCATATTGTATCATTTGTATCAATTTGATCTTGCCTGTAAACTGTCATGCCTCATGTAACAAACTGTTATTTGAGAATAAATTATTATTATTATTATTTTGAACACACGAAAGGAATAATCTACTATGTATGTATTGCTTAATACGTAACAAAAATAAATAAGTAAAATAAGTTAGTTTTGCAATAATATATGACTCTATTATAAGTGTTTGTTCAGTCATAGTTTTGAGTGGTGCTATGAAACTCAATTTAGTGCAAAGGAAGACCAAATATCAATCTGTATGTCATATATACGCAGTGAAAAAAACCCATCTGAGAATTTAATTCAAGTGTAACGCAAGTTATTATCTTAATAAGAAACTTTGGAATCTTAAGAATAATATTTATTTAGAAGGATAAAGAGAGAGTAGAGAAATAAATGCCTAGTGAAAAGCTTCAACTATGATAATAAGGGTTTAATAAATATCGACCTCTGAATCAAACCATTTATTTTGTTGGTTTTTAATGCATTCCCGTGAATACATGCAAAGTTATGTAATAGGATTTAGAGTTAAACTTGATACTAGTATAAACATTTGTGCAATAATGATTTAGAACGATGCTTTAAAAGTCACAATTAATTGCAAAGGATAATGAAATATCAATTTTTATGTGTTATATATATGTGGTGAAGATAAGATGAATCTGAGAGGCTAATTTATTCAAGTGCAATATAGGTTTTTTTTATAGTTATAAACGTTGTATGTTTAGGAATAAAATATGTCTAGATGGAAAAGAAGAGATGAAGATAATATCTAATGTATCGAGAGACCAATAATGATATAATTAACAGTAATAATTATAAGCACGAACACAAGCAGACTTCATATATTAAAATGAATAGAAAGATAATAAACGGGAAAAGTTTCAAAGGTCACACGTTGCCTATCAGTCAATTAAATGGATGACGGACCTAGTTTGTATAGACAATTGTTAAACACATTGATATTTAGTAGGTGAAACAGTCCACTTTCGGAAAGAAAATCATCAAAGAGACTTCTGAACTGGGTTATAGTTCCACGGCGACGGAGGTTCACCAACAATCTGTTTCACATGATTGAGTAACGAATAACAAAATAAATTCTGGCGTAATTTTGTGTAGGTCCTTGGAATCGCTAAAATATTTTTCTTATTGCGTAGATTGTGGAATGATATCATAGAGTATGAAGGGGTGGATACTGAAGAGTAGAAAATATCGTCAATAAGCTGGTAGATGACAACATTTAATTTGATTCTCCTGATCCAGTGAGGTTCTAATTTGAGTTGTTGACATCTTCAGTGATAATTATTGTTGTCGGAATACCCAAAAACAGCTTTCGTGAACCTTCTCTGAACACCTTCAATTTTAACCAGGCTATTATGCCTGTATTTACTGTAAACTAAAATGCCATATTCAAGGATGGGTAAGATACATTTTCCGTACAGTAATAATAATGTTAATATCGATTCGATATTATTGAAGTTTATCATTAAGAATCCATTGAGCTTTCTAGTTTGGGATACTTGAGATGAGATGTGCTTTGGAAGTTCTAAGTGTTTCTATATCTCCAACTCAGGTCGCGAAAAGTGTTGAGAGGTTTCAGTGTATGTTTATGTATAGCAAGATTCAGGTCATGGCAGCGGCCAATGTGAATAAATCCACTTTTGTCAACATTCAGTGGCACATCCCACAAAATAGCCCATTCGTATAACCTAATTATTTCTTCTTGGATTACCACGGAAATAAGACTTTCTTTGATGGGAGAAGAGATTAAGTAAACCACTTCTGGGTCATCGGCAAAAAGAAGAGGTTTACCGTATTGAAAGTGTGAGCGCAGGTCACTGATGAAAAGAAGAAAGAGTACTGGGTCAATCACACTTCCCTGTATAACCTAGCTGGTTACATTCATAGGCTTGGTGTAGTTGGATCCGAAGCGAACGGTTCGGTTCCGTTCTGCTAAAAAACGATTTGAACCAGGATGAAGGGGGATTCCGTATGCTGAACGAAGAAAGTTTTAGAAGTCGCTTGTGTGAGACACTGTCGATGGCCACATTAATGTCGATGTACAGAATTATCACTGACTGACCAACATATCTTCTCTGGATAACCTTGATATGATTAACCTTGTACAGTGATGTTTCTTCCGCGGAAAACTTCCCGTGAGATTCCTTCGGGGTGTTTCGGATGAGATCGCGCTCAGGCAGTATTCTTACATTTCTGTCTGATTTCTGTAAGTGACTAACTAGTAGGATGTCCTCTACGTCTGTAGCGTTAGTGAGTGTTATACGAAGTAACCATGGGTGATTTTGATGCTTAGAGTTCCTTCTCCAAGTGAGCCGTGTGACCATCAAAGGATCTATTTTGAGAAGTTCAAGATACTTGTTTAACTCTTCTCAAAGCATCTTGTCACGTTTGTCCTGAAACCTGAGGGGATGGTTAGGGTTGTCTTTAAGGTTCAGGATTATGAGAGAATTATCACGAACGTTATTGTTTTCTCAGGTTTACGTGTGCGTTCGAGTTGAGGACTTTGTTGTTTGGAGGTCGAAGTGCGTTTCTGATTTCTAGGCTCTATGATGATCGGACAGGCATACTTAGGGTTAGACTGTGCGACAAAATCACCACTTGATTTCTCTACAATTCTTGGGATGTTGAACTTCTTAGACGGTGACGCCTGTTTTTTTAGCTTTGTTAACAGGGCTGGAGAGTTTTTGGGAACCACTGTTGCCTTCAGGGATCCCGTGTTGTGGGCCCCATGTCTTGTGACGAAGTCTATTCCCGTCGATGTTATGATAGTGCTGAGCGTCAACATGTCATCACATGTGTTTTTACATACTGCATAGATAGTGTCATTGTTGAGATCCCTCTTCTTGTTTTCGTTGCACGTCTTTGTTCGTCTACCCATTTTAGGACTGTTTTCTTTCAAGTTTGCTGACAAATTATTCCGCAGACCTGTCAATAGGACAATGATGCTGCCCAGCAAAACATCAGCATCCGTGTTGCATACGACACATACCCACCTATGATTCGATTTACTGAGTCTGTCGTAAGTAGTTACCGTGGAATCTGTGCACGCTTCGTGGAATTATTCTTTGCAGTTTTCGCAGTGAATGCCAGATGAAACAGCAAAACTGCACCTGGGTTGTTTGCACGAATTTTTCATGACTATAATGACGCAAATTGTTTCATAGATCCTAACAATATCCTTTTACCTTAAACATTAATACACTAAATACGGGTAAAAATGGATAAAAATGGGTGGTATAAAGGGTTAGGATAAGCTGAAATCAGCCATTACATGAAAAAACTGAAAAACTGAATAGTGGGCTGAGACGAAAATACAGTTTACTATTGGGTTGGGTAAAACTCAAAAAGAAATGCAACCTATCAGTTCTACAATTTACTAAAATACGAAGCCTACTCAAGACCCAATAAAATCCATAAAAAATAAATAAAAAGGCTCCAATATCTTCGACAAAAAAGGAGATTGCCAATTGGGTATCAAAATACTATTTTTAGCACTATATATTATAACTACACATAATCTCATACTCTCAGCTCCTTTCTGAACCACCTACGTCTGACAGCTGCTTATCCACTCATACATTGTTCACTTATTTTCTTTAACCTATTAAAATGCTCTTGTTTAGTAAATAATCTAATAAAAAAAATTAGACTGAGTAGGCGTACCTTAGATATTCTTTCATGAACATTGGCTGCTCTGCCTCTGGTGTTTTTATTTACTTGCTCCCTCTTTCAGCCCCCTTGAGATATGGAACTGGTGACTTCATCCTGCACCATCCTTAAAGCTTCGGATATCCCAAAGGGACATAAGGTTGCGATTTCTAAAAGCTCATACCTTCAATGGACCTATCCTTGACCATCAGTCGCACATTCGCAACGCAACTTTCATGAAGCGCGCCAACTGTGATACTGATTAAAACCGTTTACATTCATATCTTATAAATTATCAACCCAGCTGAGTGATTTACTACAGTGCATATTGTATCATTTGTATCAATTTGATCTTGCCTGTAAACTGTCATGCCTCATGTAACAAACTGTTATTTGAGAATAAATTATTATTATTATCATTATTAATATTATTATGTCACCACAAATGAGCTTGCCTGTGAATGAGAGGGATGATGCTAGTGTGAATAATTCCGATAGTACTGCTATTCCATCTACTGATGCGTTAGGTTGACGATAAACACAGCCGAGTAGTAAGGTAACGGAATTCGACAGCTTTAATACAATCCACACTGAATCCTTCAGTTTGTTTAGTTCAGGCATATCACATAGTAGTGAGTTTAGGCTAGAGTGAGCGTAAATAAGGCATCATCCGCCTCGTCCATTCAATCTGCCGCTTTTATATGGGAAATAGTTATCAAAAGATATACTTTTGTCGGAAATATTACTGTTAGTCCATGCTTCAGATATCATAATAACTGATGGTTGATATATGGATACAAACAGGGTTAAATCCGTCTTTTTGTTGCAGATCGATCGAGCGTTGATAAGGCATGTATTAAGCGAGTGGCCTACTAAGTTAAAATGGGTGAGGGCATCTCGGATAAAGTCGTTGTAACCCTCGCAAGTGAGATGGGTTTGAAATGAGAGATTGAATGTTCTTCATTAGCTCTGTATTTTGATAGGTAGACTTAGTGGATGTATCAAATGAGCTAGTGAAGTTGATTGGGGAGTTTACCCGGGAGGAAAGGGTGGGAGTACTCTGTGATGGAAACTGTACGGAAGAAACACATTTATGGTTTGCATGTGGTTTGAAATAACCTGGGCTATATGCTTCAACAGAGGTGTCACTAGGGGTCTTATTCCAAAAAAATCTTGTACAGGCCTACTGTGAAGTGTATGGTTATTTACAAAATAGTCTTGATGGTTAGACTCGTAGCCTCTGTTATGGCTATTTACGTTAGCGTGAGAGGGGTCTGCTACGCGTAACTGGGAGGAGTTGCGTCTGTTGATATACGTGGGAGCCGTTGTTATGTGAGGGGTCGGTAGTAAAGGGTATGACAAGTTTTCTTTCTGAGAGTAATTACAGTTGCAGTCCTGAAGAATGTAGGTAGGGTGTGGAGTGAGAAACCTATTAATACCATTCGTATTTATGGTTTTAGGCTTCAGGGGGTGATTTGGGTGAACAGTTCTCTGATAGTTTTCGTTAGTCTGCTTATTAAACTATTTACCTATTTCATGTCTCCTTCATCTCTGTTCCTTTATTTTTTTCCCTTTCCTTTTTTAAAATCAATTCAATATTCTCCTCAATTACGCAGAACCTGATTTATTATTATTCTGTTATAATTATTATTTTTTTCTCATCTTCAAATATGGCAAATACAAACCTAACATTATTGAAACTTGTATATTATTTCATTTTTAAAAAAACCTGAGATGGTTTCGTTACAGCAACTATGTGCTCGTAAGATGATTTTCAGCAGTAATAAAAAAAGATGTACCGGAAAAGATGGACGCTGATCACACAAACTGTGATATTAAGGAACGGAAATACATCAAGCAATTCTTGAAGCTCAAAACTATATTGACTCAACAAGTGGTGAGACTAGCTAAGAAGGACGGAGATTCCAGACCCCAGCTGATGAAAATAATCTTCCCATCTTCCTATAGGGAGGCCGCAACTATGGACGCATGCCTTGCCAACAGACGTCGGTTGCCACCTGGAATGCATATCATCCGGATAGGGTCAAGCATAAAAACAAGTTGGAGCTTACCATTCTACTTGTTGACTGTCAAGATCATAAATAACATGGGAAGGCAACCAGTTCAGAAAACCTTATATAGGTAGGCTACCTGTCCATCCACATCAGACTCATACAGACAATCAGGACAATGGAGGCTCACGCGTCTCAGATTGAAAGAATGAACTTCTCATTCATGAACGCCGCAAGTTGACCGAATAAAATGGATGTGCTACGTGAACCCAGCAATGCTAATAATGCTCACCCGATAGGAATATCTGAAACTTGGATATCTTCTCAGTTTACGAACTAGGAGCTAGCAATACCCGGGATGTCTTTGTTTCCCAATGACAGAAAAACAGAAGTGGGGGTGGAGTAGCCTTATACCTTCGATCCTGTCTGGAGGTACATCAAGTGCACAACCAAGAGTTTATCAATCTTGATGAATCAGTATGGTGCTCAGTAAGATTGTCTACCACCTCAAGGTGTCTAGTTGGAGTCATCTACAGTAAACCCACTGCTAAAAGCAACTTACAGTCATCAGGAATCTCACTCTTTGTTTCCTAAGCCGCAAAGGGCACTGACAACGGTGCGTACAGGCAGTACAAACATATAAGGGACAGATGCACAAAGACAATAAGAGAAGACAGGCTTCAGTGCCAGATAAAGTTTACCGATAAATTTGTCTCCAGCCTCTCTTCGACAAGCCAAAATTGGAGGTTCCCAACTGCCAAGTCCTAATGGCCCGGCCAGTAACGATGGTGACTCCGCTAACTTTCTGGCTGATAAGAACTCTCGGACATTCCAACCGACCCAAATTAACTATATTAGTGAAAGCTTCATTTGTAACTGTATAGGACTTTCCGAAGTGAATCTGAGCGCTGACTTGGTCTACCGGAAAGGACACTTCTCCTGGTCCGGACATGGTTCATTCTGCAATACTGAGAGAAGCAGCTTCAATTCTGGTAACACCGCTTATCGTGATGTTCTCACACTCACTGAGCCAAGGCAAACTACCAAAAATTTGGAAGCTGGCTCATGTCACACAAAGGGGAAGTTTAACGTCATTTACTTTAACTTCTCGAAAGTTTTTGATAGGATCAACCATATATGTCTTTTCAATAAGCTCAAACGATCAGGTATCAAATCACCTCTAATTGATTGGCTCACTTCATATCCAAAAAATCGACATTTTAAGGTTAGGGTTAACTTCACTTTCTCTCAGGCTATGGAACGTCTTAGGGGGGTTTCCCAGGGTTCAGTACTAGAACCTATTTTCTTGATTTATATAAACGATCTTCCACAACAGGTATCGTCTGGCTCATTACGTGTTACTGATGATGTGAAACTTTGGAGAGAGATACACAACCAAGAGGATATACTGGCACTTCAGGAGAATCTGGCTCGACTTCAAAGTTAAGCAGACGACAACGGACTTGCCTTTAACACTTCAAAGTGTAAAGTAGACCATCTGAGACATGTTGCAGAATGCAGTTAAAACTTGGGCAACTCCACTTTAGAAGTATCCCGAGTTGAAAAAGATTCAGGAGTGCTGGTATCCTATAATTTAAAGTCTTATTCTAAATGTGACGAAAAAGCCTTTCTAGCAAACCTTGCACTGGTAACATTGAGGCGAATTTTTGGCCAGTTTGACGGAAGAACTTCCAACATCCATTTATTGAAAGGAAAAAAACATCAAACTACATAAGAATATTAGTAACAGACCGATGTTTGAGCAACGATTGTTATGTATTTTCTTAGTAAGTGCCATGATCTATTGTAATTTACAGAGATCTGCAAAAAAAATTACAGGTTGTGGATTATTAATTAGGAATGTGTCGTAAATGATAAGCGCATATGAAATATGTCAGGCTTTTACAACATTCACCTAGAGGGTTTTACAAGCAAATTGGAAATGCAACTCATTGTAAGAAGAGGCTTTACCAAAAACTAAGTTAAACATAAAAAGCATCTCAATAGTTATGTAGTGAAAGAGAATACGAAATTACAGAGTTACTTGGTAAAATAGAAAAAACCATATAGTAAATCGTCAATTTGCAAAATATCATTCCATAATATCAAACCGGACTGTTGCCGTTACAAACATCAATCCATTGTCCCACATTTTATTTTTCATGCGATTTTTAAAAAATTCCATTGTGTTCTCGCTCTTTCTTTTTTGATCTTCCCCATCTTCTGCTGCCAGACATTACGTTCTTTTAACTCACGTTATATACTACTTACATAAATATAAGTAGCACGCATCGCATTAACACCTTCCATAAACTGCAGTTTAACTATTCCAAACCAAAGTGATCCTGTGAATTCTGAAATTTACTGAACACAAAAATTACAACACCATCTAACTGCCATAGTTAGTTAAACAGCTGTCTACGTGAAGTGTTATTTACGGTTATTTTCATTAATACTGAACACTGCACCTTCAAAACGGCAGTGAATAGTTGTAACTTTTAATAAGCACGTGCGCGTTTTTGTTTTTTATATGACGCTTCTGTTTTATGTTTTTTATGTCGTGAAAACACGCTTGTGTAGCGATTTCATAAACTTTAGCAAGTTTTTTTGTTGATGGATGAAGACAAGAACCAAGATGTTAAAGCGCCTAAAGCTTAGAAAAAAATTTCTTACTTCGTATGCTTCTAAGATGTTCTTTTAGTTAAAGTGCCAAGTTGTGTGAAATGGCTGGCAACTTCAGGTGTCGTGACGTATGACAAAATACAGCGCACGAATGTTTTAGGATTGTCATCCATTAACTACTTCATAGTGGCCATCCGGATAAGGAACAGTTAATCCAGTGAATTTTATTGACTTACAAGTTTGTTCCTTATGTCTTCTTGCTGGATATATGCGTCCAGTGTTATCAGTTTCTCTCCAGATGACAAAAGAGACGGCGAATTTGGTAGTCCAATATCAAATTATCGTGAATGTTCATGCCGTTCAGACTTCGACATCAGAATCTGTTTACCAGGTGCTATGAACTCATCTGCAATCAGATATATGGATTACGAGGTAAATAATAACCGTAATGCTTGCAATCGCTTCATGAAACCACACTTATTATTGTTATTATTCACAAACATCATATGGGTACATAAGTGTTGTGAAGAAACCATTTCGGGTTTAGTCAAAGATGCGATAATACATAGCTGACCGTAAAGTTATTGGAAGTGCATAAAAGTGCGATTCGAAATGAAGCAAATAAAGTGGCCAACAATGAAAAAAGCTCGATAAAACGGTTCAAAGGAGGCTCGCCATACACAAAAAGTTCGATTTTTTCCCGAAAAAAACTGTAAGCAACAGACAGTAGGCTGAATCAAGGCCTCAGCTTATTGTTAATTGGAGTGAAGCCAGGAGAGAAAAAGCAGCCAAGAACTTTGAACTCGGAATAGATTCTTTGGATTAAAAATGGTACACAAGTTACGTCTGAATACTGCAAATTGCATCGAGACAATAATTTACATTTTGGCGGAGTTTTCTTCTCTGAGCTGGATGGTTTGGTCGTGGAGCTTTCTGAACGACATCATCAGCACAAACTTCAAATAGAAGTGAAGTGTTCGAATTTCTCCATATGTGTTTCACAGCTTGTTCTGTGCACCTCGATGTTGATTGGTTCTTGTTGACCTTAAATTTATCATTGTTTACTTCTTTGTTTTGGTTGTGTCTTCCATTGGTTTGATTTTCGTTCCTATATTTATGCATGATTTTTCTGATTGGTTGATAAATTGGATTGATTTCAATATGTTTGTTGATTGCTGATTGACCTGAGTGCCAGGCTTCTAAAAATTTTCTGGTGTTTTTGGAGTTTCCGCTGTCTAAGATTTCTACATTTTCCCAATCGAATGAGTGTCCGTAGCTATCCACGTGTATTGATATAAGTGAAGAGATATCATGGCGTTTGACTGCTAATTGATGTTCATGTAAGCGTAGATGGAGGAGGCGTCCGCTTTGTCCAAGTAGTGTTTGTCGCAGTTGGTACAATTTATTTTGTAGATGATGTTTGATATGTTTTCCTTTGTTATTTCATCCTTTGGTTTGCATAGGATTGATTGTAGTGATTTTGTTGGTTTCTGTGTGGTTTTCCACCATCACAATAATTTACATTCGTGAACCTCGCATTCTTCAAATCGTTGTTCTATACACTGGGAATGAAAGATCATACATTTGTCAGCCGAAAAATTCAAGTGACTAGCGCCACCACTGTGGTGCATGAATGGTCCAGTACATTTGAATATGTTATGATTGGTAGCACATTTGAATTCTAAAAAATCGATTAGTATTATTGCAACTAATATTGTTTTATCATAAGCTACAATTCTTCCTCTCCATGTTCAAATACATCTCACAAATACAGAACTTAAGTTCATGGCTGACTAATTCATTATAACCTTGGGAGGATTATTCCCGATAATCCATAGTTCCATCCTACTGTCGTCTCTGATGAACGGGATCACTTGAATACTCTTCAGATCCTTCAGGTTGTAATGCTTATATAAGATGAGCAGTAGATTTACTTACCATTTGAATTGTAGACACCTCACTTCTAACCTAGTGAACCGCAAAAATAACTTCGGCTATCCCCTTCAGAAGATTCAAATGCTAAAAATGATTTTGGTGTTTTGGTACCCGATGATTTAAGTCGTGAAGCTAATCGATACTTGGATATCTTAAGAGAAAAATTTGTAAACATAACTTCTGAGTGTACTCTTCTCCAGGTTGACGGCATTGTCCTTACTAGTTTTTACAGTTTTACTCAGCTCTATTTAAAGCATGGAAATATAGCATTTCTCTCCTCCTCACGGAGACCAAGAATGCTGTGGAGTATATCCACACGTGAACCACGAAACTAGTTTGAGCACTAAATGTCAAGCCTTAGGAAGAACGCCTTAAATTTCTGGATTTTAAACTGTAAGAGTGTAGGCCATGACATGTTGATGACTAACAGTATCACAAACATCGAATAAAATACCTAATTAAGTCCAGCAATACGTGTGCGTGTTCGAATCACGTCGTGCTCGCCAAATTTGTGGTGGTTCTCAGACAATGGGAGCTTATACGCACTATAGCGATACACCAGGTTAATAATGATATACCAAGAAAATTAATAGTAAAAACCTCTAGATGTCTGTCTGTTAGTAAAAACCAAAGGTAACAAAATACAGTTAGAAATACAAAAGGTATATTAAACAGACAGACAATAACAGTTACTATAGAATGAATGTTACTTGTGAGCAGCTTCGTGAGAACAACAACCACAAACTGAGTTCACTTGATTGACAGTGGTTCCTCTGCAAGTGACGGCATCAATGATATAATGAGGAAGACGGAGTGCAATAGTATTATATAATAGTCATCTGCGCCAAAAGTCCAACGTAGGATCGGAAGGCCTAAAATGATGTTATAATACTATTATAGTCTTCATTCAAAACGGTGGCCAATAAAACAGAAGAACAAACGGCGTAGATAGAGTTCTATATTTTTAACCAACGCGGTAGTAAAATCGTATATCATTCATGGAAACAATTATCATCGTCTTTTTAACAAGTGATACAGCAAAACAACAGATATTGAATGAAAATGTGGTTACAAATAAAGTGCGACAAATTAGAGAAAAAATGTGGTTTTTATTTTTTTGTTACAAAAATTACTGAATATATGTCACCATATACCACAAACCTTGAGGAAAGAAACAAAAATTGAGGTCACAAAGTAGTAAACTTTATTTAAGGAATACTTTCCACCCTTTAAGAGCCATCAGTCCATGGAGTTCGCTACTCAATGGAGTGGCTCGAGAGAATTCCTAGAGGTCCTATAAGAGGATACTCGACATACAGTACAAATGGTTCAAATGGTTGTGGACGGAATAGAGGAAGCTTTCGCTTAACAGGCTTCCGTGTCTAGTAGCAGGGGATCACCAAATCCTCTAGGCAGGAACCTAGGTATGTTAACAATAAAAGAGGAAAAGAAATTGGTAAATCATAGTATGATACTGTCCTTGGTCCTTAAGAATAGGTCAAGTTGCCTCTTGAAGGACTCCTGAGAAGTCGCTTGGACTAGCTCAGCGGGCAGCGAATTCCAGCTTTTGACAACTCTTAAGGAGTAGAAGTTGTGTCTACATCCCGTCTTGCTATATTGAGTTTCCAGTTTCTGGGTGTTACCCCTTAGGTTATTATTCGAACTAAGCTTGGGTAGGTGTTTAAGAGGATGTCCAGAAGTGTTAAGAATACTATAAGCCATTGATAAATCACCTCTAAGACGCCTATACTCCAATGGGTAAAGGTCTAGTGAATGGAGGCGTTCTTTGTAAGGCTTAGATTTGAGTCCGCGAACTGATTTCGTGGCTCGCCGTTGGATACGCTCCAAAGTGACCTTGTCCTTTTGGAGTGAGGGGGGAGTGCTATATTTCCGTACTCTAAATGGGGACGGATAAAACTATTGCCTGTGTATCATCTTGGTTGCGTTTCTCTCTCCAAAGTTTCACATCATCGGCAAAAAGTAATAAGTCTGACGTTACCTGTTGAGGAAGATCGTTTATGTAGATCAAGAAGAGAAGAGGCCCTAATACTGAGTCGTGGGGGAACCCACTAGGACATTCCATAGCCTGAGATAAAGTGAAATTAACCCTAACCTTCAAGTGTCGATTTTCTAGGTATGAAGTAAGCCAATCGATTAGAGGTGGTTTGATACCTAGTCGTTTGAGCTTATTGATAAGACACAAGTGGTTAACTTTATCAAAAGCTTTTGAGAAATCAAGGTATATGATATCAACCCTTCCCTTGCGATCAAGGATGCTTGTCCATCTGTACACCGCAGTCAGCAGGTTGGTTATACAAGAGTAACCTTTCCTGAAACCATGCTGTTGGGGTGAGAAGAAGTTTAAGGACAGTAGATAATCGTTTAAACCATCGCATATCAGGGACTCCATGAGTTTTGAAGGTAATGACAGAAGAGCCACAGGCCGATTACTTGAAGGTTCATTGCGTCGACCCCCTTTGAAAATTGGTGTGATGTGAGCCAACTTTCAATTTTCCGGTAGTTTGCCTCGGCTTAGTGAGTGTGAAAACATCACGCTAAGCGGCGTTGCCAGGATTGAGGCTTCCTCCCTCCGTATGGCAGAATGAACCATAACCGGGCCAGGAGAAGTATCTAGTCTTAAGTGCTGTAGTTTCCGGAACACCAAGTCAGCGCTTAAGTCCACTTCGGAAAGCCCTGTGGAATTACAAGTGAAACTGTCGTCAATAGAGTTGATGTCAGCCGGCTGAAACGTTTGAGAGTAATGTGCCGCCAGAAGGTTAGCGGCGTCACCATCGTTGTTGGTTGGGCCATTAAGACCTAGCAGTTGAGAAACTCCTGTTTTGGCTTGACGAAGAGAGGCTGCATAACGGAATAGGCTACTAGGGTTCGAGGCAAATTTGTCCATAAGCTTTGTCTGATAATGAAGCCTGTCTTCTCTTATAGCCTTCGCGCATATGTTCCTGATATGTTTGAATTGCCTATACGCTCCGTCGTTGTCAGTTCGTTTGTGTTCCGCCCAAGAGTGCCTTTTACGGCTTAGCAGGCGAAGAGTACGATTCTTGATTACTATAGGTGTCTTGCAGCTTTTGGGAACCGTTTGAGGAACTGAATGGTTTGTAGCACATAAGAGCGTGTGCAGTAAGAAGTTCCAGTGACCGTCCACATCGAGTTGGGGGTGAACATCGCAAACCACCTGTTGTAGATAGTCGTGTAGAGCTGGCACATTCAGCCGTTTAAAATTCCAACGCAAATTATTGTTGGGATACCTTAGCTTAGTTTTGGTGACAAAACTGAAGGCTATGACGGCATGATCGCTCTTTCCCAGAGGAGCCAGGATTGAGAGGTTGTCAACTAGGAATTCTTCGTTTGTGAATACACAGTCTAAACGCGATGGTGTCTGACTGTTTCTCCAACGAGTTGCCGACCTCACATTTTCATATAAGCCCAAGTCATCGATGAAGTTGAAGAACCGAGCTTCAATTGAGTTGTCGCCTCCAGTATACGTGTGTTCCACGAAGTTGACTCTAGGGAGATTAAAGTCCCCTAGAATCAGGATATGTGTGAAACCGAGTCGGGTAGAGCGGGATAGTCCATCCAGCATACGACCATCGTACTCGATGTCAGCAGTTGGCTTCCTGTAAATGACACTGAATAGACATCTCGAAGTGCTAGACAATCTTATAAAGCACCATATGGATTCCTCAAGATTGTTAAACTCGAGGTTGTGAACTTGGTGCACCTCCAAGCAAGAGCTTATGTATATGGCTACTCCACCCTCAATTCCTGTTGTTCTGTCGTTGCGGAACAAAGTCATCCCTGGTAATGCTAACTCTTGGTCCGGGAACTGAGAAGATATCCAGGTTTCAGATATTCCTATCAGGTGGGCTTTATTAGCGTTGCAAAGTTCACGTAATTCATCCAGTTTGTTTGGTAGACTCGAGGCATTCATATATAAGCACTTTATGCTTTCAATTTGGAACGCGTGAGCTTCGTCCTGTTTTTCTGTATGAGACTTATGTGAATGGACAAGAAGCCCATCTATGTGAGGTTTACCGAGGTGGTAGACCCTGTCCTTTACACGTTTTTTTATCGTTTAGACAATCCACAAGTGGAATGGTCAGCTCCAACTTGCCTTTGTGCTTGGTCCTGGCTTCATATGGCCTGTCCGGGTGCATGTGGATTCCAGGTGGCAATCGACGTCTGTTGGCACGAAATGCTTCCAGAACTGCAGCCGCCATGTGGGAAGATGGGAAGGTTATCTTCATTAGACGGGGTCCAAGATCACCGTCCTTCTTGGCTAATCTCGTCACATGCTGAGTCATTATGTGTTTGAGCCTCAAGGACTGTTTGACGAATTTCCATTCCTTGATGTCAGAATTTGATTGAGTAGGGTTTGCATTTTCCGGTATACCTTGCACAATTATGATTCTTCCGCGGAAAAACTCGCGAGATTCTTTAGGGATTTGTAGGTGTCATTACCAAGGTTTGATTTGATAATTTCGAATAAATTGAGCATTGGGTTCATTGTTATAAATAAAAATAATATATTTGTAATATCCCAATGAGTAGAAAATTGGATTTTCTGACGTTTCGTGACTTAGTGTAAGTCACTTCTTCAGAGAACAAATAACCAAATTAAAATTCATCCAAGTTTAAATAGTTAAATAGTCACGAAACGTCAGAAAATCCAATTTTCTACTCATTGGGATATTACAAATATATTATTTTTATTTATTCTTTAGGGATGTTTCGTATGATATTGCGCTCAGAGAACGAAATGTCGGGCAATATTCTTACGTTACCATCTGATTTCAGCAATTGACCTGCTAGTAAGACGTCCTCTACATCGGTAGCATTCCTAAGTGTTACTCGGAGAAGCCTTGGGTGATTTAGATGCTTAGAGTCCTTTCCTCTAGAGAGCCGGGTGACCATCAAAGGCTCTATTCTAAGATGTTCGAGCTTCTTGTTCAATTCACCCCAGAGCATCCTGTCGTTTTTGTCCTGCAGACTGAAAGGAAGGTCAGGACTATCAACGAGGTTCATGATAATGAGAGAGTCGTCACGAACTGTTGTTAATTTACCAGGTTTCATGGCGGATTCATGTTTAATGACTTGCTGTTTGGAGGTCCGTGTGCGTTTATGAGGCTTGGGCTCTTTTGTGACCGGACGAACAGTCTTGGGAGTAGACTGTGCGACCAAATCACCAGTTAATTTCTGTACAGCAACACTTGGGTTGCTCGGCTTAGGCGGTGATGCCTGGTTCTTTTGGGCTCTCTCTAGGTTACTAACCAGGGACTCAGATCGTTCGCTACTACTGGAAAGCTCACAAAGCGAAATCATCTTTAGCTCTCTCGGTTAAGTAACGCTGTTTGGATATTGAAACGCCACCAACTTTTGAAGAGTCAAGGACGATGTCTTGTTTTTGTATTGTATGTCTCCTTTTTAAGTTGATAAAATAATGAAGTAATATTTTTCAACACTTGGGTTGCTCGGCTTAGGCGGTGATGCCTGGTTCTTTTGGGCTCTCTTAACATGGGTCGAATCACCTACAGGGTTTTTGGGAACCACTGTTGAGTTCAGGGACCCTGAGCTGGGAGACCCGAGTTTGCTTAGGGAGTCTAATACCTTCGACGTAATGATGGTGCTGAGCCTCGACACGTCATCAATAGTGTTGATGGATGCTCCATCGATGGTATACCTATCGACATCCCTGTTTTTGTATCCGTCGCACGCTCTTGTTTGTCTACCGGTTTTCTTACTGTCGTTGTCCAAGTTAACTGACTACTTGTTTTGAAGACCTGTCAGTAGGACAATGATGTTACTCAGCAAAACTACAGCATCCGTGCTGCACGTGACACATACACATTTTTGGTCTGACTTGCTGAGTCTGTTGTAAACAGTTGATGTCAGATCTGTGCATGCTTCGTGGAACCAACCTTTGCAGTTGTCGCACTGCATGCCAGTTGCAACAGCAAAACGGCATCCCGGACGTTTGCATGAGTTTTTCATGACTATGTTGAAGCAAACTATGTTGTAGATGCTTGCAAGAGCCTAAGACCTTTAAAAAACACTAAAAAGCACAATGAAAACGGATAAAAATGGATAAAACGAGTGTTATAAACTGAAACTAGTCTATACGTAAAAAACAAAAACAAACCGAATAGTAAACTGAGGCAAAACCACAGGTAACTATTAAATATGGTGAAACTCAAAAAATAGTAATCTACCGAACGTATAGCTCGGGATAGATTCTTTAGAACTGAAATGGTACTTTTGTTGCGTAAGAACACAGCAAAAGTTTGATAAATGCAAATCACGTTAGTACTAAACTTCCCGTTCGAAAAGCGCGTTAGTTTTTTCAGTCATTTAAAATAGTAGTTAAAACTATTCTACCAATACTTATATGGCTTTTGTTTAATATATCTAGGTTACTAACCAGGGACTCAGGTCGTTCGCTACTACTGGAAAGCTCACAAAGCGAAATCATCTTTAGCTCTCTCGATTAAGTAACGCTGTTTGGATATTGAAACGCCACCAACTTTTGAAGAGTCAAGGACGATGTCTTGTTTTTGTATTGTATGTCTCCTTTTTAAGTTGATAAAATAATGAAGTAATATTTTTCAACACTTGGGTTGCTCGGCTTAGGCGGTGATGCCTGGTTCTTTTCGGCTCTCTTAACATGGGTCGAATCACCTACAGGGTTTTTGGGAACCACTGTTGAGTTCAGGGACCCTGAGCTGGGAGACCCGAGTTTGCTTAGGGAGTCTAATACCTTCGACGTAATGATGGTGCTGAGCCTCGACACGTCATCAATAGTGTTGATGGATGCTCCATCGATGGTATACCTATCGACATCCCTGTTTTTGTATCCGTCGCACGCTCTTGTTTGTCTACCGGTTTTCTTACTGTCGTTGTCCAAGTTAACTGACTACTTGTTTTGAAGACCTGTCAGTAGGACAATGATGTTACTCAGCAAAACTACAGCATCCGTGCTGCACGTGACACATACACATTTTTGGTCTGACTTGCTGAGTCTGTTGTAAACAGTTGATGTCAGATCTGTGCATGCTTCGTGGAACCAACCTTTGCAGTTGTCGCACTGCATGCCAGTTGCAACAGCAAAACGGCATCCCGGACGTTTGCATGAGTTTTTCATGACTATGTTGAAGCAAACTATGTTGTAGATGCTTGCAAGAGCCTAAGACCTTTAAAAAACACTAAAAAGCACAATGAAAACGGATAAAAATGGATAAAACGAGTGTTATAAACTGAAACTAGTCTATACGTAAAAAACAAAAACAAACCGAATAGTAAACTGAGGCAAAACCACAGGTAACTATTAAATATAGTGAAACTCAAAAAATAGTAATCTACCGAACGTATAGCTCGGGATAGATTCTTTAGAACTGAAATGGTACTTTTGTTGCGTAAGAACACAGCAAAAGTTTGATAAATGCAAATCACGTTAGTACTAAACTTCCCGTTCGAAAAGCGCGTTAGTTTTTTCAGTCATTTAAAATAGTAGTTAAAACTATTCTACCAATACTTATATGGCTTTTGTTTAATATATCTAGGTTACTAACCAGGGACTCAGGTCGTTCGCTACTACTGGAAAGCTCACAAAGCGAAATCATCTTTAGCTCTCTCGATTAAGTAACGCTGTTTGGATATTGAAACGCCACCAACTTTTGAAGAGTCAAGGACGATGTCTTGTTTTTGTATTGTATGTCTCCTTTTTAAGTTGATAAAATAATGAAGTAATATTTTTCAACACTTGGGTTGCTCGGCTTAGGCGGTGATGCCTGGTTCTTTTGGGCTCTCTTAACATGGGTCGAATCACCTACAGGGTTTTTGGGAACCACTGTTGAGTTCAGGGACCCTGAGCTGGGAGACCCGAGTTTGCTTAGGGAGTCTAATACCTTCGACGTAATGATGGTGCTGAGCCTCGACACGTCATCAATAGTGTTGATGGATGCTCCATCGATGGTATACCTATCGACATCCCTGTTTTTGTATCCGTCGCACGCTCTTGTTTGTCTACCGGTTTTCTTACTGTCGTTGTCCAAGTTAACTGACTACTTGTTTTGAAGACCTGTCAGTAGGACAATGATGTTACTCAGCAAAACTACAGCATCCGTGCTGCACGTGACACATACACATTTTTGGTCTGACTTGCTGAGTCTGTTGTAAACAGTTGATGTCAGATCTGTGCATGCTTCGTGGAACCAACCTTTGCAGTTGTCGCACTGCATGCCAGTTGCAACAGCAAAACGGCATCCCGGACGTTTGCATGAGTTTTTCATGACTATGTTGAAGCAAACTATGTTGTAGATGCTTGCAAGAGCCTAAGACCTTTAAAAAACACTAAAAAGCACAATGAAAACGGATAAAAATGGATAAAACGAGTGTTATAAACTGAAACTAGTCTATACGTAAAAAACAAAAACAAACCGAATAGTAAACTGAGGCAAAACCACAGGTAACTATTAAATATGGTGAAACTCAAAAAATAGTAATCTACCGAACGTATAGCTCGGGATAGATTCTTTAGAACTGAAATGGTACTTTTGTTGCGTAAGAACACAGCAAAAGTTTGATAAATGCAAATCACGTTAGTACTAAACTTCCCGTTCGAAAAGCGCGTTAGTTTTTTCAGTCATTTAAAATAGTAGTTAAAACTATTCTACCAATACTTATATGGCTTTTGTTTAATATATCTAGGTTACTAACCAGGGACTCAGGTCGTTCGCTACTACTGGAAAGCTCACAAAGCGAAATCATCTTTAGCTCTCTCGATTAAGTAACGCTGTTTGGATATTGAAACGCCACCAACTTTTGAAGAGTCAAGGACGATGTCTTGTTTTTGTATTGTATGTCTCCTTTTTAAGTTGATAAAATAATGAAGTAATATTTTTCAACACTTGGGTTGCTCGGCTTAGGCGGTGATGCCTGGTTCTTTTGGGCTCTCTTAACATGGGTCGAATCACCTACAGGGTTTTTGGGAACCACTGTTGAGTTCAGGGACCCTGAGCTGGGAGACCCGAGTTTGCTTAGGGAGTCTAATACCTTCGACGTAATGATGGTGCTGAGCCTCGACACGTCATCAATAGTGTTGATGGATGCTCCATCGATGGTATACCTATCGACATCCCTGTTTTTGTATCCGTCGCACGCTCTTGTTTGTCTACCGGTTTTCTTACTGTCGTTGTCCAAGTTAACTGACTACTTGTTTTGAAGACCTGTCAGTAGGACAATGATGTTACTCAGCAAAACTACAGCATCCGTGCTGCACGTGACACATACACATTTTTGGTCTGACTTGCTGAGTCTGTTGTAAACAGTTGATGTCAGATCTGTGCATGCTTCGTGGAACCAACCTTTGCAGTTGTCGCACTGCATGCCAGTTGCAACAGCAAAACGGCATCCCGGACGTTTGCATGAGTTTTTCATGACTATGTTGAAGCAAACTATGTTGTAGATGCTTGCAAGAGCCTAAGACCTTTAAAAAACACTAAAAAGCACAATGAAAACGGATAAAAATGGATAAAACGAGTGTTATAAACTGAAACTAGTCTATACGTAAAAAACAAAAACAAACCGAATAGTAAACTGAGGCAAAACCACAGGTAACTATTAAATATGGTGAAACTCAAAAAAATAGTAATCTACCGAACGTATAGCTCGGGATAGATTCTTTAGAACTGAAATGGTACTTTTGTTGCGTAAGAACACAGCAAAAGTTTGATAAATGCAAATCACGTTAGTACTAAACTTCCCGTTCGAAAAGCGCGTTAGTTTTTTCAGTCATTTAAAATAGTAGTTAAAACTATTCTACCAATACTTATATGGCTTTTGTTTAATATATCTAGGTTACTAACCAGGGACTCAGGTCGTTCGCTACTACTGGAAAGCTCACAAAGCGAAATCATCTTTAGCTCTCTCGATTAAGTAACGCTGTTTGGATATTGAAACGCCACCAACTTTTGAAGAGTCAAGGACGATGTCTTGTTTTTGTATTGTATGTCTCCTTTTTAAGTTGATAAAATAATGAACTAATATTTTTCAACATAGTGACGTATATAACTAACACCAATGTAATAGGTTTTGTTTAAACGGAAAAATGGTGTTATGAGACTTGAGGGAGTGTATTTGTATTGACGAGAAAAGGAAAGTAATATGGAAGATGGGACTAAACCAAAAATACCACGGTGAAGCAGTATTTTTCATTTCGTCTGTTATTTTCACCTGACTGCGGCTGGATTGCAGATGTTTTTTTCCCTTTCTCATTATGTTTGCTGTTGATTACGAGTGTATTTTTTCTTTACCATACATATTTTCTCCCAATTCCAGACTGAATTACTCTAACAAACATCTCATTGTCTGTGGACATCATTTCAGTAAGTGCTCAGAAACATGACGTGTTTACTACTCTATGAAACTAAAAACAGCGATTCATCGTAATCAGTAAGACATGGTATTTGACGCTACTCAACCCTAAACGTCTGCTGTAGATAAGTCTCCGTTTTGAGAATTCTAAGACTGGAGAATATAAAGTATCCGTCTACTTACTATGACATCTGTTCGATGTGTGGCATATCGATATGCCACACACAATACTGATCAGTATTGTTGCGAACAACATATAAGACGTTACCAAGCTCACCGATAATTAGGTTTCATCTCCCGACTATTACCATGAAAATAAGATGCTAAGACGACAATAAAACCATACATCAAACGATGGCAATAGCCAAATAAAGATAGTCATCTAAGGCTGAGTGCAATAACACGTGCATCTTTCATAGATCTGACGGGTTCAGAGACGCCTCTTAGAAATGTGTTTTCGTAGCATATAATGCAGCAGCTTCCAAACCTTTCATTGTTGGTCCAACGAAATATGGTAGGATAATAGTTCTAAAGGCGGTATTTGTGCATTGTCGTCTCATATCTAATCGGATTGTAGAATTTAAGCTGAATGGTGGCAATAATAAATGTATTTTTTGTCATATTCCAGTGAACAGAAAAATTGTTTTTGTTGTTTCGTGACTTGATGCAAACCATCTCTTCGGAGTAAATAAATATTTGAACTAAATTAACACGTTCCCTTCGTACTATTTAAACTTATGTTAATTTAATTCGGTTATTTATTTGCTCCGAAGAAGTGGTTTGCATTAAGTCACGAAACATCAGAAATACAATTTTCCTACTCATTCGATTATAACAAAAACTATGTTTATTATTAGTTTTCTGCCTAATGCTCAATTTATTTGAAACTATCAAGTCCAACTTTGGCACTGAATAGTGGCAAATTTAGATATATTTTGTTCCCATCTGGGGTTTACCTTTAAGTCAGATTATCAGAAAATTCAAAATCCTGGTGGCGTACATAAATACCCCTGTTTTGGTCTTTTAGGTCGTCTTTTCAAATAATCAACTTTCCTTTATTTTCCTGACAAAAGTCAAACTTGTATCATGATCATGTGGTTTTAATACTTACAGTAGTTGGGAGAGGATCTTGAAACACGTTAACCATAAAGTTACTTCCTTATTTCGTATGCGGCTTATAAGTTTTAGTGTCAGTTGGATTATACTGGGTCAACATCTGGTCAGTAATCACGCTGCCTGATTTTACAAAATCAGTAACTCCTTAGTGTGTGGTATGACAACAATGATGTGTGGCTCGTATTTGGTGGGGGTAGCCGATTGTTTAGTTAGTTATCATAAGCTGTTTGCTTTCAAATGTATAGTGAGGAGTTATGTTTCGTAAGTACATTATAAGGCAATAATTTAAAGTATCTAAATGAATTTCATCTGAGTCATTCAGTTTTCAAATGTTAGTTTTCCAATCGATTGTGACTAAGGGATAAATTTAATACTAGTCAAACTGATTTGGATTGAGCTCTTAATATTCTGATTTTATCTAACGCAGTTCATCAGTATGCGAATCAAAGTTGGGTTCTAACTTGTCAAATTAATTGATTATATTGGCTTTGTCTCGACTGTGGGTTATTTCATTCATTTTTATTTATTTAATTCTAAATCTGGTACAACTGGACAAAATCAAGGTGGGATTGTGAAGAAATAAGCGAGGGAAAGGGAGCACAATCAAATAAGTAAATAAAAAGCATAGTATGCAGGAGTAACTGCTGAGTTAAAAACAAGCAAGAAAATTTTTTTCAATCAAACGTGTTCTTACTTTGGAGAATTTAAGATAAAACTACTATAGTTTCTACGAGCTTCCATTCTGAGCTATGTCTGATAGCGTTGTGCCAGCTAGTGCTCAACCAATATAGATCGACACTGACCTCACCGGCGCGTTGTAAACTCGAACTTTTACAACCAGAATAACATAATGATGACACGAAAGATGGCCTAGATTGAGATGTAGGGCTCTGGCTTGGATAATGCATGGACTAATTTCATTTGTCACTTAAACATCAGTACAAAATGACGTAGATGCACTTGCTTTTTAGTCGCTTCCAAAAGCTCATCACAAATGATGAGTGCATAAAATTGTATAATCTTTGGAGTACATTGCGTTTGGAAATTACATAGTACATGCCGTACCTACAGACACTAAAAATTCATTAAGCATATTTTGGGTTGATTGTATATCATCATACAGCAAAGCGATTCTACGTACATATTTAGGGTTGGAAATTCCAGGTATCAGATGCACCACCACTGAGTACTTCCTTCAGAGCTGTTTTTCAAGATGTCAGTGAAAATCCTTTTAGAACGATACATTCAGGAAATGTATGTCATTACTCTGATTAAGTCATTTGTGCAAAAAGTCTTAATAAAAAACTCGTACGCGTACACTTTTTAAGCGGATAATTTGGGGCTTCAGTTTTGTCCATTGAGTCAAAGGTAGCCCCGAGCTGAACTAAAACAGCGATTGTTGAACTCCGGTAAGTGGTGTCCCGGGCTTTTGAGGGAAGAACATGATTAATATATTCATGATACAAGCAAAAAACCGGCCTGTAACTGGCGAGTCGGTTTTTCACAATCTTTGCATAGTCTGCGGAGTTTGACGTAATCAAATATTGTGGACGCAGTCGAAAATGAAATCATCCCCCGGAAGGTTTTGGAAAGAACTTAGGGCTTTTTAAAAAATGGGGACGACATCGCCATATTTTAGGGTGTTAGAACACTAGTTCCCAAACCTTTCCGAGCAACCTAGTCATTTTTATGGCTGGAGGTTTACCACCTTCCTTTAAAATAGCCGGGAGTACGTCATCTGAACCCGGCGACTTGTAGTGCTTCACAAATTAGAGCTCCTTGGTGATCGCTTCATTAGGTGTATCAGTAGTCGCGAACCTTAGAGAACAGAACGATCTACCGAGTTACTTGATCCATACACAAATTTTGGAAGATTTCTTGAAGTAACAATCTAATTGTATCATCAAACGTTTCGCGGGAATAGGCTGGGGTGCCTCAAGGCATAAAGGCTAGTCTTTTGACATAAACATATACTGTGCTCGGTGTTTTGTAAGTGGAAAATATTCTGAATATTCAATACATAATCTGTTCAAACTAGATATAATAACCTTGATGTTATCAAATATTGATCATACTGTAGTTCACTATTAACGTATAAACTTTGGCGAAACCATCTGATATATATTTCATGGTTGTATTGTGTGAACTGTATCTTTTCATATATATCCTCGTTTCTTGTTTCATACCGTATAATCTTCCCTCTTTTTTAACGTTATTTCAATGGCAAGTTTTCCTTATTTATAGAGCACCTCAGATACAAGACCAGGGGCTTGTAATTAATATCGTACTTTTAATTTATTTATCATTAAGAGGAAAGCATTAAACATTAGAATTTTCTGTACTCTACTGTTGGTCACACTTATTAAAGTTGAGGTACATCAGTTGCCTTCTAATATTAAATAAAATAAATGAGAATTTAAACTAGTTAATTAAAAATAGAAAGTTGAGTACTTAAAGAATCAAGCTACAGTTACAACCTCTAGAAACACTAACCCAAAGGATGTGCAGTTACAGAACAAGTTAGTTTAGCGTTAATTTACAGCTTGAATCATTTATACCTATGTTATCGCTTTTTGTCATAGTGTAAGTTGTGACAATAAGGTGTGTTGTTATGGGCTAAATATGATTCAGCATTATTCTTAAGTTTTTAGGACTGCTCATGGATCAATTTGTACAGTAGGTAAATGGATTCAGACGTATAAAGTGGAGAGACGGGTGTTTTTTCGTCCGGTTTTCCATATGGACAGAATTTAGACTTTCAGCAACTAATTTACTTTCCGGTTCTGTGGAAGTTTTGAAACGATGCTATAAGCGCGGTTATTGGGATTAATACAGTGTACTAAGTTCTCTGTAGAAATTACCGCGATTATTTTTATCCCATTACTTAATAACTTCTTTTTGTTTAATAAGATTCCCTCTAGTTTACTTGTTTCTCTTTATAAAGTTTGTTATGAAGCAGGAAACATTGAAGTTAGTTAATTTTCTACATGAAACTTATTTCACTGTTGACTTCAGTGATTAATTAAATTCATCCGTTAAGGTTGAGGAGAGCACAATGAATCATGTCTTCTGCTTGTCTATTTCTTGATTTTTTAGTCTATTGAGGACCACTAGTCACTAGCTCAAAGTGTGGTTAGCATACTCTGCATTGTTTTTTATATTTTAGTGCTTTTGGCGATGTTTCAAAAACAGGCTTACAGAGAAAAATGCAAAAATTCTTAAAAAAATCCTGTATTATATCAGTAGTGCAGACAATCAAACTAATGAACAGGTTAGTCAGAAATACACCTTTTATAATATGTCTACCATTTTAATCTGTTTGTAACAGCATATATCTAACTTCCGAATCAATTAATAATTTTTCTCATGTTTGTCCATAGTCTCTCGACGTCAGCGGTTTTGTCACAAAAACAAACCGCGACATTTCCATCTAGGCTTTAATTTCTGATAATTTCTTGACTGCTAGATCTTTGGTCAAAAAGGGAGTAGTAGTGAGTGATAAGATGGGAGACGCAGACGGCAGATATCAGCGATAATAGAAAACTGTTCATACTTACTGTGGAAGTGGATTAAAAATTTATGGTAGTAAAGAAAATGTAATTCAGTGATCCTCTTTTAACTCAAACGACCGAGACAGCTCCGACTCGTTACTTTTCGGTTGCCTGATATCAGTTAGCAACCTGAATGGTAAGTATTCATCTGGCTTCCGAATTTCGGTATTAGTAGGATAAACCTCAAGACAGATACTTAATATTCACTCGCATTTGGTCAGCATATGCTACATGTGTTTGTGGGTTAGCTGAGTGTACTAAAATAGTGAGTCTCAGTGATTTACTAGGCACAGGTTTTGTGCACAAATTAGAGCCACGTTGTTTCAGTCCTAGTGATACTACTGCTCGGCTGCCTAAATTAAAATACGTCAAATGGGGTTGAAACCTTAAGCTTGCTTTTTGGGGACCGAATTCTTGAAATATTATTCGAATGTTTCAGAAGGCGCCTACACACGGTCCAAGTGCTCAGTGTATTACCGTACTGTCGTACGTTGACTGCAAGTTTTGTGCTACTTAAAGAACTTACTGAGGAGGATAGTGAGGACATAAGATCAATGGTTTTATATAAGTCAGCCGATGAATATAAAAATCAGTTGTCAAACACTTGATACAAGTTTTGGGCCTTCGGGCCGAACTTATTTAGTGTGCCAGTTTAGGCAAGTTCTCATATTCTCCTGGATTATGACTGGTTGACTTCTCTTATCTATGTACCGGATATATTACGTGTATCTGAATTAATTACAGGGTTGGAAGAGTTGCAATTTAAACAGATAAAAACGTGACTAGTATCGTGAGGCCTGTGATCTCTTTGGGGAGTTACAGGAAAGCACTGGTTTGGTCGAAATTCACGAGATATCAAAAAATGTGTAAAATTACTAAGTAATACTCCACAAAAGCCCTAATTGTTAGAGATTCCTTCAAATTCTTTCTTAAAACTCCGAGTATTCAATCACTTTATACTCACAATATTAGATAGGATTTAGTAATCAACCCTTCGAAAGTGAATCTAATGTAAAGTGAATCAAGTGGGGTAAGAGACCACTCCTAAAGATTTTCACGTGTTTTAGTAATCTTTAAGATGGCACATATGATACCCTTGCAGTTCGTCGTTAAACTCAGATTCGAGGTTTATTACTGTTATTCGTATGATACAACTGCCTATGCGCTCCGGAGGATGATGGAACCTTTAACCAACTAAATATGTGTGAATTTTCCCTTCTTCTTACTGCAGTCAAACGATCTCATTAAATAATCAATGAATCCAGCACTTATGAAACTTCATTCTTCGCTATGATACCCTTGTAGTTCTAAAATAAAGGGAACATCTCTCAAACTTTGTGATGTTTTTAAGCTTAGGCTAATTGACCCAAAACCATTAAAATTATTTTATCCTACCCTTTTAAAAGCTTCCTAGAGTTATTCGAAATATGATGATTCACTATAATATCTCTGAAGCAGCACTTTCGTAAGTCTATTTTGCTTTCTCTGGGACGCCCATATGCTATGTTTACGTGGTCCTATAAAGTTAAAAACCAACTACTATGCGTAAGCCTTACGTTCGTATCATTTATCTCTCCGTTTGGTCGATAAGTAGTGTCGAGCATGTAGTGTGCAAACGTCGGGTATATCTTTACATTTCATTATATTTGATAGTCATATATTATCATCACTCAATTATTTTAAACAATACTATTTCATATTAAAAATTTAGTTTTAGTTTTTTGAATATCAGTACTTCGTGTCTCAGCTTCACATTGTTTTTAATAGTATCATTTATGCAGATATAGTCAGTCTTATTGAATAAGTTTGCTGTCATACCTCGTTTTTGTTTGTTTGGTTGATAGTTATGGAAACCTTGATACTTCTATTCATGTGAAGTTTCTGTAGACATAGTGTTTAGATTGAACCGTTTTGCGTTTGACTGATAAGTGAATCTAAGAAAGGAAGTTGGTTATTCTTCTCGCCAAAGTGCTCTGGTACGATCGAGGGTGGAGAGTTCGCTTTCCCCCTCAAAATGCTCCGATATGGCCATACGTCTATAACCACTGCTTTCCCACAGCGGGCTTAGTGTTTACGAAATTGAGAGGACGAAAAGCGTATGTCCGGCATTCGTCTCTTAGCAGTAAGCTCATTGGCTTCACTATAACGAATCTCACAAAAGTTTACTCATGATCTACAATCATGAAATATAGATTATGGTGGTGTAGTAGCATTCTGAGTCATAACCTTTGACTATTAATATATGCATTTTTAAATGAACGTCAGCTGCAAAAATGTGAAACCAAATAACTAGTGCAAGTAAACCAAAGCGCGTTACTGAATAACCTCTCGATAAAATAATTAAGGTTACATCTGTTTGGACTCGACTGTCAAGTTTGGTATATGTTGTTTAGAGTCAGTGGTCTAGGGTTTCATTCATTATGACTTTTTCTATATTCAGTAGACCAGTTTGTTTTAACAAGCATGAAGTCTGTGGTATCTAGATCTTTATAAGCTTTTGTAATATATAATAATAAATGATTATATTACTCTTCGCTTTTCAAGCTCAACTATGTAATTCAGGAAATATACATGGCGATATCGAATGAATATACGGACAGTACTATTTTTCTCGAAAAGCTGAAAAGCACCATAATAAAGGGCAAACAATTGCATAATTCCAGTCATGATATTAAGTAAGTAAATTATATCTCGTCTTTTTAAGTATTTAAATAAAAATAGTGAAAATCTGTTTTGTCTGATCGAAAGATGTTAAAATCCAATTTTTAGGATCAATAATCAACATTCGAATACTACAAAAGGACATAGGAAGTCGGAGAATTGTTCTATACAATCGTTTCCTCAGTCAGTAAATAATTATAGTTCTCAATTTTCAGAATACAGAACTGATGAGAAAAATTATGACTTTTCTCACTCCCAACTTCAGTTAGTTTTGAGAATGGAAGGCATCCGTGATTGGCTCAATTTAATTGCTTCATGTGGTCTATTAAATGAACTTGATCCACCACTTCCACGTATTTCTTCTATGGAAAGGCATATACGGATCGGGTCTTGGAACCTTAACCGCTTTGATTTAAGTAAAGCTAAACATCCAGGGTTCATGGAAGTTGTTTGCCTGACCATTTTACGAATGAACGTCTCATTAATATTGCTTCAAGAAGTTTCAGACCCCTTAGTTGCTGATTATGTAAGTTGTCTTTCGATAAATTGTTTTGGATTGTTACAACTAAAACATCACATCAACTCTCTTTTTGACAAATGTACGAATAATTACTGGGTAAGGTATCCTACAGGTTACGTTGGACTCATCAAGTTTATTTCATAGCAAATCCTTTAAATAACAGTCATTGGTTTTGTATGATTTACTGTCTTCATGTTTTGTTATATTAGTCAGTGTAACATTTCAGACCAGTAATGCACGTGATTACAAGGTTTTTAATTTAATCAAAAATACGTAAGTTATTTTTACTCTGTATGTGTTTATAGTTGCTAAGATAACATGCCTTTAGCGTTTATTTATTAGGGGTGATTCGTGTAATTATTGATTTGTTTATTAACTTTTGTCTGCACTTTTGCTCAACCAGTAGCGTATTTCTTACTTATGTATTTGCGACAGTTTTTCGTGTTCATTATTTTCCTGAGAATTGATCTGTGGTAACCAGTCTGTAATTTTCATCTAGTCAAGCTGTAGGTGATCGAGAATAGTAAATAGATAGCATTAAGTGTACAATATTATTTCCAGCTGGTTGGTTTTTTTGAGAGTGGAATGCACATATTTATCTTTTTGAGATCTTAGAAAGATAAGACATGGATTCGAGTTGTTGCATTTCGAAATAATCCACCATGTAAAACAAAACGGTAAAAAGGAATTAGGAAAAATAAATATATTAATAAGACGTGAGAGTGATTGTGGCTAAAGGATTGCAGTTTTAACTTATATATATGGTAGATATGTTTGCACCATTGTGTCTGGTTTTGAAATATTTTACATAGTATCTTCAAACATCTGCCCTTACTATCCCATAAATCCATGCCCGGTGTGGTGACGAGCTGAGATATGATCACAGTTAATGTAAGTTTAAACTCTGTAGTACATTTAGTTTAAAAACATGGTTATTTTGACGATTCTTCTCAGCAGTATTTTATCAAACTGTATAACTTTTTTCCTCATTTTTATCCGTACATATTGCTAATCATTCTAGCTGTGCAATGAGCTAAATTATCCATCTCTTCCCCACGTAAAACGATGGGTTGAAAAATTTCCTCTGTCTACTCCCCCGTACTGGAAAGCGTCATGTTCGATCCAACCAACCGGTTCCATGTTTCGTGCAAAAGAGTATGCCGTTTTTCTTTATAATTCTCGATGTGGTATTCGGATTTCTCGGACAAGTTTATTGGAAAAATCTTCTAACTCATTACCTGTTTCAAGAAAGTCGTTTACACGCAGTCCATGTGGAGCCTCCTGCCATGTATGTAACAAAAGGTGTTTAAAAGCAAATGCTAGTTTAAAAATATTTCTTTTGTTCAATTTAATATGAAACCATGTACCATGATTTTGGCTGACTTGATAAAACTTAGTGATATACAAATATTTAATTCTTCTCATAGGCTTACTTTCCAGCACTGAATTGCTTATTTTTTCCAGCGTTTTATTTTTGGTTTTTTTTAACCCTATTGTCTGTGATATGCTATACTTTCGTCTGTGTAATTTCATCTACTTTTTTTCTATTCAACTACTCATCACTTTAATGTTTGACATATTTTCTAAGTTATTACTGAGTAACCTATTTCGTCATAAACTTGAGAAGTGTATGTACGTAATATTCGAGAAACTTGATTACATCATCAGCCCTTATACAACAGATGTTGCCCATATCTCCAAGGATACATGTGTATATATTTATGAAGTGGCATTTATTTTTGTTCATCAATGAGCTAGTGAGGATCAAAGGCAGTTATTATATTATTTTGATATTATTATTACACGTAGTCTTACTCTTGAAATGTGTTGGAACATCGTCACTCATTTTATAAATATCTACAACGTTACCATCTGGACATCAACCGCTATGTACATGGATTGTTTTAATTTACTTTCAGATTCAACATATTAACTTAGTTCTCATTTCAGTACATTTGAAGGCAAGTGGATTAAGAAATAGTCAAATTGGCAGGACTATCTCAGAAATTGAATCTCTCGGCTATCTTGTTCAAGCTTTTTATGAAACACAACCTAGTAAGTATATTAGTGTTTGATTAAATGTTTTCGTACGATTGTTGAGGGCGAACAGTTCGAAATATTTACGTGTGAAGATTATTAAGACTATCCAGTCCAATGATTCTTGACTTTTTGTTATATTTGTAGTATTTGACTAAAGGAACTCATTGTTATTTTTAACACTAACAAAGAATTGTTTTTTTTTGCTTAGTAGCTAGTTATGTTATTCGATGAACAGTAGTTCTTAAAAATATTCACTTCCTAAAGTTTTGGATTTGTGGAATGGCTGTAATCAGGGTCGTCCATTTTCGACCTTTAGATTTAATATGTGAATCACTAACCGATAACTCTTATGAATCTATGATACCGACGAATAGATTTTGACGTACAAAAACTGGCATAATGTCAGGGAAACAATCCTAACTTTTTGAAAGGCGAACCAACATATTTCGATCATTTTCGAGCCTTAAGATTGTTAAATAACTTACACGTATTTTTTTCACAGACAAACTTCTTTACAACGTATTTCCAAGTTAATATGAATCGTTATTTATCTTTCAGGTGGAACATATCTCATTATAGCTGGTGATTTCAATCTCTTCCCAACACATGAAGGTTAGTTTAGATCCATAATAAATAGGAACTATGTAGCTGATTAAATCTCTCTGAATAGACTTAGAAGTAAATCATATGTATTTTGTTATGTGAATTATTCTACGTGAAATAACTAGTGAAAGTTTTTCACAATCTAACCGCGAAATTTTAGTGAGACTGGCAATTGTAAGCAATTTATTCTATTTAAGGACACTTTGCTTCACATAAAATGTATTGCTATGCAGATGTTTGGGAAGTTATTTGTTAATACGTGGATCTACATAAAACAATATCCATCTAAGAAACTCAGAAAAAAACCTAAAATTCGCTTGTAACGCTGGTATTCATGGTCTTCAATTTAATCGTAGTCTACTGTTGCGAATCGATAGTGGTCAAACTATTTATAAGTTTTGTGACAGTATCGAAATATACAGGTAGGTTTTGAACTTTTCTCAGAGTTTTTCCCTGAATGTGCGTTGCAGCTAGAAATGACCCGTCTCTTACAAGTTCTCTTGTATTACACTTAACTAGTTTCGTCAATAAGGTAAGGTTATTTACATTTTGTAAAGACATGCAACACCTATTCACTTTGTAGTTTGTGTCCACCTATTTTGTGATAATAAATAATTTTACTGGGTCGCATAAATCTCATATAAAACGGAATTCGAACACAACTCGAGCAGTTGAAAATGATAATACTGAATAACTGGAACAAACGAGATCTGGCAGTTGATTTTCTTACTAAAACTTTCTTAGCAAGTATTTGTCGTCTTCATTCAAATAAATAAATTCCGCTATTTCCACGAAGTAAATTGTTAGCATAACGTTTTTAAACTTACTCTCGAGAGATCACATTTCACAGGGAAGATATTTTCTCACATTTCCAGGAAACCAAGAACTCCATGTTAAAATAAGATATGATCAAAATCATATTTGTTTCTGTATTCTTAGGAACGACTAGTCTTATTGCAAAATAGAGTGTGGTGAAATTTCAGGAACAAAGTCAAGTAGTCAAAAGTGATGTAACATTCTAGTAAAAATACCATTCCGTCACTTTCTGAAGGATTACATTTAAGTAACTAAATGTATTGTATCGATTTAGTAATAGACACTAATACAGTAAGAATTTTTATCAATTAAACCAAGTTACTTGCACGCATCATATGCAAACGTGGAGAGATACAAAGTTTAAAAAAGAATGTAAAGTTTCTACAGTTATCGAAGTAAATGTCATTATGGATGTTGTCTAAAAAATTTGCTGCTGAAAGACATATCCCTGGAGGTTTAAGGCTCTCACGACTGATTTGTAAGCTACATTATTTACGATAATTAACGCTTTGACAGGAATAAATTCACAAGAACTCTCTCAACACAACGTGAATATATTCATCATTGCACGAGCCTCTATCTGAATAATTCCAGCAACAGTTCAAAGTAAGTTTCATAATAGCTACCTTAAGTAGCAATTTTGGTTTTGTTGTATTTACAAATGAAGTAGTTTTAGCAGTAATTATTGTGTTAGAGAAGTAGCATAGTGTTTATAAAAACCACGTTTTATATGTATTTTCGTTTTATTGACTAGTATTATTTCTGATAAAGAGATTTTTCAAACTGTTATCTATTCATTCTTCCTACATTATAGGAGGCAATACTTTAATAATTTCCAGAGTAAATAAACGTAATGCGATCAATTAATCGTTTATGCCAGTTAGATGCAAGCACTCAGATACTCCTGAGCCGTTATGAATTTGTATTTAGTACACTTATAGGTTCATTATTTACTTTCGCTTGTACATAAGTTGAACATTACGCAAATAATTTCCATAATTTTAATTAAAGCTCTCATCATTGTTAATTTAGATTTGATTTATTTATTGCCTCGTTATGCTGATTATCTCTATTTGTTTATTTAAAAGTTTATCGGGTATTGCGTGAACGTGGTTTATGGCCAGTACTCAAAGGTGAACAACAAACTACTATGAATTATTCTAATTCCAGATCTAACCGTTTTAGAGCATATGACAATGCATGGCTTTCTGCTAACCTCTCTTTGACTTCTGAATCCACTATTCGTTGGACTGGTGATTCTGGTGTCATATTAAAAGGGCTCAGACATCCTTTAATTCCGGAGGAAACAGGAAGTGGTGCAAATGGTCTTGTTAGTGATCATGCTCCCATATGGTTTGATATTCACTTAACGTAACAATATCCTGTATTTATGTATAATTTTTTATTAACGAACTTATGATAACGTTGTACATATGTACTTAATAATAAAGAGCATTTATTTTGGCAGCTTCGCCATTAATCTTCTGCCCCGTAACCGAAAATTTGTTCACAGTCAAACCAAGATTTTTCGGTATCCACCTTGTAAAATTCTTCTGTGATTTGACGGCCAGTTTTTCGTGGTGTTTTCCGAATATTAGTCACCTAAAAAATATTTCAATGTTTACTTTTGCTTGTTATGTAGGGTTTTCTATATTTGCAATTGTATATCAATTGTTAGTCGAATTATCTGTACATATCTGTATGTTAATTAATTGACATTGGTACCATCTTACTCGTTGTTTACGACAATTATTTATCCCAACTGTTTCGTGCTTATTACATTAAGGTCTCCAGCTAAATATACTGATCTACTTGTCACGCTTTCCGCGTATACTTAAGATTCCCCCCTACTCAACTTTGTAAATTATTCCTTACTAAGCTTTACAACGCTTAAACAAGTTTGTCATCCCTTTTCGGCCATTCAGACAACCTCGAAATGGTTGCTATTATATATGTCATTAAAATAACTGTAATTCCATATATTGGAATTCTTAAATACTCAAGCAACTTACTTTGTCAAGTGTTTGAAGGTTTTGAATTGTAGGTGTGTTCATCGTGAATGGGCTCAATTTCTTAAACAATGGAAATCCACATTCTTGATTTTGATAGCTTGGCTCTTTCTGGTTGTTCATCATGCTTCCATAATCAGGGGAAGCGAAAAACACTCTTCTACGTTTGGTAGCTGAACCTGGTTGTTTCAATATACTCTTCGGAGTTTTAGTAGGCGTTTCGGCCATATTCTAAGGCGAAGTTTTAAAGTGAACAAAAGTTTTCCTTACCAAATTATCTAGTTTCAAAGATAACGCTGGTGATTTGGGAGTCTGAGTCACCTTTTCGTGAATTTCCTTCGGGAGCTGAGTACTAGCAGGTGGAGAGTTTGCATAAATTTGATGTTGAAATTCCTGATATTCCTTTTCTACACATCGCAGTTTCAGTAGTTCCCTATTATTCTCTGCTAAGATCGTTTCTCGTTCAATTTGATCCTGTTTCATTCTCCTTAGTTCTTCATAAAGCCTTTGTTTTTCATCATTTGCCTCCCTCAATTCTCTCTCCTGAATGTCAGTATTAATTTAGCTAATACGTTGCATACTTGATTTGTTGCTTTTACTTCCAGCTTCTTAAGTTCTTGCTCTTTTTTCATGAGCTTCTTTAGAACTTCCTTCTACAATATATAAAAGTGTTTTAATCAAAGAAATATATTGCTTAACGGGAAGACTGATTTACTGTGAACATGTTTTTACTGCACAGTTGTTCGTTTCTGATGGATATTTATATCCATAGTTTGTTGAGAGCACCTAATCCACGAGACTTTGACGGACTTAATTTTCAAACCATTTTTTACGATGAATTTCTATACGTACGTACTAAACTTCTGCTCTTTTAATTCGTAAGTTAGTGTGTCCATCAATATTGGTAAGACCAACAAATTCTATCAAATTAATGATTTTTATTATACACTCAACATTTATCTCATTAACGAGATTGAATTTCATGAATCGTTTTTACTATAGTGAGAAGTTAAAACTGCTCTAGCTATCTGCTTAGTCTAATTTGTTGATATTACACAGTAAAACCTACTATAATGTATTTGGGTGAAAAGTAGATAGTTCGTCAGAATTGATAATCTCACACAAGTTCTTGATATTATAAGTATTCTTTCATTATTTTGCGTAATTTTAACATAAAGTTCCCTTTCGCTATTGACTCTCTTACAGGAAATCATTTATTATTATCATTTTATTGTGTGTTGATTGATACATTCATCTATCGTATTTCTAGTTCTCAATTAGTTGAGCAGTCAAACTTAGCAAGCAGAAGTAGCATGCTAGTGTTGTCAACTATTAATAATGAACTCTATAGTTATTGTGTTAGTACCAGACTGGTTCCATTTTTCTGGTTTCCTCCCTTTAATAAATGCTAGAAATATTTCCAAAATAAATTTAACAATATATATGACTAATATTTCTTATAGGGATCTGGAATATTTATTTATCCCACCCCTAGCTCGTACTTACGAAATTGTAACTTGGTACATCAGTCATACTTGGAATCCTTAAGATACTGGATGACAGATTTTCTTTAATTGAAACGAACGGTTAAACTTGTAGATTTATTGCTCATATTCAACAACCTATCACTGAAGATTGTACTGATACGTACATTCATAAGATAGCCTATAAATATCGACTAAGTATACCAGTTTTCTTGAAGATTCTTTTTGAGAGACATTTCACTCAACTATGTACGTTTAAATTTGTGGTCCTTTCAATAGAACGAATCATTTCCAACTATCGATAGAATGAAAAGGTTTCTGAACATTCTTATTAAAAATTTGAGTTACTTTGCATGGGAAATGTAATCTATAATTCAAAGTTACAACCAGGTACTAATCTACGAATGTATATCGTTTGACTAGGTAGGGTGAAGTACTCGTGCTTGCCAGAATCGATATTCCAATTTTGTGAGTGATAACGCTAAATATTTACCCAATATATTAATATTAGCATTTTATTTTGTGACGAACTATTTGAAGCATGTAGAGGTGAGGTACTGCGTAACTTTATCATTACTATTAATTTGAATTAGAAATCGTCAAATGAAAACTTTTGGTAATAATATCAATACTTGCAGGTCATTTTCGTATGACCTTGCTTTTTAGTGTGCATTATTACTTTGTTTTCTATTGGAAACTTTTCGTCTAGTATTGTGCACATACACCCAAAATCAATGGAATTATTTAACATTCAGTGTGTTTTTTATGGTTTAAAGTGTAAATACAGTGTGATTGATTAGAAAAGATTATTGAAAATAAGCCGTCTCGTTATTTCTAAACACATACTCATTTCAGTCGAGACTATGTTTGACTCCTTATTCTGTGGTACGTGTGCTAGAATTTTTCGTTTATGCGCAATTACTCAATTTATACAACATAAATCAGATGGTTGTTCCAGACTAAGTTTTGGCAATCCGCTATTTTTGGAATGTTCTCACTGTGATGAATGTTATATCTCACCATTAGATCTTATTGCGCATGTTGAATGTGCACATAGAATATCCATAATGAAACATAGATCTTCAAGCACGGCTAACGACAGTAATGGATTCCTACAAGAAGTAATGTCAGTCTCAGACACAACAAGTTCATCATTTATCGTCACTGAAGACAAAAGTAGCCATAACTCGATTAATTCAAACGATGGGAAGTTGGCACCCTGTCAGTCGGTGAGTCAAGTGCCATCAGTATTAAGTTCTTGCTCAACTAACTACAGTTCAGTGGGTCCTAGCAGCTCTATTCCTTCGGTTGTTCGTAAAACATGCTGTCTTGTGGATGGAAGTTCTCCCTGTACTCAAATGTCTTCATGTCCAATTTTGTTTTCTCGTGATTCTGATGGCGAAGCAGAATCCGAATTCAGAGATAATTCTTTGAAGGTCTCGAATAATTCAAATCCAGATACGACGTCGCTGTGTAATGAAGTAACTTACTGTACACAAACACCCCTTGTTTGTGGTGAACGGAAGTCACGATCGAATTTTGTCTGTGAATACTGCAAAAGAGAGTTCTCACAAAAAGTACATTTACAAAAACATATAATGTCGACTCATACTAAAAACAAACCATTTAAATGCTCAGTCTGTTCTTACCAAACTGTTGAGAAAAGTCATTTAAAAACTCATTTTCGGAAGCATACGGGAGAAAAACCATTTTCCTGTACTCTATGCACCTACAGAGCAGCTCAACATTCTACACTAAAACAGCATTGTATTAAGAAACATCGTAATGCATTTCTTTCCTGCAGAAACTGCAGCGTTCGTTTTGTAACACTGAACGAACTTGAAAATCATCAAAAATTATGTTTTTCTTAGCTCTACTCATGGTCATCAATATTTGATTCATCTTGATCTAAAGTGAATAATATAATCTTTTATCAATTGTATGTTGGTGTTTTGAATTGTTTTACGTTAAAACATGTCTTATAATCAGCCCATAATACACATTAAACAACTACAGCTTTAATATGAAATAAGATACCTTTTCCTGATTCAGTTCTTTGGTCTGTTCTCTAAGCTTTTCTATAAGATTCATGGATTCATTTAGCTTTTTATCCTTGATTTTTATATTTATATTTAATTAGGACTTACCACCTTCTTGCTGCTTTTGGAGTTCTCAATATTTTTAAGATCAATTATCTCTTTTAAACTTTCAACTTCATCTTGCTTCTGTTTTATTTCATCAGCTTGCTGATTAAATCTTTCTTTCAAAGACAACAGTTCATCTGTAATACTTTCATTTTGCTTCTGTAGCTCGATTTTGTGATTTTCCAGTCTTTGATTTTGTTCTTGAATATGCTTTTCCCTTAACTTTTGCTGTCCAATTTCTTGTCGTGAGTATTCTAATTGTATCGTCACATCATTTATATTATTAGTAAGCTGGATTTGCTTCAAAATACTTTTCTCCTTTTCTTGATTAAGATTAACCAACTGCCGTTTCAGTTCCTCATGGTACTCTTCTTTTTCCTAAGTGTATACGGAAACTAAATGTAGTATAAATGTTTCCCGGTATAAAATGCTTACTACTCTTCATTGCATATTTAAAACGACCCTAAGTAGCTTTCTTATGTCCCTGTTGCTATCATTCCTAAGATTCTACTTATCGTATAGACCAACACAGCTAAAATGATGAACTTTGTGAATTGTATGCATAATTTTGAACTTATTTATAACCATTTCGCCGAACTGACTAAGTAAGAGCTGAGTAGATGTAATCTTTGAAAAATTACTGTGTCAAAGATTTATACGGTTTTGCGATGTCTCTGAAACACAAAATGAGTATCTAATGTATTTGCGAACCAAATATCGTCCATGATTTCATGCTCTTGGATTTCAGTGTTGTCGCTAAGTCTATTGGAGTTGTCTTTTATAAATTACTCGTTTGTCGACGAAAACTAACAGGATTCTTCAAACGAGTTACTGACCAGTTTTACTTCTTATACTTGATTCATTCCGATTCCTCTTGAAATCGAAACAGCAGACTAGTGAGAATAATGTGCATTTTTAGCTTTTCTCGCAGCATAATGTACATTAAAAAGTTAAATTCGGGTTTAGAAGTCCTCATCCACTTGTGATAAAGTTCAAAGGAAACATTCAAATTTCGGTTGATGCATTTAGTGGAAAAAAGAGGGACGTCTGGCAACAAAGTTAAACTTAAAACATGCATTTATTATTAGCGATTACAATCTGTCTATAAGGATATAAAGCTGCTCCTGGTAAAGTAATTGAGACATGTGTTAAGTGTGCTCGACCACCATCTCCCTTATCGTGCTGTCATGAAACGGTTAAAATGGAGTTTAAAATGGCCCGAAAAGAACATTGAAAAAAAAAACTACTAATCTATCGAGCCATAACTTATAAGCCTGAGGCTAGTAGGGCAGTCAAGACTTTCTGGTTATGAACTGTTCTCTGTTCATAAGGAGCGACTGAAAACGTATAGTGACTTCAGTCGATCATCATGAATGAGAAGCCTGCTACATATGCTTATTGGCCCGAGTGATATCGATTACCGATACATTAAGTTATCACTTTCTTCCGAATCTTGAGTTAGGTATTGTTCCATAATCAAGATCCCTTTATATCTGTTTCCTCTACGAGTTGCATTTTCCGCGTTTAGCTGTCCATTACATTTGACATTGTTTTTATTCTTTGATCAGTTTAATTAACTTTTTGTGTCGACGGAGGTTGAGAAAAATGGGCTGTAACATTTTCAAATCTGGTTCTATGCTGATTACAACTGAGAAACTAACAGTGTAATTTTGAAGTGAGCGGTTTTATAAGCATTTCACTAGTCTATTCAAGTAGGTTGAAAAGAATGTTATATTTACCCCTGTCGATTACGTTTACAGGGTCTTAGTAACTATAATATTAGGTGATATGAGCTGATTAGGCTTTCCTCAGACCCGGATATTATCTCTGAGTACTAGTTTGTATATATATATATATATATTAGACAACCAACTGACCATTGTATTTTATTAACATTGCTTTTGCTTTGAAGTTTCTTGAGATAAAAGTCGATATTGGATCTTTTAAAAGCTGAGCTACTCAAAAATTGTTAAAATTAATGAAAAACGACTCAACAAAGTATATAATTACCATATAATTTTCACCCAAATCCATTTGCGCAATCTGTAAGTGGTAGAACCCTTAATTGTTGGCTAATTTTTGGCCGTGTTGAAGGGCCGAAAAATGGTTTGTTCTTCCAAGCAAAATCATCACTATCTGTTCCACTATTTTTACTATTTTAATCGGAGTAACCAGTTCATCGTTGTTATCCCCTCAACTCAAAAACAACTGATGGATATTAAAATACATTTTGTGGTTCGGATTATCTTAACCGGAAGTCCCTATTCCGTTTGTTACGACTCAGTTATTAAGTAATTTTATGAGTTTAGTACACGCCCCACAAATTGATCTGCGTTAACAAATTTGTGTTTTCACGATAAACTCATAATAAAACTTAAGATTAAAATGTACCAACAACATAATAGAATTGAATGTGTGGCAAGATTTCTTTGGGATTTGCGTTTGTACTTTGACAGACTTTATTCTCCCAGCTTTCTTTTGACATTTAGACTTAACCTAAGTATGTGACTGAAGCTAATCTTTACTTTTAATTACATTTGTGAATTAAAACTAAATCTTGTTAGTGAATTTACACCCCAATAGAGATTACACTTTATTATACATAAAATAATAGCAAAACTGTACACGGATTCGGGCTGAATAACGATACTTGAAACTTATTTTATTTCACAATTGATCTGAAGGTAAATAGCCGCAAGAAATAGCTTCTAGAAATGAGATTCATATGATTGTTTCTTGAATACTTATTGGTGGTAATTATCTACAACATGTGAGGCGAAATATTCAACTAAGATATCTGCATTTTTCTAAACGTAGTTGTTCTTAAAGAACGCAAAAGTAAACTGTTATATAGATTTGTTACGTTATCTGTTTTGACAAAGCAGTATCATTTTCTTAACAGAAACACATTTTATCAGTTTAAATTTAATAGCTTTTAATCGATAAAAGCTAAACTTTACCAAACCACCATGGAATTTTGTTGACACAGTGACTTAAATTTAGTGCTCATCAAGTTTACACTTCCTAATATATACACGTCTAGTCCTAAAATGAAATTAGTCACCAGTAATAAGTTTTATGTATAAGGTTTATAGACACTTCTGGACTGTTAATAAATTTTATAAAGATTTCAGATAGATATTACAAACAGTAAATCATATTTATCTCTACCTTTATTTGAATACGCGCCTGATCAAGAGCTTGTTGATTCTTTTCATTGCTCATTTTGAGTTCGTGAAACTTTTTTTCGTAAACTTCAAGCGTTTCTTTGACCTTAGAACAATTTAGTCTAAAATGGTATTTAAAATTCATTTTCAAATAATACTTTTCTTCTTGTAGTTCCTTTTCAATTGCTTTTGCTCTTTCTGTTAAATCTTTTATTTCGTTTTGATTTGAACACGCTTTTTCCTAGTTGGTGGTAATTTTGTTAGAATCATATCCTACTTCTAAATGCTTGACTAAAGCTTCAGCCTTTAAACAATTCTCATTAGCTTTGGCACAATTTCGGCTTTCACAATTTAGTTGTGTGTGTAATGAGCCGTTGCTGATCTTTCAAAATATAAAAGATATTTTAATATTAGTTACCTGCAATTTTTCATTTTGGATCTGACATTTTTTCAGTGCATCTCTCAGAGCATTTTCACTTATATGGTAAAATTCTATTTCTTTCTCCAACTCAAAGACCTTTCTGTTTAGGTTCACCTAAGGTTATTTTTTTCATGTATAAACTATCTCATTTACTAACCAGGTTTTCTCTGTCGATCTTCGAGATTTCACTCTCCATTACTAAATTAACTTCAAAAAACGTTATGTTTTAAAATCAGTTTTACCGCATGTGTGATACAGGCTTGATTCGAACTTGTGGATAACAATCGATCTAAAAGTGTGAAATGTAAATACTGTGTTTTACCTTTCGTTTATTTTTTGGAATAAATTTCTGATCTTTTGCTGTTCATCTTTTAGATTAACGACCATTTCTTCTCTGCCGTTTCTTTGTCGAATCTGAAATGAATTTAAATTAGCTATCATATTTTCTATTCTGTTAGTAAGACATTTAAAGTGGCTTCGGAACGTCGTTGTCTGGTTTTCAAGATGAATGAACTTTTTGTTAAGAGTACTTAACATTTCTAATACATATACATTCTTGTTTTTAATCTTTTCAACTAAATCTCTGAGCTCATCAGTTTCTTTACTGTTATTTTTCAGCATATATTCAGCGTTTTCTCTATTTATCTAGAAAAAGTGTTTGGTTACTTTTTATCATACTTTTTCCTCTGTTATAGCATCTTCCAGGCGTTTAATCAGTGACAAATGTCTCTCGTTGGTGCACATTAAGGTTTTCTCTAACTCCTTAAGCTCAACTAATCAGTTACTTTAGAATAGAGGTGACAAACTATTTTCAGTGCTAAGCTGATCAATCTCAGTTTGCAGCTGAACTATATCGTTGTGATGCTTTTGTTGCCAATGAAGAAGCTCATCTTTCTGTAAAAATTAGGTTTTTATAGATAATAATCCTACCAATACTTCGTTTTTTTCGTCCATTGCAATATTTGACTTTTGCAGTGTTTCCAGATCCAATATCTTACCTGTAACTGTTTCATTTTACGAAACTGCCAAGGAAGTTACCTAATTTTTCTGATTCTTTGAATTTATCTAAACATTTGTTTGATTGCTCGAATAAGTTGTCTTTTATCGTTTTAAATATAGACAGGAGAGAATTATGTACGATTTCCGATTGACAAAACTTGTTCTTAACTGTTGAAAATTACATTTTTATTATGAATTCACTTGTTAGATTTGCCTCCATTAATTTTTCGGCTTTGAGCTCCAATGTTGTGCACTGCTGCTTGATAGCTGAAAACCTAAATCGCACGTATTTTGGGAATAAAAGTCATTTTACTGTTCAGCCAATTTTTCTCTTACAGCTAGCTCATCTTTATATTTTAAACTAACGGTTTCCATGTTCATCTAAATGAAATATTCATTTGATTTCTATCGGTACTTGTAGCTCAAGGTTTGCCTTTCGCAAGTTTTCAACAAGTGATTCATAGGACTGCAGATCTAGACACTATTTGGAGAAAATATATTCTTATTATTCATACTTTTTCCTCCAATTTTGATATGGTACAACACTTCCATGTCTCAAGATTTTCTGCCTCTTGTCTTAGGCGCTTGTACAAAAATTTGAGACTAAACTATGAAATATATGGTACGTTTTACTTGTCGCATAATGTGTCTGATTTATCTTCAACTGAAAACTCAGTGACTGCTTTATCATGAACTTTGTCAAGGTGGGTCTTCACCTCTCCCGTATAATCTTGACATATTTTGGAGGCCTGGTGGAAGTAAATAGAATCCTCAGAGCTGGTTGAGACATTATGTGCGTCTGGTGATTGCATAAAAGAGGCACTAGGTTTTTTGCTGAGAAAATTCAACATTGGCGATTCTGGAGCTTTTTTCGGAACTGCCATGTCATCTAGTGGAGAATGGGGTCTAGCGTGATCGAAACTATCTAAAGAAATGATAGGCTTGTTAACGTGTGGTTTCTGCGACGCATTTCGCAAATTGATTATCTTTGGTGATTCTGGAGTAAACTGAACTGGATCTCTTTTCTTAGATTCATCACCAAATTTAAGCATTTTGCTCCATTTATTATCACTCCAGTTGGTTTTTGAAGATGTCGACAAGTTGGCCTCATTAGAAGAGATAAACTGATCACTCTCAAAATAGTCATCGTCATCTAAATCACAGGTTGAACTTGCGTTTCCATCTTCCAGCCCTTTCCAAATCAAGGAAGACGGCTTTTTACCGTCAATTTGAGATGGCTCTGAAAAACTAACGGGATGTAATGAGGTTTCTTCTTTCCTGAACTGGCGGAGAAACGAACTCTTCATGAACATCTCACGATAACTAATAGTCGTGTCGAAAAAACGTGAATCAGTTATCGTGCTTATTCATGCTTCAATAATCTAATGTCTTTCTCAAGAAAGATTTTCTGATAATCAACCGCATTTTCTCTTGTTGTGACCAAAATTTACCATTTAATTAAATTAATTGAGCACAAATCACTGATGGCGACCACATGGTTTCCATGGTCCGTATGGATTTCACTTTATGTTTTAAAAAGAATAAATAATTTTATAAAGCCGTTTACAACAGCTAGCGACATCTAGTCATTTGGCCATTAGGTGGTATTTTACTTATATTGCTTGAAACACAGAGATGAAAATGATGGTTTTTGACGTTGTGATGTCAACGCAATGTAAATTTGCTCACAATGTTCTATACTTTGGTACCAGTAACTTTGCGTTACCCGTGGTTGTTTGGTTAGTTCATGCTCTCAAATGAGTTTCATTAAAAATATAAAACGGAATCGTTAGTATGATTTCTCACTGGTGTTTTTCTTTGGAATCTTTGGAATTAACTTTTTATAGATGAGTGAACATTATTGGGTAACATTTGACTTAATTTCCGGCTGTCGTTGAACAAACATCAATCCGGTATCCACTACTGTTTATTCCAACTTAAAAAAGGTTCTATGGGGTCACTAATCTACCATTTTATCTTCTGACCCAATCGTGAATACACTAACCGCAAAAATATACTGGGTATACTGTTCATTTCTACAATAATTATTGAGTGAGGAGGAATTGGCTACTATGTAAGTTATGGCTTATCTGATAAGCTATCGGAATGTTTAGTTCCACTGAGTTTGAATATTTTATTAAGCTTTGAAGTCTTTTTACGTTCACTTCAGCGAAGATGTCAGTTGTTAGGGTTCTCAGACTTATAAAACATAATAAACATCGCCCTCCCTCCTCTTGTCCACGAAATAATTTAGCGAGCCTGTGTGAATAGATATTCATTTTGAAGCCGTTGATCAAGTTAATCTGACTAGTTAAATTTCATTTAAGGGGCCCTGAGAACTAACTGTTACAGGTCACACCAGAAATATTGAACTAATTCTGAACTATTTTTGTGAATATCTTTTTTTACTGGTTTTTGATATAAATGTTCTGACAGAACGTTTTACTCAAGTTGTTTTTAATTTCGGCCTTAAACTTACGTTTTCTATCTAGCCTTTGATTTATCGTTCTACGTTTGACTCTAGAAACCTATTATGAAATATATTATTACTTTTACTACATAGACTATTATTTTAATGTCATTAAATATGAAGAATGTATTTGTAAAATCTCAGCGAAACAATTTAAAGCGAATCAACGTTTCGTCTGGCAATCTGGTCCAAGCTGAATAAGTCATCAATCATACAGTAAACCAGAGAACCATGTACCTATCTATATATTCGATAATTTTGTTGTTTGATCATATTTTCTTTGAAAAAGCTTGGAAAAGATTGTCAGGCGAAACGTTGATTCAATTCAAATTGTTTCGCTGAGATTTGACAAATACATTCTTCCTATTTAATGACTCACATTAACTCGGCGCCCAAATATTGTGAAACTTTTCGTTCAAATTTAGACAGGAGTTCTTATTTATTATTTTAATGTCTTACAATATCAAATAAGACGTCAGCATCACAAGTCTGAACTTTTGGTATTGTCATTATTTAATTAAGACTTGCGAGTTCATCAACATTTTAATCTTGCCTGTTAGTTGGCGCTGATTATCAAAAAAGACAATGAAAAAAGCCATCGAACTGGCTTAAGACCTGTAACACGGGGCTAATGAATCTCGGTTGACTGAACAGGGACAATCGTCCTCAAGCTGTATAAGAAACAAAGAAAATCAGGTCGCTTCCTGTGACAATTCAGACAGCAATTATTTCCGACAGCAGTCATTCATACGTGCATGGTCGACAATATACAACAAGGGTTTACAGTTCGGATGCTACCACGATCGAGCCACCAAAATGGTTGCACAAAGAAATCATGGGAATTTCGCAAAGAAATGCTGATGGAGGTATATTGGCGAAGTAATAAGTAGATTTTTGTGTCGAACCTATTCGTCAGTTTTTCAGCGACGAAGAATAGGAGATCTTTAAGGTCCTTTTTTATCTAAACCGACGCTTACACTTAGCATGTGGTCTGGGTTTAAGCTGAGGCTCTATAGATGCAGGCTAGCGTCACAAGACGAATCACCCTAAAGTTACTCTCAAGTTAGAGGACCAATACAGTAAAATGATTTGCAAGCACACTTTCTGTTCTTTAAAAATCCACAATTTTTGAGACTTATCACCGACTTAGGTGGTTCGAGAAAACTCACATGTTTCTTTGAGAAATAGACTCAATATTCTCTTAAGGATTATTACTAGTGTTTTGCTTGTATGCGGTAAGCCAGTTTTGTATGTTTCATGTGCCTAAAAACCTATGTAGATTTACATGTGATCAAGTGCCTCTGATCATACAAGCTCGTAAAGTAATATATATAATAATATATTTCTGCATGTGCAGGTACATACTGTTTTTACAGGCATGATCTATAAATTACAACATTTGTTGGTTCACAAAATGTTTCCCAACTTAATAAGTTTATAGTTGTTATAAAGTGAAATCGTAGAGCGCTTGCTGTAATCTATGACCTTGAGAGGACGCGAATATCAAGTTTGTTCCAAACGTCAGAAGTTTCATAGCTGTGCTCTCAGAGCAAGATTCTGAAGAAAAAGAGAAACAGAAGAGCAGCAAGGCACTTGGATATGAACGCCAAACGTTGCTTAACATAGTGTAGTAGAACGGACAGAGGTATAATAAATTAGAATAAATTCATATTATGTCTTGTTAGTGAAATGAAGTCAGAGGCTCCATATTAGAGAATGTACTAATAAAGAACAATGAGTTGTGATGTTTAACAGGTCGGAGTAAGCTCACACGAAGATAAGGAAGTCAAGGCTGGTACAAGGAAAGCGGTTTATAAGAAGGGTGTGTATATAGAGGGTGAAGTGTTAAGAATATTAATGACTACATCTTTTGTTGTCTAACTTTTTTTCCCTTTTTTGTTTGTCCGATGCTAGCCACACAATCCTAGTGTAAAAATCCGAGTTAGCATGTTATAGGTTGTCTCAGTAGAATAGCTAATCCAGTATAATTTTGGAAACATGAGTTTGAGTGGTGAGTGTCGGAAAACTGTTATGACCTTGGATGTCTGGGTTTGCTATCACGCGACCTAACGACCAATTCGAATACGACTTATACGAATCTTCACACTAGGCCAACCAATGACGTTCAACCGGTGTGGGCAGTTTAGCGTCCTTATTGGTCCTATGTCCTCCGAGCCCTTCCACTTGAGTCCAGAACACAATACCAGCTTCGAATCAGAGCAGATCGTTTATTTCAAACATACTCGGTTTATATATCAAACAGACAGACCACAACACACCATAAATTAGAAAATAACATGTGTACACAAATGAGCCAAAAAGTGGCTGTGAACGAGGGAGATAATAATTAATAGACTGAACATAGTTTAAGAACCGTAAATCGTACAATAATAAATTATAGATCAGAATAAAGCTTATAATAAGAGGGATATAAATTTACATAATCTAATTATTCAATAGTTTTACAATAAGAATATTTATAGAATATTAGTTCATTAATAGTCTTCGGGAGTTACCTGTAATTTAATCTTCGTTCGGATATAACAAAAACAATCTATATCACAGATTGATTGACTTATTCTCAGTCATGATTAGCCTGATACATACAAAATGTTCTGTCCCCACAAACACGGGTGGATTGAAGTTATCGCACTCACCATCAATGCTTGCTGATCAGTAACTCCACCCTCCCTCTTTTTGTGATGTTAGGCTCATTTAGCATTATTTTTGTATATACGTCATACCTCACACAATCCTCTGTTTCACAAACTGTTGGAAAGCACTATTTCTATAAGTACCATTTTACAAGCTTATCAGGCAGTTACAAGCTATGGACTGTGGGTAAAGCATCGATGCAGTGCCTCTGTTGACTATAGTATAAAGTATAGTTTGCCAATCAGAGTATAAGCGTTAAGAAGGGTATATTGTAGGATAGTTGTTTATTTAAGCAGGCGGAAAAAGTATGGAAGTATATGAGTTGTGGATAAGGGAACGAGTGGAGAAATAATATTAGTTGCTAGTCAGCATAATGTACTGAGGAGCAAAAGGTTAATACAGGATAAACAGGAAGGGACTCACAGTAACTTGGTGCTGATGTTATTTTCTGTTGTCCTAACCAGTTGATTGGTAACAGGCTCCATATATGCAAGACCACTGGTAGTAGGCAACCGATTGTGCGGTCCTCTTGACGTTTTAGGGTGGTAGTGAGTGTCCCTTATCGACCGAGTTTAGTTTAACGGTAACGATAGGTTTATTGAGTTACCTGTCTACTTCAAGTGAAGAAATAGGGTGGAAAAAGTAGTTAATACAACTGCAAAGTAGGAAAAATAAGGCAAACTGAACTTGAAGTCCATTTTGGTCTAAACATGGAGAGAGCCTATGATGTCTGAGTGGGGCACAGATGTGTTCGTACGTGCAAGATCAGTGCAAGTGAGGGCTTGATCAAGCAGTTTTACAAACGTATGTAATTCATCTGTCACGCGAGTTTCGGAGGGAAGACTGTTCCATATTATTGCATAATTGGTAAGGAAGAAGTTTTCCCGAGTTTTTGATCTGTATTTCTCAACTTTGACCATAGATACTTTGTTTCGAAGTCCGTATGTATGTAAATCTCGGGCAAGAATTATCTTACATGTTGAATAGGTAAGGTTTTTGAGTAGTTTGAAGTAGATAATCAAATTAGACCTAAGCCTTCACTTCCAAAGGGGTGCTATTCCTAAAATTTGGCATCGGGAACTGTAGTCAGTGACCGAGTCAGTCTTAAGTACTTTGCGGGTGAAGTCTCGTTGTATTCCTTCCACCTTTAGTATATCAGATAGGCGTAGGTTGGAAAATAAGAACGAGCAGTATTGAACGATAGGTCTTACACAAACTTTGTAAAGAAGGATTTTAGATTCATTTTGATAGAAATTACGGAGAATGAAGCCAAGCAATTTCCGCATTTTGGATGCTTTGGCTGAGATGTGTTCAGGGAAATGAACACTGTGTGAGTAATGTACCCCTAGGTCAGTTACTGATGCCAGTCTGGGCAGTGTGTGATTGCTAAGTGTTAGTTTCGTTTTGAGAGATGTGTCTCTTATACATAACCAGCCGCGTTTCTCTGTGTTGGGCTCTAACCTCGAGCGTTTGCACCTGTCGTTTATCATGTTGAGTTCATGTTGGATTGCTTCCATAGTACTACGTAAATCGCAAATGTCAGTTTTATAGATGACTTTTAAGTCATCGGCATAGAGGTATGTCTTACCTGTGCTAAAACACTTGCATATATTGTTGATGTAGATTATAAAGAGCAATGGACCCAAGACACTACCCTGCACAACACCACTGGTTATAGGTTGAGGTGTAGATGTATTAGAGTTAATCTTGGTTATTTGATATCTGTTCGTAAGAAAAGACTTGATCCATTGCAAAAGGGGATTTATAATTCCAACTGACTTAAGTCTGTTGGTTAGAAGATTATAAGGTACCTTATCAAAGGCTTTCTAAATGTCGAAGTATAGTGTAATAACTAGTTTCTTCTGGTCACGTATATGAGTAACCTCGTTAAAGAAGTCTATCAGACATGTACTGCACGACCTTGTTCTAATAAAGCCGTGTTGTAATGGGTCTATTAGGTCTTCCTTAAGTAGGTGATCAGATCGCTGATTTTGTATCACTTTTTCCATTATGCGTGACATAACTGGAGTGATATTTATGAGTCTGTAGTTTTCGACCAGGTTTCTCAATCCTGATTTGTGTTTGGGAAGAACATACGTTATCTTCCAGGTTTCCGGATATGTACCTGTCTCTAAAGATAATGTATATATTTTGAGTAGTAGTGTCTGTATGTCCGGTCCTAACATTTTATAAACGATTGAAGGGATGTCATCGGCACCAGAACTCGCATTTGGCGGTATGTTTACTCCTAATGTCGAAATTTATGGTACTAAGATCGTTCTTGCCGGTGCACTTTATGTCAATGTGTGGAGCATCAGATGTATTCCCATTGTGAGTAAACTATGCACTTAATAGTTCACGTATGACGGTTTGGTCATTATATGTCACTCCATCGTGCAGTAAGGAGTGAATGTTGTGGTCTGTGTTCTTTTTTATGCGCTTCGTGAGGAGACGACATAGGGCTTGGGCTTTAGATGCAGCAGTGAGCGCAGTACGTTCCTCTACCTGTTAACGCTTGTTGTGTCGACTTTTTACTCCGTCAAGTACAGAGTATATCTGGTGCAGGGCACTAAATTCTTTTGATATATAGTACATCCTTTTCAATTTTCGCAGTTTAGACCTAGACTTTTGGTTTATGTAGGGAGTAATTGTTTTAAAAACAATTTTAGAGGGTACAGTAGTGTCTAGAGCAGATTTGGTGGTGATATTGAATATTTCTAATGTTTCTAAGAGGTTATTACTGGTAAAAAAAACTGCCCCAGTCAGAGTGCTTTATTAGAAATCGAAAGTTTTCCCAGTCAGCATTTTCATAGTTTCTATATTGGAATCGCGTGTTTAATGTCTTTAATTTGTTGCATATGGCAAGAATCGGAAGGGTGCAGAGGACTATTTTATGATCGCTGTTGTTAAACTTTTCGCCAACCACCATTGATGTTGGTGTGACATTATGACAAAATATCAAGTCAAGAATGTTGTGATTTCGTGTAGGCAGGTGTACATGTTGTTGCCAGCCGTGTATGTCTAAGGACCTAAGTATACTATCAAAACTCAATGGGCCAGAATGTGTCTTCCAGTTGATGGTGGGAAGGTTGAAATCACCACATACAATTTTGTAAGTGAAGTCAAGCGAGGCAGCCTGAGCAAATGACTCACTTATAATAGTGTCATTTGAACTAGGAGTGTTAGGAGCTCGATATATGCATCCGATTAGTATTTTACATTCATGAGTGTGCACAGTAAGCCATATCGATTCAGGAAGTTTACTGAGGACGTGGTCGCTATAGATTTCCGCTCTCAAATTTTTTGATACATAAACGAGACAACCACCACCCGTCTCGGTTACTCGATCACAGCGGAACAGCTCATAGGTGTCTGTAGAAATGTGTCTGTGGTGTCGGAGGACAGCCAACTTTCCGTTATCAAAACAAGTGAGGGGTTGTTTAAAAGTAAAAGGGTGCGTAGGTGAGGCATCTTACTTTGTACAGATCGAGCGTTAATTAACATAAGTGTCAGGTACGGCGACTGTTTGTCTAGTAGAAGGGTATGATGTAAACCCAGTGATTTGTCTGTTTTGCAACGAGAAAAGGAAGAATTTGGAGCGTTGACTCGATATTGATGAGCGTTTAGTTTATTACTATTAGGGTTAATGTGAGAAGGGTAGTTGGGTGTTGTTTTGGTGAAAGAAGTATATCTAAGAGTGGAAGGTAGTGTTGAATGGTTAGGTAATGTGTTTAGGGAATGATCAGGTGGTCCAGTCAAGGAATTTTCAAGACTAGAGACATTTATCGAAGTTGAGAAGGATCTGACATTCCCCCCGGAGTATATAGATGGTTTCAGAATAGTGGGATTGTTGCTCTCAACATTTGGAGACCCCATAGCAGTAATGATGAGGGGTGGGGAGAGATAAAAAAGGATGAGATAGTCTGTCGAATTAGGGGAGATTAAAACGTTGTATTGGGTGGCTTGACTTAGATAGTACCTAGAGTCAGCAGGTGGGTTCCCAAGTAGGCCAACATTATGGCTTCCTTGTGTGCGGTGGGCAATTTTAGTCCTATTGTGGTTAGTTGGGGAGGTTGTAGGTTTCTGATGAGGAATAAAGGAATGCCTGTTATTGTCGTTAAGAGAGGTGTTTCTGATGTTTATAGTTTTGTGTTGGTTTATGGAGCTTACGAGGTTGACACTATATGACTTATGGGTATCACGTGTGGGTGTGGTTCTTGTCAAATGTCGTTTCACATTAGGATGAGTGGGTGTTGCCAGTTCACTATGTTTGTTGTAGGGCATTTTATTGCTATGAGAAGGTGCATGTTTTGGGTTAGGGGTGCTGGAGTATTGGTGGGTTTTTACGGAGAGTTTGGTATTGTTTCGTACAGCGGTGTCTGAGAGTCTGTAGCTGTTAGCTCAATTCCTGGGAGGGTCATTTTTAGGCATTTTACAGGGGCCGCTAGGGTTATAATTGGACGCTATTGAGGCATAAGTGGTTTGGCATTTTGGGGTAGCTGAGTGTTTGAGCTGAGGGTGAGTGGTTGTAGCTGCTCTATGAGCGGTCTTGTCCTTAGGACTAATAGCAGTGTCCGACCTGCCTCCGTTTCTTTGGGGGGGGGCAGCGTATGATATTTTAGGATTTGTGAAGTGACAAGAGCTGTAGCTGCCGCGGTTACGTAGACTGGGTTGATCAGTTTGTGTTCCATTGCAGATACGACGCTGGATAGCGGTTCTGTCATGAATGATCCTAATCTTTTTAAATGTTGGAATACGCCTCAGTAATGACTGACTATTAAGGAGGTGATTAGCTTCAGTGGTACTACCAAACTTAAATAGGATAGGACATGAGGCTTTAGTGTGTCTTTTACGTAATCTCCTTGTTACACTTCAAGATTGCGACAATCCACACTCTTGTAGTAGAGTAATTTTAGCAATCTTTATGTTCGTACTATCAGGTATATTATACACAATGACATTCTGCATACACCGAAGTCTTTTCAACACTTCGGTTGATATATGGTCAATTACTTTTTAAGTGTTTTTTATAATTTCCAGATCAGGATTTTCTGGAACACTGATTAAATATTTGTACAATAATAAGTCTTGAATAGTTTGGGCGAGGCTAAGTTCTGTTTGGCTGCTTCTAGGTCTACCAGTGAAGAGATTATTGAAGTTTATATCAAAGTTTTTAAGGTCGATATGGTTACATACAGGCCTGTTGCAGGTGTCTAGCGGGTGGTCACTTTGTGCACACTTAGTTGGGGGATGGGGTATATGTCTGGGTGAGTAGTCAAGATCTACGTCATCGGGCTGACTATTGTAGGCAGGCTTACATTTAATCCGTGGGCCTCTACTTAGGATGGCCGATTGTAAAATTGTTGGGTGTTTGGGTTCAGCAGCACTGTCTAAATACTGCTCACAATATTTGGTGCTTTTTTTGGGACTGACAAACGATGTCGACTCTGACGGTATGTGACTGCTCTTATTTATATCGACAAGCGAGATGCAAGGTAGTGATATGTCTTGTCCAAGTAAAGGGTGCAGGTTTAGTGTGGCTGAGGGAAGATCAGAGTAGGATGCAGACTGATCAGTGTGTTTATAAGGTTTCGCATTATTCGCTTTAGTGACTGATTTAGATCTTTTGGAGGTGCTATAGGCATCAGGAGAGATTATATGTTTTTTAGATGGCCTGGACATTATTGGAAGTAATGTTAATACAAAATTTAATTAGGTGGATGGCGATAGTTGTAATTTAACTTAGTGAACGTGTCAAGTTTTATGGTAGGATCAGACCCAGTATTAGTTAAGAGTAAATATATTACAGTTAATTGGTGATAGTGATAGCGTGAAAACTAGCAGTATTAATTTATGACGTTGAGTTCCTAAATAAGGTGTCAAGTTAATAGAACCCTATCAGTGACGAATTATTTATCGCAATCAAGTGTTAAATTAAAGAGAAAAACTAATAGGAAAATAATATAATACCACGTGAAAAAAAGTTACAACCTTCCACCATTTAGTCCACAGTCATAAGATATATCGGAATAAGAAAATCTGTCATCCAGTATAATAGATCCTGGAACAAGTTAATCTCAGTGGAAGTGAAATGGATACATTAAAGTATATCGACAGAATTCAGAGGACCAATGTCTGAAAAGCAACACCAATCAATTGTAAATACATCAAAACATTTTTCAGGCCACGTCTAAAAATCAGCAACGTTATTGTACAGCCTCTTCGCAAAAGCAGGTACAGAAATGGAAGACAAAGTGAGTGGTATGAAAAAGGGATATATTATATGACGTTGTGTGTCTCAACTTCAGACCGTTTCCGTTGGGTGTCAGGTAATGAGACGATTTAACTATATCATATGATATAACAAGTAATACAAGTAATCCTAAATAAAGAATCCCATTAGAACACTAACACTACATTTAACTATGGTAATTAAGACGAATATCATTTCAAGATCTAGTACTCTCCCAGCTGACGTGACGACAGCGGCCTACAATGGACAAATATAAGGGCAGACATGATTACTACGTCCGTAATATTGGCGTACCGTCTGCGGACTCGAAAATCTGTATGCAGTCAATTTATTTGCACCTCTCATATCAGATCCTATCAATTTTCTGACAGACATAGTGATAGCTGCTGACTGTAGTAGCTCTGTTGTATTAGAAAAACACACTCATTTTTGTTCATTAGGTATTCACCTCCAAACAACTGTCAAATTCAGACTTCTGTCTTCACGAACAAGGTTAATAGGTTCGTTAACCTGTGTTGACCCCAGCAGCTTTCTTTCCAGTGACAAATTAGTTTCTCCTAAAGTGTTCGTTGACGTGGCTGGTGTCACTTGATCAAGTAAGCAGCTCGAGTCTTCGAACACTCAATGGGAAAAAGAAAGTCATATCTAGTTATCTGATCGCTGTTTTTGAACCTTCTTGCAGTGAAATTGAAAATAATCATTTCTAGATGGATCTTGAGTATCACCCGTGTAAACATTGAAGTCTTTATTAACGGTTTGGAATGTTAACATAAGATAATTTCTCAAACATTTATAAATCAGAAAAAATTGCTTGAGGGTTTTAATCGCTCATCATAGGAGAGCTTGTAAAAAATCATTAAATTATAATGTCAAGAAGCTTTATGAGACGTAAAAAGATGTAAATTGGCTTCTTGGATTCATTTTTCACTCGGGGTTACGCATGCGTGTAGTATAAAATGCAAAACATATCTTCATCATTTGAATGTTAAATGAAATGATATGAGTGGTTTGGACGTCAGATATGGCTTTTAAACTTACAACACCCATCTTCAACTAACTAATCAACATTGACCAACCAAACTGCCGAAATATCACAGATCTTGAATGCCAGAATATAAACACACTATATGGTGTTAATTTATCTTCTAAGCCAAAATTTGACGGTTTGTGGTACATTGTAGATGGGGCACTGAGTAATAGACAACGGTAAGTTACACCGTCATTTAATACTAACGAATTAGCGCCGTAGATTGAAATCAAGAAAGAAAACACAAAGAAATCCATCAGTTTATTCAAGCTAAACATGAAAACATTGGATATTGACTCAGTCATGACAACAGTTCGTGTGTTTATTCGAACAATCGATATTAGTGAGTTCAGCAAGTACGAAAATAATTAGAAAATCTTTAATTCTGAATGATTTTTCATGTCTCCACAAGAGCTAACGGTGAGATTATATTTTATAGACGAAAATATACTTCTCCTGGTCCGGATGGTTCGTTCTGCTAATACGGTAAAACTTTCGTTTTTGCCGATGACATAAAAGTGGTTTATTCATTCTCTTCTATTACCAAAGAAAGCTATATTGCAGCGGTAATTCCTGGAATAAACAAGCCGTGAAAATAGAGTGTTTCATGGAATCTGACGCTGAACGTTGATTGATATGAATTTACACACAATATTGTCTGCTGCCTTAACCTAAATATGTATATACAAAACATATTGACTCAATAAGTGGTGAGACTAGCTAAGAAGGACGGAGATTCCAGACCCCAGCTGATGAAAATAATCTTCCCATCTTCCTATAGGGAGGCCGCAACTATGAACGGATGCCTTGCCAACAGACGTCGGTTGCCACCTGGAATGCATATCATCCGGATAGGGTCAAGCATAAAAACAAGTTGGAGCTTACCATTCTACTTGTTGACTGTCAAGATCATAAATAACATGGGAAGGCAACCAGTTCAGAAAACCTTATATAGGTAGGCTACCTGTCCATCCACATCAGACTCATACAGACAATCAGGACAATGGAGGCTCACGCGTCTCAGATTGAAAGAATGAACTTCTCATTCATGAACGCCGCAAGTTGACCGAATAAAATGGATGTGCTACGTGAACCCAGCAATGCTAATAATGCTCACCCGATAGGAATATCTGAAACTTGGATATCTTCTCAGTTTACGAACTAGGAGCTAGCAATACCCGGGATGTCTTTGTTTCCCAATGACAGAAAAACAGAAGTGGGGGTGGAGTAGCCTTATACCTTCGATCCTGTCTGGAGGTACATCAAGTGCACAACCAAGAGTTTATCAATCTTGATGAATCAGTATGGTGCTCAGTAAGATTGTCTACCACCTCAAGGTGTCTAGTTGGAGTCATCTACAGTAAACCCACTGCTAAAAGCAACTTACAGTCATCAGGAATCTCACTCTTCGTTTCCTAAGCCGCAAAGGGCACTGACAACGGTGCGTACAGGCAGTACAAACATATAAGGGACAGATGCACAAAGACAATAAGAGAAGACAGGCTTCAGTGCCAGATAAAGTTTACCGATAAATTTGTCTCCAGCCTCTCTTCGACAAGCCAAAATTGGAGGTTCCCAACTGCCAAGTCCTAATGGCCCGGCCAGTAACGATGGTGACTCCGCTAACTTTCTGGCTGATAAGAACTCTCGGACATTCCAACCGACCCAAATTAACTATATTAGTGAAAGCTTCATTTGTAACTGTATAGGACTTTCCGAAGTGAATCTGAGCGCTGACTTGGTCTACCGGAAAGGACACTTCTCCTGGTCCGGACATGGTTCATTCTGCAATACTGAGAGAAGCAGCTTCAATTCTGGTAACACCGCTTATCGTGATGTTCTCACACTCACTGAGCCAAGGCAAACTACCAAAAATTTGGAAGCTGGCTCATGTCACACAAAGGGGAAGTTTAACGTCATTTACTTTAACTTCTCGAAAGTTTTTGATAGGATCAACCATATATGTCTTTTCAATAAGCTCAAACGATCAGGTATCAAATCACCTCTAATTGATTGGCTCACTTCATATCCAAAAAATCGACATTTTAAGGTTAGGGTTAACTTCACTTTCTCTCAGGCTATGGAACGTCTTAGGGGGGTTTCCCAGGGTTCAGTACTAGAACCTATTTTCTTGATTTATATAAACGATCTTCCACAACAGGTATCGTCTGGCTCATTACGTGTTACTGATGATGTGAAACTTTGGAGAGAGATACACAACCAAGAGGATATACTGGCACTTCAGGAGAATCTGGCTCGACTTCAAAGTTAAGCAGACGACAACGGACTTGCCTTTAACACTTCAAAGTGTAAAGTAGACCATCTGAGACATGTTGCAGAATGCAGTTAAAACTTGGGCAACTCCACTTTAGAAGTATCCCGAGTTGAAAAAGATTCAGGAGTGCTGGTATCCTATAATTTAAAGTCTTATTCTAAATGTGACGAAAAAGCCTTTCTAGCAAACCTTGCACTGGTAACATTGAGGCGAATTTTTGGCCAGTTTGACGGAAGAACTTCCAACATCCATTTATTGAAAGGAAAAAAACATCAAACTACATAAGAATATTAGTAACAGACCGATGTTTGAGCAACGATTGTTATGTATTTTCTTAGTAAGTGCCATGATCTATTGTAATTTACAGAGATCTGCAAAAAAAATTACAGGTTGTGGATTATTAATTAGGAATGTGTCGTAAATGATAAGCGCATATGAAATATGTCAGGCTTTTACAACATTCACCTAGAGGGTTTTACAAGCAAATTGGAAATGCAACTCATTGTAAGAAGAGGCTTTACCAAAAACTAAGTTAAACATAAAAAGCATCTCAATAGTTATGTAGTGAAAGAGAATACGAAATTACAGAGTTACTTGGTAAAATAGAAAAAACCATATAGTAAATCGTCAATTTGCAAAATATCATTCCATAATATCAAACCGGACTGTTGCCGTTACAAACATCAATCCATTGTCCCACATTTTATTTTTCATGCGATTTTTAAAAAATTCCATTGTGTTCTCGCTCTTTCTTTTTTGATCTTCCCCATCTTCTGCTGCCAGACATTACGTTCTTTTAACTCACGTTATATACTACTTACATAAATATAAGTAGCACGCATCGCATTAACACCTTCCATAAACTGCAGTTTAACTATTCCAAACCAAAGTGATCCTGTGAATTCTGAAATTTACTGAACACAAAAATTACAACACCATCTAACTGCCATAGTTAGTTAAACAGCTGTCTACGTGAAGTGTTATTTACGGTTATTTTCATTAATACTGAACACTGCACCTTCAAAACGGCAGTGAATAGTTGTAACTTTTAATAAGCACGTGCGCGTTTTTGTTTTTTATATGACGCTTCTGTTTTATGTTTTTTATGTCGTGAAAACACGCTTGTGTAGCGATTTCATAAACTTTAGCAAGTTTTTTTGTTGATGGATGAAGACAAGAACCAAGATGTTAAAGCGCCTAAAGCTTAGAAAAAAATTTCTTACTTCGTATGCTTCTAAGATGTTCTTTTAGTTAAAGTGCCAAGTTGTGTGAAATGGCTGGCAACTTCAGGTGTCGTGACGTATGACAAAATACAGCGCACGAATGTTTTAGGATTGTCATCCATTAACTACTTCATAGTGGCCATCCGGATAAGGAACAGTTAATCCAGTGAATTTTATTGACTTACAAGTTTGTTCCTTATGTCTTCTTGCTGGATATATGCGTCCAGTGTTATCAGTTTCTCTCCAGATGACAAAAGAGACGGCGAATTTGGTAGTCCAATAACAAATTATCGTGAATGTTCATGCCGTTCAGACTTCGACATTAACTGCATAATATTCGCATTCAAGTATGATATAGCTGATGATATGTTCTGTAGTACGTCATACATTTTAAAATTTTTTGAGCATTTACCTCAATCGGTCACGCGACCTACTAAGCCACTAACGCACTGGCCACATGACTAGACACGGACGTGGAAGGCGACGTATCCACGTATGCTGAACTAGATTATTAACGTTTTTAAAGAATACACTCCTACTTGGTAATTGGTGGGACAAAAGTGTCCAGCAACCGAAATTTAGGCTATTGAACCATGCTGTTTTCAGCTTGCATTTCGGCCACATCGATGTCAAAGGAATTGTATAGAAGCCCTTTTTTCCGTTTCAATGCAATTCTACGAAATATTATTAAGATTACTGTACTGACCCCATCTTTTCGTTTAGTGGCAAGGTGTCTTCGTCCGCAGAACTGCTGACACGGCAAACAGTAAAGTTGTTGAACAAAACCAGCAAATCCTTTCCAGTTTGAAGTCCATCTATAAGAAATGGTTGTTTTTATGTTCGTAACTCACCGAAGTCGTGAATAACCTTTTAGTTCAGGACTGACCAATCTTCATCTGGTTGAGCACTGTTTTGCAGGTGCATATCCACATGGTCCGTAGGATAAAAGCCAAGTTCTTTACTCACGATTTACTGTTTAGCTGCAATTAAAACTTACCTCCTGCATGATGCGTTGGTAATTACATACCGTCTATTAGTTGGCTAAACAGTACAATAGGTAAATAAATAGTTTAAAGCAATACCATCAACAAGAATTAAATAAATATATTCACATGAACGTATGTAGCAATGAAACATTTACTACACTATTAACATGGTTACCAGCTGTATATTTACAGTCATCCATAATGGAAACCCGTGTGTGCTCATGACTGACTACCAAACACAAATATTCCAATGTCACTAGAAGGGAATGGTTCATTAAAGTAATCACATGAGTTTGTGAAAGGTCTAAATCTCATTAATCCGTTTTTACCTACATCAGTTACAATGTCAGGTCTTCCGTGTACTAGTATAACATTATCCGGATTAAATAAAGCTATTTTAGTATTCTTAAGCATATTTAATTGTCTCCCTGGGTCCAACTTAGTGATTGTTCGTAATGTTGTAGCCAATATGCTAGCTTAAAGCCTACCACGGAAAGATTTCTCAGCATAACTCTGAGATGCTTGTCTGGCTACAGCGTACTCACTATGCACTGATTTCTTAATCTGCATCATATAAGACTCGAATCGGAGGGGAAAAAGAATCTAGAGCTCCATTTGGACGAACGTCATCGGGAAGGTGCTACAAATGCACATTATATACTAAGTTTTTGGATTCATAACACCACTCATAATCTTTAGAAAAATTAAGTTAATCATTTCTGTCCAATTCTGTTGCGCTGCTTGGTAAGTCCGGAACAAGATCTCGAAACGCATTCAGAATATTGATCAGTATCTCTGATTTTCTGACAGCCGTTTGTTATCAAATTCATCAATGCTATTTTGATCTGTTCTTTCCGGTTTATGGACTTCTGTGAAATGGATTGACGAATTTAATTTCTTCACACACTATAATCATCAAGAGGTCTTTCATTGTTATGGCCACCGAATGCTATCACAGTTAATAGTTTCTAATAATAATTAATTTCAGTGTTGACTGTTATTATTGCAGCCTAAATCACTGATAAAGTTAATTACCGTTGATTGCGCTTTCATTATCAAGTTGACCAAACGAAAGCAAGTAATTTTTTCATGAAAGTCGTTTACATTTTATTCAGCCTTCTGCTATATATCCATCTGTGACAACCGAGGTTCACTGTTGGCCTACGTGTACGAACACTTTCACTAACTTTATCTTATAGAGCAAACGAGGAAATTAGTGACAATAAACATAATTTTATTTATTTATTTATTTTATTTTTACACATAGAGATTGGTACAAGACGGCACTGAATAGATATGTGCCCCATAAATCATTCGATTTGTGTGAGGGATGGGATACCACCCGGGTGCCCAAACCGAAGCAGGGACAATAAACATAAGCACATAGAGCACACCACTTAATTGTATAACGCAAGCTATTTGTAATTACCACTAGGCATGTCGGAATACAACAAAGATTGGACATATGCATCTTAGGAAATGTCCTGAGTCCACATATTTAGACATGTATATTCAATATATTTTTCTCTTTTGTTATCAACTAAGGTTTCGAGAATCGATCTATTACGAGACTTTTTGTTTACTTACAATAAAAGAAGGGTACTCTGTGAAGCTCTTTGTTTCGTTCAACTTGATAGTTGAGAAACGATCTTTACAATTCGAGGATATTTGTCTGTTACTAGTATTCATTGCCCTTAGATGTTGATACCGTCGAGTTATTAATGCTGAGATAAATAAGGAGTAATAGGTAAGGATGGCAAATTGAATAGTGAAATAATGGATATTTATCGACCGAGGTGGTTGTAACGTGTATTTCGTATGCCTATTATCCGCACAAGTTGACGCGCTGTGATGGCTGGTTCGGAGGAAAGTTATGGTTGATCGAATAAAAAATGTCAGACTACTCTCTGGGGGCATCAAATATTGAACTGATCCAAACAAACAAATATGGGCTACCTGGTTGGGGTCTGATTGCATATAGTAGATAATAGATGAAAACTATAGTGAAGTGGCTCAAATGTATTCAATCTTTCACTTCCCTTAGACCTTAGGTCTCTAAACTGCCTAGAAACTTTTGTTGAATCAATGCATATTTTCTTCTCAAATTGTATCTGCGATACCTAATCTTTTCTACTGTCGATAATGTTATTACTATCTGTACTACTCTAGGATTTATTCAGACAATTTCATCTTGCTGTGCTAATGGGATGTGGTAACTTTAACCAATGTAAACATATGTCAAGTTTCACAATGCGTGTAACTAACTGCCCATGAAAAATAAGTAAACTGAAGTCTTAATTGTATGTTGATACTACTTTACAATGAAATCCACACGCATGTTTTTCTTGTCCCGGCTTTTCAAATCTATGTTTACGCATTTCGGTGTTTATGTTTTACCAAGGTTTTAATGCAGCAATCAGTGTTTCAAAAATCAATAGGTTATTCGTCAAACTCTTTAGTTATGATAAGCATATCTTCTTCGTAATGTACTACTTTTTATAAAAAAAATACAGAATACATTGCGAATAGGTCATGTAGCTGTGATAAATAATAAATATTACGTGAAATGCAATTAAAAACATAAATCGGAGATGTCTATTTTAAAATATGGAATAAGACAAAATATGTTCCATAAAGTGCACTGCCAGTTGTCACAGAAAGATTTCAGAAAACTAAACTGCCGTGTTATTTAAAGCAACCTCGTATTTTGACAGAAATTGTAGTTTCGGTTGTCATGTTAAGCCCATATACCTTATTCTAGCTTTCGGACAGGCCAGTCTATTCATTCTACTAGAGTCACATTTTGACATTGTTAGTTATTCGCTTATCAATCTTGACTGTTTTTATATGAGCGCATACGTGAGTGCCCTTCTTACCCAATTCATCACGTGTCTTTAGCATAATTTTGTGTGACTATAAATATATACGAGGAATAACAATATGTGTATCTCAATAGCAATCGGAAACAATCCAACTCAAATCAAATCCCAGGTCACTAAAAATATTCAACCACAGAAGCCTGGTTGAAAATTATGTATTTTAAACACACATATACGTGAGAAAAATCCGTTTTATGTAATCGACGTTAACATACATTTTCATCTTGATATTCTTCTTTCATGATTACTAGATATTTGAACTTAAATGAGCGCTCAAACTAACCTAAAAGATGTTGGTTGGATGTGTCATGTTATTCCATTGAGGAAAAATAAAGTGCAACAGTTATCTCCCCCGATTTCGCAAATTCCAAGTATTGGTTTTATGCCTGAAGAGTCCATCCACGAGGAAAAACATGAAATGCATCTCAAGTCGACTGACTCACCGTACGTACGATTATCTAAAATGGGTGGTAAACGGGATCTACTATGTTTTAGAGAAAACGAATACAAATCTGAAGCACCCGTTCCTTATTCTCGATGCGAATGGTATTACTTGGAGGATAATGCTCTGGAATTTAAGCAGAATATCAAACCCGAATCCACAAAATTTGTGTTTAAAGTACCATTCTACATGTCAGATAGCTCGGTACATCAAATAGAAAAGAGCAAGACTACAGAAACTGTTGTTGATCCTGCACAACCTTCTGTGGTCACCAAAGAAAGTCAAAATGTGTTGAAAACTGCTGCCACATAAGTTCGGTTACGCAGATTACAGCGGAAAGCTAAGAACATTACGAAATCGGGAATTATTATTCCTTGAACATATCTTGTTAACTTACAATGATTATTGTAGATTATGCAGTAAATTTTGGTTTGAATTAGTGGGTGATAAACCCACAATTTTGGTTTCTCCCTAGTTTAAATTTTCAGTGTGACATGTATACAACCTTGTCGAAACATACTGACTCGACTAAAGAATATTTGTGACGTGTAGGTCTACTGTTTCGATATTTGAAAGCTTTGAAATGAAGGAAGGAAAACCAGCGGATCGTTATGGAGAATTCTAAACTTAGAATCACAGAAACACTCTTCTCTTGGTTTTAATAATAAAAGAGCGCAAAACGTTTTGGGTTCTGAAGCGTATATATGGTAATGCTGAGAGGTGGTGAGTAATAAACATGGATGAAATAGAAAAAAAAGTGGTAGGTGACAGTGAGATTAATGGGTCAGCTATTAGTAATAACGAGTGAAAAATTGTAGATAAATGTCGTCGTTCTAAGGGTCAGTCACGCTCCCGTTGATGGCTGCCAAGTTGACATCAGACTTTAGATTGCAATAAAGGCATAATAGATGTAACGAACATGGGAAGAGGTAGATCGGTCAACATTTCTGCGTTAAGTCTAACAAAGTATTAGCGATTATCTCGTTGTAAGACGTATTCTATTTGTCTGGTCACCTTATTCTGCAAAAATAAAAGGAAAACTCTTGTAATAACTACAGGGGAGTTAACTTTTATTACATTGTTTTCGGGTTTCAGAGTTCTTAATCATCTGACAGTTAACTGAAGTTTTGAGGTAACATGGGTAAAGCCTCACGTTTTGACTTTATTACATAGTAAGATATACATATTTTACGGATGTTTGGTTATAACATTATTTGTTGTGTCGGTGGTGTTGTTCTGTCATTTCCATATAATCTGCTTTCTTTCCGTGTAAAAACTAACAAGAATAAAGTATCCTAGAAACTTTTGATGGGGTTTTGTTCTCTGAGCTGGATGGTTTGGTCGTGGAGCTTTCATCGTTATTCTGAACAACATCGTCAGCACAAGTGTTCGAATTTCCCCACATATGGTTCACAGCTTGTCCTGTAGACCTCGATGTTTATTGGTTCTCGTTGAGCTTAAATCTGTCATTATTTCCTTTTTTTGGTTGTATTTTCCATTGGTTTGATTTTTGGTCCTATGTTTGTCCATAATTTTCCATATTGGTTGGTAAGTTGGATCGCTTTCAATGTACTTGTTGATTGCTTTAAAATTGCGCCTTCAACACTGTTGTCATTTTATTTGATTCTAGTAAATTTGAACTTGTAAAAAGTAATTGCATATAAACTGGGTCATTCTTAATACACGTTTCCAGAATAATCTCTGGATACTGATTTCAGAACGATCATGCTATCACGCGATGCTTTGTACGATATTTATTTTTAGTCGATTGTGCTGATCAAAAGTGGTAGTTGTTACTGTGACTATACATTGAATTGTTAAAGTCAAAGTTGGTTGTCGTACACTTATTTTCTTTTTAGTAGTCTTTGGATTTTTACCACACTTTCATTACTGCTATTTTTTGGTTCATAGGAATATTAGGCTTTTTCAAATCCATACCTAAGTTTTGAGGTTTTAGATAGTAAAATTTATTCAGTAAAAATATCCTGATTCTTCTATGTAATGAGATAAAAAAATAACATCATTGTTTTCCAGAAAGTGATATTAGATTGTGCTCAAGATAAAAAGTCGCAAATGATTTAATTGGTTTTGCTCACCTAGTTTATACTGGACATTATTTTTCGATCATGAGTTATGTTATGTCATGAACCTTTTGGTTTATAATTGAAACTAATTCAAAATGGACGTAATGATCATTTGATTGGATCTGAAACATTTATTGTATCAGTAAGCCAATTGCTTTGTCAAAATGGAATGACTTTAGTGTATTTTTTGATCTGATCAAATACTTTCAAATAAGATTGCGTGATTACCTAGTATTTGTAGCTATTTGTAAAGTGGATTTTGAGATTCGAGTTAATAAGATTTAGTATCCAACAATGAATAAAGAACTTGTGCTTTTGAAATTTCAAAAATCAGTGGTTTGTAGCTGTAGAAGACAAGACGTAAAAGTGTTTACAGTGGCGCGAACTCTATTATTCTCTGTTTTTCTTAAATATTAGCTCATTTGGTTATGCATACCTACTTGTTACAACCGATCTATTTTCTTATCCCTATCCATTTTGCTGCATTGCTGACGTTATCGATTTTAATCTTCTGTCAAATATTTAATAACTTTCTGTGTCAATAAATAGTAAATAGCAGGAATGACGGTATTTTGTTTTAGGATCGTTTAGTTTATATTGTACTTATTGAGTCATAGGAAATGCGACATAGATGACCGAGCCTATGGTTTTTAAACGATTCTTAAAATTGACGCGTTTGTCATGGCACTTAGCCGTGTGTGGATGTTAAGGATACTGTTTATCTTGAAAGAATTCGGGATAACTACCGTTGATGAATCACATAAATGGTAAGAAGGTTATTGAGATTAAAACAAAATGAGGTGATATGATGAATAATATACATAATTGTGTTGATTAGACATAAGTGTTCAAGTGATTTGGCTTAGAACACCAACAATCTAGAGTTTGAGATATTATGATATGGGATAGTCAGGTTCGAGCATAAATAATATAATTCAACACATACATTCATAAAGTTATATTTGTATATTCTGTAAATATAAATGACAATATTCAATCCTAGAACTTCATTAAATCTTCCAGTGAATGAATATGCATCTGCCTAAGGCATTTATTGTGGATAATGAGATGAAATGGAAAAATTTTAAGTAAAGAAACCCTGCCAGTATGAAAATACTCATCATTCAATTAAATAACAATGAATTCGGCTAAACATTCGACTGAATTTCGTAAGTTAGTTCAGACGGTAAATAATTTCCATGACATAATTATAATGTATTAAGTGATTATTATCATTATCTGGTACATGCGATTGATAAAGTTTTGCAAATCAAATGTAAATCGATGAAAGGGACCATGTATTTTCTGAGATATGCTAATTTTATAAAAAAAGGTTATTAATTCTGTCCATTTGTTCAGATGAAATTATTTTTTTGAAATAATACCAATAAAAGATAAGTTTCGTGTTTCCCTGTTAAAAAAACTATGATAATTTTCCAGGATATTTGTCGAACAAGTTATTAGAAGAATTCAACTGTGACTTTGCCTATAAAATCGAAACAAGCTGAAATATTTGGGCATTTTCCTATCATGTATCCATGGCACAATTAATAAAGCTAGGGTAAAAGAAATATTTTCATTTAATGAGTATAATGCAATATGATGTTGTGCGTAATAATCATTAAAAAGAACAGACAAAAGTTATAACTGAGATTGAAAAGTGTTCTAAACACAACATACAATTGATCAAAACTTACTACCTGATGACTAACTTTTGCACAAAAGGAAATAGATTCAAACTAAATAAATGTTTTACTAAATGGATTAAAATTTAAAGTTCTAAAAGTCTAAACTGAGACCTACTCATTTTTACTAAGCTGTATCCAAAATACAAATCGTTACAAGAAGTTTGATTAGTGGTTGAATATCTATGGCTTATGGCATTAAATTAAATACTTACAGGAAATGAACTTATGGTTGATGGTTGATGAAATGATTATTACTACTCAACAAGAAATCTATTAACCAAAATCACTACTACAAGGACTCAGCAAAGCAAGTTATTATTATTTTCGAAATAATCCATCATTATATAAAAAACATATAACCAACCTAACTTATTATTCTATGGTTTTCAGAGGTAGGCATAAAACCCCTTACTCTAGATGTGTTCTCGTTTGAACTCGTTAACGTACACTTATTTAACACCACTTCTGTTCTCCTTGATGCCATCTATGGTGAACAAATGATTAGATCAAGTGTACTGAGCAATTACTAGTCACCGATATGTGAATTATTCACTTTTCATTATTACCACTCTCTTTTTTTATGTGAGATATGTGCACAGTCAATTTTGTTCAGCTTGAAAAGGTCGACTGGAAATTTATCACAAAGAATACAAAAAGTCAAGTAAAATGTTATGTGGATGTCCCAAAGCAGACTACGTTTTGTTCTGATAGGTTCATATCAAAGAACTCTTGTTGATAATAATAAACACATGACAATATTTATCTTTCTAAAGTGAATGGTTACATTTCCAATACGGTACATTATACACTAGCCAATTTTTAAACCTGATAGCTGTTCAAGTGAAAGATATTTGATAAATAATACATGGTTTGTGTTTACTACAATTCCTTTTGTAACGTGCTGGAGTGCTAACAATTGTATCGATGAAAACAAATCGCATAATGTACATAAAGTGTTGTTACTTAAATTTTATGTCCTGATTTCATTCACCGTAATTCACGATTTTCCAAACCGGTAAGTTAATTTTTTAAGCTCATCGTTTTGATTTATTATGTTGAAATTACGTTTTAGCAGTGCTCTGCAGAAAGGTGACGTTGCGTATGTGTAGGTAATAAACAGTTGATTACAATATTTATAGCTTTAGTTTAATTCCGAAAATATTTTCTAATTTGAACAAAAAGTGCCTCAAGGGGGCCTGAATACGCTTATGTTACAACTTCACCGATACTGACTACTGTAATCTTTTGTCACATCCTACATGACAAACCTTTAAAACTAGGAATTCATATCAGAACGTCAGGACATTCTTTTTTAGACAGGTCATCAATGTACAGTGAATCGTACGTATTTTCAAAATGATTGTTAGCACCCAAATGACAGTTTTAGCCAAGAAACAAAATGTAGGTCAGAATTGAATTTTTGCTTGAAACGTTTAAGGTTGAAAAATGTTTCGTTTTGGTAAACCGAGTTTTGGTCATGCTTTATACACTTTCCTGTCACTGATATTGTACGTTTCTATAAAATAGTGAAGTCAGTATAACTAGAATACACTTGAAATTTATCTAAGTGTTAAGTTAATTATTTCGGAATACGAGTTCATGGTAGAAACGTATGTTTTGTTAAGTTAGTTGAAACCTCCACCAATTAATAGAAAACAATGCTCGTTTTAAATTGATTCTAACTATTTATAACGAGTGAGCCGTTTCGTTCTTGAAGTTGATACAGGATAATGATACATGATACAATTAAAGGTTTTTGTTATAACGTACCTAAAATACACATTGCAGCACATAGGTAAAATAGATTATCCCATTCATGAAACTGTGGAATTAGGATGGACAATAGCGAAACGAATAGACCACCGAATACCTATTTGTGTATGTATAGGAAACATAGCATAAAATATAAGTGTACATATGTACTATACTAACCTAGAGTATAATGAAAATAATTAATAATAAAAAGGTACTAAAACTGAATACTCTTAGTTCACAAAATAGTAACTTTACTTAGCTACACGTATTATATGAAAATCGGTGTACAATCTAGTCCATCGTACAGCAAATTTTTGATAAAACGAATTTTCTTAAAAAATTAGCCCGCTTTTTAATTGTCGATTGAGAATACTTATAAATAGTCGCATAAATGGTGATTGTGATACTAGTCGCCAAGATTAGTATCAAAACAGAATCTCATATAAGAGCTGTATTTTAAAAAAAATGGTAAATTCGTTGATAAATATTAAGGAATTTGTCCAGAAATAGTTTAATGAAGTTAATTTACATTATTATTAGCAATAAAAAACAAACAACGCGAAGTAAAAGGAGATATATAAGTGGTAGTAATTGCTGCATAGATTTTTTGAAAAAGCCTCTATTTGTTTGTTGAACTTTGGAGGTAGTGATGATACTTTATTCGACAGCTTGGGTTGACCTAGTAACAGGTACTTAGCTGTTGCAGGGACATATGGTTATTCATGGGTCAGAATTATCAAAAGGTTAACTCGGAAACTTGATCAAATGGGTGAGAAATATGGTCATATATGAATAAAATTAAATGACCTTCTGTAAATTGGTTTTACGTATTAGTAAAAATACTGTTTCAGAGCTGTCTGACATTAAGCTAAACTAATACTATCATCGACAAACTGAATTATTATTATTATTATAATATAGAAATTATTACCCAGAAGCAGCATGCGAAGAATTCCAGGATGTATGAAAACGGCAAATTAGAAGGTTTAGGGATAATATTTAGCAATTTTCTATCATATATATAATACCTTGCAAATTAGGGTGATATAAATCAGTAGCTGTATAACATACTTTATTCACCAGATGCTCAAGATGAAATACAGATTATACTCTGATAATTATTTAATTGATTTTAACTGCTGATCCAACTTGTTTTCTCATGTAATGACCATCTAAATTATTTCAGTCTTCTATTTCACCAACTCAGTTTGTTGAAACAATCACACACTACTTATTGAGCACAGAAGTCCACCTTACATCTCAACATCGTGCATGGAAGTTTAATGCTCCTTATCACATCATATTTAAAAAATGACATTTTCAAGTATTTTCATATTGATCTTTTTCAATAAGGAGATAAACACGATTTCTCACTTGTTATTATGCTTTCAAGAAACTTATTTTACAGTGATCTCAGGGTTGAATAAAGTTCAAAAAGTATCATAGCATTTTTTGTTTATATGCAAACTAGTCCATACTTTATACCATAGGGATTCTTTGGATTGTAATGTAAAAAATATGAAGTTGCAGAATTTGGTTTAAAAAAGTCAAAGTTGAGATAAAATGTGACCAATTTATGGCTTGAATAGTACTTATCAATTAATTTTCACTAGCTAATTAATTGCCTAACTTTGACTGAAGAAAAGATATCGGGAAAAAGATGTTCAAAGTTATATTTAAAAAACTATGAGGTGAATATCAGAATTGCTACATTTTTACTACTTTTAACAAATATAATGACCTGAAATTTACGTCTTTCTTGGACAGTGTTTTCGTATTTTTTCTGAAGATTAACCATTATTGAACGGAATAGTTTAATACTTTTCGAAATTATGTTTTTATGTGTTGGAATATCAATGAAACATTATATACTTGCTTTGTGATTAACAAACTAAATCAAATATGTAAGTACTTTGACAAACAACACATTTTCGTTACTTATAAAACTATGGTCTGTCTGTTTTTCTTATAAAGTCAATTGATGCATAACAATATCGACATAAACGTTTTGTCAGAAGGGGTTTTGTGGAGATTTTTTTAGAAATTTCAATAGTTGAAATCATGAGTCAATTGAAGCTAGACCACTATGGAAAACCTGGAAGCATTGGACGGCCGTTTCGTTCTGGTATGGGACTCCTCAGCAGTGCGCATTCACGATCCCGCTTTCCGTGAGATTCGAACCGACAAAAGCCTCTCCTGACAATAATCATCTGCTCACTAATGACTAACTTTAAGAGGCATTTCCTGGAGTTCTAGTGAGAAGCCGTGACCTGTGGAGTTCAACCAGATCTGTTGTGGGATATCAGCTCACTGAAGACAATGGTGTCCGGTGGCGCGATTTCGTGGATTGGTTGAAGTTAAACATTAACACCGTTGGATGCCAGCTCAGTGGCATAAACGTTTATGTTTATAGTTTACAAGATTTTCACATGTGTTCCTTCTATCTCTGCTGCATTATTATTATTTTCGATTTCATCTTGACAATATGTAGATGAAAAATATCATAGAGAAAACATTCAAGCTTACAATAGGATCTCAAAAGTTTTACTGAATTTGATCAAAAGTTGTTAAAAAAATGCCTTATAAACTGTAAATCATTCACCAAGTATGATTCACAACGTTTCGAAAAATTATCGAGATATCAAAAATGATTTTATGGTGGTCATTCGATTCATTTTTACTGTAATTACTAGAAACATAACAATGAGAAAATTATACATCTGATCAAGTTGTTGTTTATGTACATTCCTAGAAAAATCTTTGTGGTCTTGTGTTTGTGTGAATACATAAACTGAATGTGTTATGCCTCTCAATCAAATCTCAAGTAGATAAAGAAACTCAGAACAAAATCATCTTACGGTTTATAGAAGTTTATTTATCACTTTTAAATATTTTATTAATTAAACGATTACAGATTTTTATGGTAGGCAGCTTATAAGATTAAACCAACTGGCATAACCAAATTTGTCTACACGAGCTACACTCTCTCATTATCACACTTTTATCATAGGTGGTAAACTTGCAAAATAATTCGAACATCTTATTTGTTCCAAGCCTACTAGCTCGAGTTTTGTTTTAAAAAGTTTAAATGATAAGAAAGGATTTTTATTCAAATCATGGGTTGACTCTTTTCCATCCATCTTGTGGAAAATGAAAATTTTATAAGTGGAATAAATACCAACAAAATAATCTACTTACAAATGCATTGAAAACTAATCCGTAGTTTACAGCCATATTAATTGGTCCAAATAAGGTTTCTGTAGCAGTTGGTGCATAGACAAGCACACCACTAATTAATAAATAGAGACCACATAACCAAATACCAAAACCAACTTTGATTTGAGGTCCAAATATCAACGGTAAATGTGGGAATGAAGTTAGTAAAAGTGACCAGCATAAAAATATGATGCACAATGGAACCTGACATTCAAATAATGAAATACATTAGATCAAGGTAAAGCAAATATTCATTGATCAGAAATGATAATACTGTACTGAACGAAGACTTAGGCAGGAAAAATAAATTATGTTATACAAAATTAGGCAATGTTTTTGTGAAATATGAAAACAATGCATCAGACACACTGTTTGCGCACCTTTCTTGAATTGTCTTTTACGAACTACATCGTTCTACTTTCACTTTTCCCTTCTCTTTTTCTCATTTTCCTATTCTGTCAGTAAGAATTCTACTTCCAATGCCAGAAACATACTCCTTATATCTGTCTGTATGGGTAGCACATACAATATAACTATCTCACCACTCCCTTAGATTCGTTTTTAGTAAACTTCATACTATTGTTTAGTAGTTGATATGGTTATTTGAAATTAATCATTAGTGTGGGCAGACATGCGTTAAGATCTTAGAATATTTCTTAAAATTCATCATTGTCATCAGGTGCATTAATCTTTATAATAGATTCAGTCATTAGATCTATTCAATGCTTGAAGTAAACTAACATCAACATAAAATGTTCAAAATTATATTTTTTACTAAAAAGTAATACCCTAGCTTTAAATACTGTTTAATAAAACTGTCGAATTGTGCGAAAACGGTTATACTTCAACTTCTTTCAAAGTATGTCACTTTTATCAGTAATAACAATGAGTAACAGTTCCGCTGACATTTGAAGTTCAGAATATCTTTACACATCTGTGTTTTATCAGTAACTCAATATATATAAGTAAACATTATTGATGGTGAGTTCATGAATTGTCTGTTGAACACATAAAATTCACCAGAAATTTTGAAGTTAGCCACCTAAACGATAAGCTTCAAGACTTGAAGCTATTTTTGTTTAAAATTTAAGCTTTTTCTGGATGGGTACGCTATAGCAGTCGTGAAGTGATGATGTTTGATCATATATTATACTTGTGTTTATAAATTTGACACGTCACTACCCTTCATCTTACTATCCTGAAGTAATTGACTCGCTGTTGGATATAGTTGAGATACGTTTCGACTCATTTTTTTAGCAAAACTGTTTTCTACGGGTTAGGTTTACTGACTCCATGTTCAGACCTCCTCTATTACCCGTAGTTAAGACTGGAAGTAAACCTAGAAGAGCTACAGGCGTAGAGAAGGTACGAAAATGGCGAAATATTTGCAAATTAATGTGTATTCAACAAAACGGTTATTATTGGCACTAATTCCCCCACAAACGAGTAAACAAAGCTAGACAGGTCTCACCAGATCACACTATACAGAACCAGATTGATCATATATGATTGCTAACAAATTCAGAATTTTCATGGAAGGTCTAAAAACCAGGAAGAGGTGTGACAGCTTCAGGTTACCATCAGGTGGTTGTTAAGATGGAACTGAAGATAAGGAAGCACTGGACAACTGCAGAACCAGCAGTATAAAGGTTCAATACAGCCTTCTTTCAAAATACTGGTAAACTCAACCAATTCAACATAGCTCTCGACAACAGATTCCAAGCCTTATAAGATCTACTGAAAAAAGAAAAAAAACTACTATGGAGGAAAATTGAAAATGGATCAAAGAAGCATCAACTTCAACGTGTCAGAAGGTTCTGAGTCGCAAGAAGCGTCATCATAAGGAATGGATCTCTATCGAAACCCTGAATAAGATTCAGGAAAGGAAAAACACGAAACCAGCTGAACAAGAACAGAGGAAGTCAAGGCATAGGTTGAATGCACAGAAGCAAACAAGTAAGTGAAGAAAAGCATTACAGGCGACAAGCAGAAATACGTGGAAGAGCGACGACAGCGGAAAAAGCTGAAAGAGAAGGAAAGGTGAAACAGCTATATGAAGTAATAAAAAAACTAGCAGGGAAATATAGTAAACCAGAGCGACTAGTCATGTATAAAGAAGGCAAGCCAATCACTGAGATTCAAGAAAAGAGGAACATATGGGTAGAAGTATTGAATAGGCCAGCCCCATTGAATCCACAGGACATAGAAGCAGAACACAGCCATTCCCATAGATGTCACTCTACCAATGATAAAAGAAATCAGGACGACCATCAGAAAGATTAAGAGCGGGAAAGCAGCAAGACCTGAAAACATATCAGCTGAAGTAATGAATTCAGACACAGAAGCAACTGTAAAGATGCTCCACGTTCTATTCAAAGAGATTTGGGAGTAAGAACACGTTCTAACCAACTGAAAAGAAGGATACCGCATCAAGATACCAAAGAAAGATCTGAACAAATGTGAGAACTACAGATACATCACATTACTATCAGTACCAAGAAACGTTTTCAACAAAGTTTTGCTGGACCGGATGAAAGATTCAGTAGACACCCAACTTCGAGATCAACGGACTGGATTCTGTAAGTGTTAGTGGTGCGCAGTTCAAATTGCGAAACCACGAATAACTGTTGAACAATCAATTGAATGAAACTCATCGCTAAACATCGAATTCCTTGACTGTCAAAAAGTATTTGACAGCGTTGATAGGAGAACTTAATGGAACCTTGTTTGACACAAAATCGTCAACATCATCCGTAATTGATACGACGGACTACACTACAATGTGATGCACGAAGGGCAACTCACAGATTCATTGCAAGTGGAGATTGGTGTCAAACAAGGCTACTCACTCTTTCTTATTATTTTTTGGTGATCGGCTCGATTGTAAAGACCTCCACATATCAAGAGAAGCACGAAATGCAATAAACGGCTATGCAGCTAGATGATCGTAAATTCATTTTGAAATACGATATCTAGCTGAGCAAGCGACTGTCAACTTTATTGGTTAACTTGTGCTCACTTGTGTGATTAATTCGAGTACCTTATAGGTAAATCTTTCAAATGTTCCTTTGTTCAGTTCCCTATTTATCTATTTGTCAGTCATATTCCATTATATAATCGGTCCATAAATACTAGAGACAAGATGACTGATTGATACTCTGTACATTATGAATTTATTTCAACATATTGCAAATTAGACCGTTGTAACTTAGTCCTGGATTTATCTCACCAAGATACAATTACTGGATGTTCTATTGTCAGTGCTATTTCCATTCTAATACAAGTGCTGATGATTCTAAGTGCCAGCTTCAAGATAAATCCAGTTCAGTTACAAAGTGACCTAATTCTGCTGTTAATCCAAAACCACCATTACTTTGCTTTACTTATTCACTCAATGCTATTATACTTTGGTTATTTATTACCACTGCATATAGCGGTGAATCCAATTACTGTAATATATATTCAAGAACATTTGTGTACTAATTCATTTTTCCTCGGTCATCGATTGTAAAGACAACGGGTATGAAAGACCTATGGTTCTCAGGGGAAGCACGGAATACAACGGACGGCTTAGATACAGTTGGTAATTTATGTTTCGCAGATGACCTCTCTTCTATCCCATACGCACCAATAAATGCTGGTGAAGGCAGTCAGTGTAGCAGCAGCCTATGCATCAGTAAGCCTGAAAATACACAACGGAAAAGACAAGATCCTCAAATACGACATAGAGAACATCAACTCAATCACATTTGATAGAGAAGCTCTGGATGAATTGTAAACTTATGCGTACTTAGGCAGCACTATTGATATACATAGAAGATCTGATGCAAACGTAAAAGCAAGGTTTGACAAAGTAGCAACAGCATTCCTACAATTGAAGAACATATAGAACTCAAAATAAATGTTAACCTACATCAAAGTCAGAATCTTCATTTTGAACATCAAGACAGTTAGTTATATTGCGCGAAGCTGAAACTTGGGGAACTACCACAACCGTCATCAAAAAGGTACAATTATTTATAAACAATTGTCTACGTAAGATACTCAATGTCTATTGGCCGAATACCGTCAGCAACAGCCTATTGTGGAAGAGAACAAACCAGCTTCCAGCTGAGGAGGAAATTAGAAAAAGACGCTTGAAGTGGACAGGACATACACTAAGGAAATAATCAAACTGCACCACGAAGCAAGCGACAACTTGGAATACCGAAGGGAAACGGAAAGAAGAAGACCAGGGAACATATTGCGTCGGAGTTGGAAGCAGACATCAGAAGAATGAGTAGTGACTGGAAAGAACTGGGAATTATCTCTCAGAACAGAGTATGACGTAGAAACCTGTTGAACGGTCTATGTTCCTTCACGAGGGGTAACAGGTATAATTAATTATTGTTTCGATTCAGCCAGTGATAACTATAAACAGCTCACTGAGTAAACACTGATTTGTTTGGCTGATTTAGAGAAGCAACAAACAATTTTATGCTCAGCGAGCCGGAAATTCATTAAGAATCAATCAGCCAAAAATAATATTCTGATTATAAAGGAATTTTATTCTAAATAGTGAAGTTTAGATTTTGTATAAAGTGTGTGAAAAAAGTTGAGGTAATGATTTATATAAATAAGATATTCTAAACTTCAGAATGAACAAAAAACTTTAGAAATTTACCTTGAAGGAAATACGATCACTGATAGCACCCCAGAAAGCACGTCCGACGGAATTAAATACAGCCGCAACGACCCCCATAATAGCAAGAAATCTGTCATCGTTAATATGAGTTTTACCAAAAAGCTGAAAAATTGTAAATCAACGTTCACCATTAATTTTGTTAAATATTGGGGATGCTGTTCTTAATTAAGTATGGCTTTTTAAATATTTCAACAGTCATAAAAATTCCAATAGGAAAAGCAATCAGATAAAACACAAACATTTTTATTATAGCAAACCACTTATTCCTGGTGTTACGAAATGACTATTCCAATTGTCTCAAAGAAATCTAAGGTTTACAGAATCACTGGTAAACATCAAATTAATTAGACAGTTTGACATCAAAATGTCAAAGAGGTTTACAGATCAGTTTGTCTTATTTTAAATGCTTTCACAAAGTTAAATTCACTATTATGAAATATTACCATAAAATATATGGGTCGTTTACTTAATAAAAATAACTAAAGTTGAAAAACTGTCATTCCGATATCCAAGTAACTATGATTCACAACTTTATATTAAGTGGAATTTTCTGGAAACATCGGTTCTTTCATCTGATGCACCATTAGAATCTATTGAAAATGTAGCGGTTATGGAGGATTTTACCTAAAATGTTTTGAGTACATGGAAGGTTTTTATTCAAACCTTAGCAAACTCGTTTAAAACAGAAATTGTTTAGAAGTCCATAAAAATGCTTAGTGATTTCTGATCTTCAATGGTTCTCCAACTTCATTCAGAATAAACTATCGATTTGTCAGTCATTAGAAAATAGCTTTACTAAATCAGCATGTCGGTTTCATATAACCTAAAATCTCTTGATAGTTATCGTTGATAGATCATCTTACTAGTGTCATGGAGAGTAAAAATCAATCGTTAAAAGTAAGTGCAATCAAAACGGTCATCGATTTTTCACATAATTGATTTTCTTCACGAAGTTCAACCAAGGACGAACTGCAGTACTTGCAGAATATGAAGACTTTTTTTGTAGCCTATTGTTCAGCTACATAAACGCTGGTGAGTTTAATTATTTCCAGTTATTAACATAATGTTGAAAATTCGATTATTAGTAAGGAATCTGTTGACTGGGATCTAAAAAAGATGTTAAGAATTATATGCTAATTCATTGAATGTATTAAATCAATCAATGAACAATCTGATAGTGTCTTTCCAAGATTCGCAGCGTCCATAATATTTAAAGGGCTGACCTTTGTGGTCAGTCTTCAACTAGCTTGGGAACAGAAGCGACTTAAGGCTTTTAATCCTTTCTTGTTTTTCCAATTGATGAAAATCACAATCTAGAGAATTAAAATCGTACGTCCCTCTTCTCTTTCTAAACTTTCTAAAAATTTTGTTACATTATGCTATAATATTTTCTTACGTATTCTGAAACTATCATTTTAAATAATAATAATAATAATAATAATAATAATAATAATAATAATAATACCTTTTTAAAAATTCACTTATTATCCTTTTTACATTTCCAATAACCGAATGATAGTTTATTACTTCAGATCGGATGTTATGTCAATATTTGGAAATAATTAAACTTATTAGCTTCTATCATAAAGAATTCATATGATGGATTACACTGCAAAATCGTGCATGGAGAACAGTTGACAAAGTCGTTCGAAATAAAGACCGGTGTCAGGCAAGGTTGCTTACTCTCAACCTTTCTCCTTCTCCTGGTGATCGACTGGATCATGAAGACATCAACATCTGAAGGGAAACACGGGATACAATGGACATCTAGGATGCAGTTGGACGATCTAGACTTCGCAGACGTTCTAGCCCTTCTATCCCAAACGCAACAACAAATGCAGGAGAAGACGACCAGTATAGCAGCAGACTCAGCAGCTGTAGGTCTCAATATATACAGAGGGAAAAGCAAGGTTCTTTGATAAAACACAGCATGCACCAATCCAATCACAATTGACGGAGAAGATTTGGAAGGTGTAAAAACCTTTACATATTTTGGGCAGCATCATTGATGAACATGGTGGATTTGATGCAGATGTGAAAGCACGGATCGGAAAAGCAAGAGCAGCATATTTACAACTGAGGAACATCTGGAACTCAAAGCAACTGTCAACCAACACCAAGGTCAGGATTTTCAATACAAATGTCAAGACAGTTCTACTTTATGGGGCGGAAACCTGGTGAACTACGAAAGCTATCATCCAGAAGATACAGGTGTTTATTAACAGTTGTATACGCAAAATACTTCGGATCCGTTGGCCGGACACTATTAACAACAACCTACTATGGGAAAGAACAAACCAGATCCTAGCGGAGGAAGAAATCAGGAAGAAGCGCTGGAAGTGGATAGGACACACATTGAGTAAAGCACCCAACTGCGTCACAAGACAAGCCCTCACATGGAATCCTCAAGGTCAAAGGAGGAGAGGAAAACCAAAGAACGCATTACGCCGGGAAATGGAGATAGACATGAGAAAAATGAACAAGAATTGGATGGAACTAGAAAAGAAGGCCCAGGACAGAGTGGGTTGGAGAATGCTGGTTTGCGGCTTATGCTCCATTAGGAGTAACAGGCGTAAGTAAGTAAGTAAGCATTAGCTTCTATATAGCTACAGAGAAGTTAACGAAATGCAAATATTTTTTGTTATTGTTTGGTTCAGTCATCAATTTGCTCTGATTTTGGTGGCTTGTCATTGTGAATCAGTGCATCGATTTTTACCAGCACATTGCTGCTAACTACTTGATGATAAGCCATATACAATCCGCTCTACTCAATAGTGTAAGAGGAAAAAATGGAGTGGGATAAGACTAAAATCAGAGTTCATCTTTACCATATCTATCAGACAAGGCTGATTGGTGAAGTTTAGATAAGCAAATAGTTTAATCCATTAAAGCGAAGTTATTTAGTTGAATGTAGGTTAGTTGCTATCAGTATTACTATAGAAACATAGTGAAAAACATTGATATTTAACTTTCAGTATAGCGATGGATTGTAAATGTATGAATGAAATTAATATTTGGATGAATATTTGAATTCCCACTAGTTCCATTTCAAGCCTAATATATCATCAAACCTAATGAAACATTTTAATTTACAAACAAACAAACAAAGGTTTAGTTTTGTTTAATCCAAAATTTATTGTTTGTGAAAGATTTGAAATATTTAAATTTATAGTCTATAAAATTTTTTACTAACTTTATTAAAATATAGTTTACTCTCATCAGTGTTTGATAAAATGGGTCAAAAGTTAATAAGTTAATAGACAATGTTTAGATATTCTTTATATTGTTTTTTACCAGGAATCTCAATTTATTTTTTACTTAATAGAGCATTCTCACATTATATCACCAATAATGACTATAATTCAACCTTGAATTGTGATATAATTTGTCACTAGACTAAAAACATAATTCTTGTGATGATAATTGTTGATTTTTGAATAAGCGTAATATTGTTGTAGGATGGTTAGATTATGAAATGAAAATACTTACAGTGAAAGGTCATTTCTTATAGACTCCATGACTTTATACATAATTGTTTCTGAAACCACCTGATTTTATTTAACACTTCTATTACTCTTCATTACCGCCACTAAAACATTTAACTTATCCTATTTACATTAAAATCCATTGTTGACTTATTAATTTTACAAATCTTTTTATTTTCATGCACACAGCCTTTCACTGTAATCACTGATTACCGCAGTCCTCTTAATATATGAGTAGTAATTGTTCAAACCCAGAGAACATTGTTAGACGCAGTTAATATTCACCGATTTTTCCGACAATGCTGACGGATGCAAATTATTTGTAGATAATTGAATTTTCCCGTCACTACTATATAGGAATGCAATTAATTTGTCGCTTCTGGCAAATATGCATTCTGAACAGGTTGGCTGGGTACTGTCACTTAGTAACATGTATTTTGGTAAAGGTGACTAGTGTAAATTGTATTCTAACTGTACAATATAATAGCCAAAATTTGATTCAACACTTTTAGTTTCTATGCAAACCTAAATACCATAAATCAAGATTGCTATTTTATTGATTATGTTAATCAGACAGTATCACATGTTTTATCCATAGTAGCTGATCAGAGTTCTGTACAAAATCAGTTTAAACCAAATAGAAAAACAAATCTTACTGGATTTAAAAAAAATATGTCTAACCTTGAAAAGTGTTGCCAGCGATGTCAAAGGTATTCCAGCACAAAATATAATGATCCATAAAAAATAAAATTCTTTCTGTTTCAACAATTCCAAAGGTCGTAAATTTACTGAACTTTGTCAAGAAAAATAAACACGCTTAACAATTACAAACCATTTTATTTAATTCAATTTATATTTACAATGAAACAAATCGTTTGATGTTCTATTATTTGGTATATTTTGTAGCTGTGACGACATTTCATGATATTGATCAGTAACATAATCCAGCTTTTTACATTTGAAATGATGACTTGTATTTTGGTATTAAATGGCACTAGTGGAATTCTAGTATAAAGTGCATTAAATATGCATCTTAAAGAGTTGTCACGCTATACATTATACTTTGATATTTGATGAGTGATGTCTAGAAGTTGAGAATGTATTAAGATCAACACCTGATTACTAATATATAGATTTCCAAGATATAAACATGTGCATCCCACATAACACAGGCAATTACTGAGTACCGATATAAAGTGATCGGTTACAATATCATAAAAACTGAACTACAAATTCTCAGAATGAACGTAGAATAATTGCTTCGGAATAGCTAATCAACTGTTCATATGTGGTCAGATGTCTATCGGATTTCTTATTTCATTTAATGTAATGATAAATGTCAAGTATAAATTAAATCTTATTATGGAGTAGGATTTTAGTGATTTGATGAATCAATTTTTTACGATTCGGGTGAAAGGATCGCAATGATATGATCTGGCCGGACGCTGACTGTTCATGAAATCGTAGTTATTTACGTAAGCCTCAGAATGAACCGAAATCAAAGGCAACAACCAAAACACTAGTTTTTTGTCTAATAAGATGGAGTGCTTATGTACAAAATATCGATACAAAATAAAGATGATTAAATGTTACAGACGAATGAAGGAAGTTAATCTGTAGGTCACTTACTCTCATACAAGTTAAGACATAATTTTTAGGCCTAATTCTTGGGCATCATATCACTTTTACAACTAATTAAACTTGTGCAAGTACTACTATTTAAATAAAAGAATAGATATTTTAATAGCCCTGAAATGTAAACATAGTATATAAATACACCGACATGAGTCTGAACGATCTAAGTGATCTAAGTGTATTAAAGTTTTAATACTTGGTTTTGCACGATTAGAAGATAAGCAAAGACAAGAACTGTAAAAATTAAGGTTCTGAACTTCAATAATAGGTAGATAAACTATATTTAGAGATACTATGTAACTCATTTTTCACTAGGGATTTGAATTGTTATAAAATGCGGTGTTTCAAATCGTTTGATGGGTATCAAACCGCCAAACTCGTTAAAGTTTGACTAATGACATTAATTATTTTTCGATAAATTATCAATGTGAAAGATTGTTTCAGTGTTAAGAGCAAAATACGGCATTTGGCATTCTGATTTTCTTTATCGTCCTAATTTTTAATTTAACCACAATTGCCATTCCATACCTCTGTAGACGGTGGGAGTTTGAATCACGCAAGCAAGGATTAAATTGTTATTAATTCACATTGTATACATAGATGTTGTTTTGTATATTCTAACAAAAATACGTCCCAGTTTCAATCAGACATCGACAAATGCGGAAGAAAATCTAACCTTATAAAGTTATAAATGCTAACTAAAGAACAGCGCATTACTCACCTTGCTTCACATCCTAAAGATCTGTAAGAAATATTCTACATTAGAGGGTGATATTTCCAAGAATATGTTATTAATACAACATTTTTATTTAATAGACAGCTTAACCAACAAAATTTCCGTTCATTCTTGATTTGATCACTTCAAATATTGAATTCCTGTCAATCAGATTTTATGTATTGGATCGTCCCATGTGTTTCCTGTGGTATGGTCTATTAGTTTTTCCGTGTCTACATTAATGTTTCTAATGTAACTTATTTGCATCGAATGGTGACGTTTCGAACCAACCAAACTCAAATTTATTGCCTCTTACACCAGAATGTGGTGGCGTCAGCTTACAATGTCTTTTTGAAAAACGGAGTGGAAGGTTGTTGAGACTTTTTTAAGCTATTGAAGCAATGATGATGGTGATTAGTTGTTATTTGTTATATCTCATATGCAGAGTTTAAAAAGCATATAGAGCCACTGTTTATTGCGAGGTATTTTTAATATAAAATTATTTGACATTACTCTTTATGTAGGTTAGTGATAGTGAGATTGTAAAGACCATGCAATCAGAATCAGGTAGTAAGTATTCTCGCCAAACGTTTATCTGGGGATTCGAAAAATGTGGCCGAAGTCTCTGTGAGATCCTCTTTGATTCAAGCATAAACTGTCATACATTTATGTTGTATATATCGTTGTCCTACCAGGATCTCAATGTTTTATTAGCTAATCTGTTCATATTGTTTGGTCTATTGCGGGATTGAGACTTTGATTTACGAGACAAAATATACGTTAAGAAAATACAAAAATAAGGTTAACTGATACTGAAGATAATAATTATTGTTCCAAGTAACATCTACTGTTCATTGATTATGTTCGCCTAAAAAATGTAAACTAACATTATGGATGTAGGTTAAAGATCTGATTTGAGATCGTGTCATGAAATTTGGTGATTCAGAAGTATTACTTATATACATGTTTCTATAAAAATAAGTTTATACACAAGAAAAACAAATAAATCGAAATCAGACCTAAATGATGGCCAACTTTAGAATAATAGTATCCCTGATAACTGTAAAATGTTTCCATCATGTATAATGGAGCGAATTTATGAAGCGGTTAAAAGTCGACTAATTTAGTATCATCAATGATTACGGTTGTGGAGTGTAAATGAAACTATCGTAGAAGTATGACTTATTCACCGGTTACTAAATAAGCAGGTTTACTCGTTTTTGAAAGTGAAACGAAAATTTGTTAGCATTTACGTTACATTCCCTTGTCGTGTTTCGGAACTCAAATATTTTACATATGCAGCAAAATTAACAACGACATTTATTTTTGACAAATAGTAACTTACTAATAAAATCCGTTAACTTACTTTATAACAGGTGGAAATTCATGCTAAGCAACAAAGAAAAATTATAAAATTGTTAATTACAATGACTGAGGTTGTTTTTATTGTTACATAATACAAAATAAAGGAATTAGGATGCATGAATAACAGAAAATGTAATTATTATGAGATCAACATGATGCTTTTATTTACTTAATATAGGGTAACTCAAATAATAGGAAATCTTAGTTTTACTTTTTGTTTCATAATTATCTTGTCCACATTATTACGCTTTAAGTTACTACCGTGAGATATAGTTCATGTTTATGCTTAGATAAAGAGACGAAGTTAATTCACTTCTTAGAAACTGCTTATTTCACAGAATATAACCATTTTTATTTTACGATATTTTTGAACCTGCATTCTAACTCTGTAGAAATTTCTCTACAATTTTTTTGTAATCAAAGGACTAGACAACGTTTTAGACATTAAACCCACTTATGTATTAAATTTTAATTCAATATAATTAAACTATCACGAAAGCAGTATTTATTTTTGACTAAATCAGTCTGGTGTAAGTTACAGTTTTATTCACTGTATTTCATTATAACTGAAAATTTACTACTTACTACATTTCTATAAAATGAATACAAAGGAAATTAATTTATAACCTGAATTCTGTTCTAACGAGTAGTCAGAACATTAATCGAATGAAGTTTGTTGCTTGGTTTACAGTCTCTGTAGACTACAATCCTATTGTTCTATTAACTAAATTACGAGATGCAACTAATTCTCAAGTGATTTGTTGTTTATGCAAAAACTTTGGTGTTTGACATTTTAAAAAAATAAAGTGAGACATCCAAAACTGATAAAGTTTGCTAGATACAGAAATTTATATTTAGCTATTTTAACTTACTGACTTATCTGGATCCTTGAAGTCGTGATTCGTTAACAGAACAATCGCTTTCTTAAATGAAGAAAATAAAGATTGATGTCAAATTAAACTAATAAAGTGACATTGTAAATACAATTTAAAAACTGAACAACTTCAGCTACAACAGAAAATCATTTTTCGCAAACTAGAATACTTGTTTGTCTTGGGATTTCTACTAAACACAGACATGTAGTATACATTAAAAGCGATTATTCCTATAAACTTTTGAATGGATAATAGAAACTATTGTACATGTTTATAGCATTAGGATAAGTTTCTTGCAATCAAATGTTCAAAATAACCAGCCAACTATCATAATAGTTCAGTATGTAAAATACAATATTATAATTGCTGTACTGCTAATATCATTTCTAGGTGAAAATGTTGTTTAATATCTCTACAGCATCCTTTAATCAATGTGTTCTTACCTTTTGTTTATCTCTCATCAAATATAACCCAGTTATCTGTATAACTAACAAAACACCACCAATAAGTAGAAACACAGAAGGAACACGGTTAAGTAAATCAGCATCTACAAATCGCCTGTTGAATGAAGATAAAAAATATATTCATTGTTACAAAGTGATGCTTTAATAAAAAATAGTGAATGTTACAGTTTAAAACAATGGAAGGAATATCCATATCACAGAATATATTATGATGAATGTGAATTGTAAATAGTGCATGAATAGGAACCATACGTAATAACTAATAGCTCCTTTTGTATGGTTACTTGTACATAAAATCAAATCTCACAATTAACTAAATTGGTGAGCAATTGTGAATCAGTAATTTATTAATAACATAGGGGAATAACTCTATCTTCCACTTCAATTAACAGTCAACAGTTCAGATATCCGTTTGATATGAACTCAGAAGAAACTTATGATTGATCAGATCAAATTACAAAAGTGTAGATTAACAAATTAAAAAAGTGAATTTTTGTTCAGTGTTCATAACCTTAGTAATCTGAATCGAGCACTTATAGGGAAAAACACCGGCCTTTTTTCATTTATTTAAAACTGATTTCGTTTGAATCACACTGTTAATGATCAATCGGAGCTCAAACAGTGATAATACAAAATTGTTTGATCTGTACTAACTTCACGAATTCCTGCATAAATAGTTGGCATTGATTTTATAGAATGCTTCTTAGTCAAGTGAATTTTATTCATGAAAGTGCAATAATATGTTCGATAATTGTAGTATTAGTAGTAGTTGTCTTATATTTAATATTTTGTCGTACACATTATCACGGTACTTGATAAATTTATAAGTGTTTTTCAATGTTATGGAAGTTATTTCAGTGTGATAGCGTTTTGGGGATTGTAACGTGTGGAAATTGGGTCTTTCCGTTGTTACTTTTACGAATTTATATGATTTAGAAATTTATGAGAGATCTCGCGAGAAGCTAAACTATTTAAAGTGACCTGAGCCTATTTCTGGTAAATTGTGGCATTGTCCTTCTAGAATACTTGAACAACTAAGAGATGAATATTTATTTTTAAGAAGTGAAGATGTGCACTATGTTTCAGTCAAATGTTCAGCATATCAAATATATTTACTGACTTTGTCTTGTCATCTATCTTGATATTATTTGGATTGATGTATGTTGTTTGAATCGATGTAAAGATGATGGGACCAGCCCCGAAACCACCAACAATTAGGCCAACAATTAAACCTCGATTATTTTGAAACCACTATTGAACAGAAGAAAGACAAAGTATCAAAAGCATTTCTTGTTGATGGGAATATAGGAATACAGCTGATGAAAAGGATAACAAAGTAAATATGCATATCTTTAAAACTTGATATCTGATGTCAGTGTAATAAATCAAGCCTGGAAACTTTAACACAAAAATTTGTTAATATTTATCATCTATATATGCACTTAGTCATTTATTGTTATAAAATGTGGCTTCCCACTTCTTAATAAAAAGTGACAATGACTGAAATATTATTTGAAAAGATCACTCAGCAAACGTTCCACTACCATTTCAAAATTAATAAGTAACATTTCATCCGAACAGTACTAATTTTATAAGCAGATATAGATAGTGGCTAGCATCAACCCTAAGATTCAGGTACATCCAGCTGACGTGTATCAAATAGGATGAAACGCTGGTACTTGATTCCACTGCTAGCAGCCATCCATCTTTAATCATAATGCTCGTGACCGAATGGCAATATTGAGGTAATCTGGACAGGACGCATATATGCCAATAAGAGACTGATCAATTGCAGTCCTGAACATTATCCAAACAACCAATACAAATGAATTAATGTTGCTCCTAGTTCTTGAAAAGTACATTAGTCTTAAGTTACTTATTCAGAATTCAGGTTAATTCTGTTATTAATATAAAATGATGATGTATTCTAACTTGATAACAAAACACTTAGTATTCAAGTTTCAAGCATGGAACATTATAAATAAAATCAATTAACAAAATGCGCAAAACAAATGCCCTTGGAAATTCAATTAAATTAATGTTCACATAATTCAAAATATGTTTCATGCATCAAACATTTTAGTTCAACCTATTCGCTACGCCATTAAAATTTATAAAATTGAATAATTGCTTGAGAAACTAGATTTTCATATAGGTCTATACTTTGCTTTCATTATATTACGAAGCAGCTTAATTTACTAAACAAATTACGATACCATTTAAGAATTTTCAAATATGGGGTTTAGTATTTCACATAAACATTAACTTTTCTTTAATTACCGTGTTAAATGTTTTCATTCTTTTATTGTAAACTATGTATAATATAACTCAAAGGGCATGTGGAAATGATTTATCCGTCAGTAATACATTAATCTATAGGTTTATGAAAACTAAAGGAATCATGGGGAAGAATATCGAAATAATGTTCGTTTCCCAGATCCTATTAATTAATCAATAATACATCCATATAAAATAGATTAATAGCATTAAATAAATTTTTGATAAGTAAAGAGGTCAATACGAACAAAAAATGTTTACAATCAACGTCAACTGTGGTTATGAAGTCTATACAAAAACAATGATAAACGTCTAACTGTATCATACTATACTTTAACTCCAAGAGTAATCTGTTTGTTATGACATTTCCCTTGTTAATTATCACGTGACAAAATCGCCAATCTAAATACCGACTTATATGATTTTTTTCTTGTTCTAAGCCAACGACACGTCAAAACAACACTAGCAGCCTTGTGTTAAATTTGAATCCCTATTGATCCCACTACCCAAACCTTGCCCATTAAGTTTAGAAAACAATCTCAGCCTCCACTGTATGAATCGTATATTTCAGACATACGTGGTTTATATATAAGCAAATCAGACCGCATAACGCCAGAAAATGAAAAGTAATATTTATGCAAGATCAAGCCAAAAATGGCTGTGAGTATTAGAGACTGTAACTAACAGATTGGGAATAAATTAAGAATACTAAATCGTACAACAGTAGCCAATACGTCAAATGAAAGTTTATGATATAAGGAATACGGATATATATACAATCTAGTTACTTAACAATTATTCAGTATGTTTATGTATTAATAGTCCATAAATAATTTGTTCGGATATAACACTATTACCAAAAAGTGTTAAAATAACATGCAGTAATGTGATTCAACATCAACTATATAAAGTGACTCTTAAATAAATTTCTTATTTTCACACAAGGAAAGCATCCTGTAATTTTGATAAGTGCTAATGTATCTCAATGTTTAATTAATTTAGTTAAACAAATTAATTAACACCTCTTCAATTCCCGACGTGTTGAGCTGGGACGTATACCCTTACAAGATAATGACTCAAGTACGAATATAACTAAACGTGATAGAGATTTGAGACATGGATAGAGTCCTTTAGTGTCGTCGAGTTTTCTGAGCTAGATGGTATATTTGTGGAACTTTCATTGTCACTCTGTATATCATCATCAGTGTTTCCTTTATGTAGAAGTGAGCTTCTTAGTTGTTCTACGGGTCTTAAATCATTTTGTTCCGGTGGGCATGATTGTAAATGCCTATCCTCGTATATTTCAGTGTCTCCAGTTTCCAGTTTATTCTAGTCCATTATTTTGTTCCACTGACTTTTCATCAGGTTGTTGGTTGACCTTTTTCAAATGGTTTGATATATTGGATGCAACGTGATTTGTCGACTAATTGTTGATAGACTGACTTTTGCAAGCTTCATCCGTTTTCTAAGATAGCCGATTTATTTTGAAATTTTTCATTACCATTCTGAATGACCTCATCATAGACTGTACGACGTAAAACTGGCACTAGTTATTATACATAAGAGTACAACTTTCAATTCATTAACTTACTGCAATTGATGCAGCTATAGTAGCTGAATAACCGAATCCAAACCCGAAACCCTGCATCACACCATAAGTAATCAGTAATGGAATGAATCCCAATTTCAGTGTGTAATAACTCAATGTGATTCCTCCGCTAAAACATAAAGAATACCTTTCTTGGTTATATGTGCTATTCAACAAATATACTTTGTTAAGATTTATCCAAATAATACACATTTAGACTGGAATAATAACTAACCATAGAGTTACGTACTTACAGAAGTAAAAATGTCATTTAAGATGACTTCTGTTCAGCTAATGTGAATTTGAATGTGAGATGCTTCATAGAATAATGAATGTTTTGTCCTACTTACAAACTGAAATTATTCAAATTTCTAGACCATATATTCCTTCATTTCTATTGGGTAACAGTTAGGATTGTTTTCAAAATCGTCTGGAAGCGTGTACAATATTCATGTCACTTAGCAGTTTGACTGATAGTGATATATCAAATAGAGAAGTGATAAACATGAATGAATGGTTAATTTTTTCCACCGTTTGACTCAGAGGAATTAGGATATACTTTAGTGTATAAAGGTTAATGCAAAAGACGTTTCAGATTAACTATTAAGTGTGTTCTGACTTCTTGTGTTGAGAAGAAACAATTAGATCAACGTTGATTAATCCATGGATCTTATTAAATAATCCCATTCTGTTGAAAGAATATTTCTCACTGAATTTACTGAATTTCAATTGCAACATGCAATAACTTCAGAGAATGCTTCTTATTTAGTATGAGTTATTAATTCAGCAATCACTTATATTAAAATGCTAAAACAATAATACGTGATTCGCTAGTATCTACGATTCAAAATGTTCAACAAATCCGTGGTATTGACTGATGAGCATTACTTTTTCATATGTGTGAGTTGAATCTTTTTAGAAATGCTGTCATCGAACTTAGTTATCTGAATAACAAATGCTGACCGAGTTTTGGAACCACACAAACTCACTTTGACCAAAATGGTTCCCAATTATATATAAATATATACATCAGTCAAATTGATATTTGTAATCATTTGGGTTTAATGTCAAAATTATTTTTAGAATTGTTTCTTAATTCGCTTAGCCAATAATAAATAATACTCCTCAAGTAAATGATTTTTATAATAAACATACTAATAAATACCGATAACGACAAAATATCCAGAAAAATATTTTCACCAACCTATGAATTAAACTGCTAATTATTACCACTGCTCTGATTCCTAATTTACGGTACAATGCTCCACCAATCGGCATAGCTAATGCCTCCATTCCCAAAGCAACCGATGTCAACCACATGATGGAATTATCATAAATTGACTTATTATGGTATTGAAAATAGTCCAAAATGTATGGAGCCATATTACCTACATAATGTAATCAGTGGTTTAATTAAAACATTAGTATATATAGACAGTACCGATTGTATAAAAGTACCCGTAAGTACATTGAATAATGATCCCACCAATTACACAAAGAACGGAATGATAATTGCTTATGCGTGAACACATTGTTAGCAGAATTACTTGATACAAATTTGAATAGAAAGCTTCTTTTATCTACTGAAAAAAAAACACAAATCAATGAAACCAAACAACCAGTAAGAACATTTTTATGTAAAGGTTATGTCTCGAAAATCTCTAGTTTAACAGTCAATGAAATACTTTATTAGCGAACAGGATGTAAAAGAATGTGAATTTTCTCAGATTTTATGTCCTATTAGTTCTCTGTTTTGTTATTAGTCATTCATAATACTGAGACATTTTTGATTTGACTAGAAACTTTATTATTGGAAAGTGAAGCCGTGTTTTGACAGTTTAGTCAGTGTAACTGGTACGTTACAATACAAATTATTTCTTGCAGATACTGACAAAATATTCTATCATCATTTTTTGTGACAAATGATGCTCGAAGTGAGTTATCAATTACAATAAAATTCTGTAGCTTTATTATGTATCTAGACATTTGAATTTCACCTATTTGTTCGTCAGATTAAATCAGTCCGCCTATTTTACTGCATGCAACAGAGTAATTTAGTTGACTTTTATACCGAACATGTATTGCATAATACAGCGTATAAAATTCATATTGAAGTGCTGAGTCATATGAGAGATAGTGGAAAACTAATATGCAACAAAAAATATTTTCGCTTTCCGGATAAATAAATGTTTGCATAAAACAATAGCAATCGATTGTATGAGGATCAGTATAACTAGTGAATTTCTAGGTATTCCTATCAATTTCTTTTAAGTGGGATGAACATCGATACGTATTTTAAGTTTCAAAGGTATTTATCGCATTAGATTTATCCTTAAGTCATAAAAACACATTAAAATAAAAAGATCATAAACTCCAGTACTTTGGTAAGGAAAAGTATACTTTTTAATACTTTCATGATAAATTTGCAACACGTAGGTGTACATGTATGTGATACGATTTTTGTAGCCTGGTTTGTAACTGATTACATGACGTTATCATAATTTTAACTTATAGGTTTTAATTGCTATGGTGAGACCTAGATCACAAAAATATTTTTAGCTGAATATATCGTGATTTATTTTTAAAAGGCCACTGATCTACAAAATTATCATGTTATTTGCCGATAAAGATGATCTTCTTGTACAATAACTGTTATTTCGTAAAACTTACGCATAAAATCAAGCTGCTTTAAATAACTTTAAATGGTACCAGTTGTACTAAGACACAAATTCACTTAATTCTTCGAGTGTTACTCCAAGATGTTCTACGAATTAATCAGTAACCACAATTCGCCTCAGATAATTTTGTCTTCAGTTTCGTTCCAATATATTTAACTGAGTAAAGAGAAGTAAATTAGTGTTCACAAGTGTAATAATCCTATTTATTTGATACTAGCTTTCTTCACTTTGACATTTTAACAAATAGCTTCACAGAAGTTGGGGGTTGAGTTTATGGAATACGCATACATATATGACTAATCGCAAACTATACAAATAGAAGAGATGGGACATATTTTAGCTGCACCTCAGAATTTAATGTTCAATAAATTAAATATGAATTTATTTTACTTATTCCGTTTTATCTGATGTTATGTAAAAGATGACGCCTATTCATTCGTTTCAGTCAGTTGTTATGTATGTTTATATATGTTTAACACAACAACACAAAGATACACTTATTTTTTATTCTCTGTACATACTGTGATAAGTCCGATTTATGACATCTGTCAGATTGAGTATCTTTATCACCAACCGTATGATCAATGATCTTTCCACATCAGATCTACGTACAGATACATTTGTTCTCTAACCATAATTTCACCGAATTTCACACCAAATTACTTATCTTCACACAGATTCCAAATCTAGTATATCATCATAATAAGACAACTGTTTAAAATATAGTCATTTTATGAACCATATATTTATATTAGTCAATTTTGTGTTTTTGATTACTTCCATATGGATTTCACATCAGAGTATCAAGCAAAAAGCTAAATATTTTTAATTCCGATTGAAACTTTTAAAAATCTACTGAATTTTTAGTGAAATTTATCATCAATATAATTGATGTGGATTGAGTGAAAGAAAAGTCTCAGGTTCATATGGATTTGAATGAATGGTGTTTAAAATTACTCCTATGAGGATTTATTAACTGAATTACAAAACTCAAGTGATCAAAGTCAAATTTCATCTAGTCTAATTATGAAATATGGAAGTACTACAAAATAGGATTTGTTTAATTCTAAATAATTTTAAGTAAGCTAGTCGCCCAGACAAGGGTGCAGGAATTGTCCTTATGCATCTTTTTAATTACTTTGTCATAGACGAAATAACTCTGTTCCGTCTTTAATTGGCAGTAATAAAGTTTTTATGGAAACTATTTCATGACATTTACTGATAAATAGGTGGCTTACCATAGACTAACTGGTTAAATGATAATGTATAATACAAACTGAAATGCCTGGAAAGTATCACAAACTAAGTTTCATCAGGAAGCTACTCTGTTATTCTATGGGGATCTCCAATAATCTATAGACCCGAGATTTTTGGTTAACAAACAAATGACTTTCAATCTGGGGTGGTGATTTTGACTCAGTATACTAAGGTTTAATCGAAATTTGAAAAAATTATTGGCTTGCCAGCTATGTTATCAAGTATTCTAATATTCTCGAACAGTTTTACACAATATTGTTATCATCAAGAGAATACTTGTTATATCAATATTTATCATGATCAGACTCAGGCTAGAAAGTTAATAATGTTATATCATTACATTTGTATCCAGTAATTGTACCTTATACTACTATTTTTCGATGTATATATATATATATATATATATATATATATATATATATATATTTCACTGACTTAAAAATTGGACCAGTTAAATATATTTACGAATGTAGAGCCATGAGTAAAAATAACGGTTTTTTCTAATGTACCTACGTAACTAATAGTGTTATTTCTCCTGTAGATAATTTTTTAATTTTAGGTCAAATAGTTAGTTTCTATGTATCTGATTTGTGCTTTTATTGTAATGTTGATATCTTTCCAATTGTGCACATTTTATATTGTTATGTATATAACGTTAACCATGAACCGCTCACTAACAACGTCTTTTGAGAAATGTTTTCTTGAATTTAGCAGATACATTATTGTAAAGACATCGACGGTTTGGGAAGAACAGACCTCAGTCGTATGGTTTACTTAATCCAACCATTCAAAACAACGTACAGCCAGCTGCAATGTTGTCATCAGTATCTGAACCCATACCGTAAATGTGGTTAAAAAGTTCGATTAGCATTCAGTTTTGGACAGGATGATACTGACTAATATCCTTAGTAGTATACTTAGTAAAAAAAGAGCTGCTAAACATAGTGCATAATGTATCGTAAATTATTTAGAGGTTGTATAACAGAAGGATCAAATAATGTCGTAGTTTAAAAAATGGTGTATTTCACTTCTTTATGGCTAGCAATAATCGAGGTTACTTTAACGAAGAACAAGAGTTTTGTTTTAAATATTTACTAGCAAATTGTTTTTAGTTATTTGGCTATTGACTCTCTACGGTACCCTCCTCCTTTATCATCCTGAGCATAGGACCAGGCATTGATGGAGCTTTTGGCGAAGCGAGTGTTATACTGCCTATTTAAGAAAATACTTGGGAGTTACACTTAACGAAAGTCATGGAATACGATACAAAAACTAATTTTCAGTAAACAAAGATTGTAAACCATAATCATCTGTTAAGTAGACCTAAACAAGGAAAGTTGTAACTAAACCGTTTTCGCAAGTTGCACAAGTACTTCGCCATTTATTTTAAAGAATTCTTATATCTCCCTTAGGTTTCACTTAATAAATAATCTGTGTAAAACAGGAACAACAATTGAAGGACATTATCTTCTGTCTGCTACCAATACCTACTTAAAAATATTATCGTTTTACGAACAACAACATTTGTTAATAGTTTGTGTTTTATTGTGGATTAATAAGTAGTTTGGCACGGACTGACTAACAAGTAATACGAATACAAATCATATGTATAAATATTAAGATGGTTTTTCATCAAGACCTACCACGTTGTTTTCCTAGATCTTGTGAGCTAAAATGAACTAATAACAATAACCGGATCAACGCTGACTGGATTACGAAATCTAAATAGTAATGGATCAATAATTTAAAATTCTCTTCCTAAAGGTATGACGTCAAAAAGAACAGGTTTCTTGTTTTGTATTGGGTCCCGTAATTATGCCAGGAATTGTATGATTTAGTCAGATTATCGATAATTTTGCTCTCATTTCCAACGTAGGGTTAATTACTGTCTAATAACCAGTGACACTATGATAATGAGGTAACAACCGACATAAATACTTGACAACTATTGGTCCAGAACGCAGTTTTCACACAATTACTCCCCTGACCACCAGAATAAAACAACACAACGGGTATAAAACTTTTCTTTGTGCATTTCCAATAGTTCAGCTAAGCCCAATATTTGCCTTTTATAGTATACAGCTACTTTATCAATGTAACTAGTTCATAGGTCGTCCTTCTAATTTGTGAATTTGAATGATGATATGAAAATCTATCTAGGTAATCAGTGTACTGAAAAAAAGTTCATGTTTCTGTATTGCATCACAGGAATGATTAATTGAAACTTAGAAATTGTTTAAAATAAACATGAGCCAAGGAGCCTTTCGGAGCTAAACATAAGTGTCAAAATGACGAAATGTTAAATAACTGTATCGATAATCTGTATGTTGATTTCCATTTTGAAGATTATGTCAAATGAAAGCTTTCTTAGAATAAATCTTTTAATAAGGAAATATGTTTTATCTATTTCACAGGTTTGATATAAACATGGTTGATATATCTCTATATATGAATGTGAAGAATTCAAGGTTTTTAAGCCCCAGTTATGTTTAAATTTTTTTCTCTAATTAAGAAGTCTATTAACACACTTTTTTGAAACTATTTGGAAATAATGGATCATCCTGAATTTATGTAGTCACCATCCAACTTTGGTTTAAATTCAGTATTACGTGTTTAATAGATGAAAGAAAATGACTCCCTTAAATCATGAATACTCTAATATTTTGTCTCAATTCGACAATACTGCTTCTAGCTGACCTCAATATCATTTTTGTTTTATAAAATTATTAAGTAAAAGAAATCATTCTAACTTTTTTAATTAAAATGAACGATTTTGTTCGAACACGTTGTTTTTCATTTGTTAAAATATTACAGAAATGATTATACCCACATCTGATTCTTAAAAATATTTAGAAACCTTAGATACACATTATTATGTGAGTAAAATGAAATCAATAGAGTTGTTTATTTTGAATAAGTTGAATACCATCTACTACATATTCAAGAGTACAAAAAAAGCTCATTAATGTGAACATTTCGATCATCTGAACTAACAAAATTATTGAGATTTAATACTGATACTATATAATTTGGTACGGACATGAAATGTTTGGAAATGATTTTATGACGTAGAATATATAACCTTAGAGAGAAATTCGCATTTAGTTCCGAATGTTTTCTATTTATTAAGTGGTTTTAGAAGTTTTAAATAAATGAATAAATGAAAAGGCACACTAGATAGTATGATTTATTTTGGTTATTAGTTATCTGTGACCAAATCTGTATTACAACCTAAAACATAAAAATGTCACAGAAAATAAGCCAGTTGTATAAATACGTTATAATTATTATCGATCTGTTATACGTGCACCATAGTCTAGCATGATCGATTAGGCTTTATACATACATTTAATTAATGATACGCTACTACATATTAAATATAAACTCACAAATGAACTAAATATGTGGACATATCTAACTACATGGTATAATTTTCCAGGAATTTTTCAGTAATCTACTATCGAAGAATCTAAATTTTTTACTCTAATCTCAGCATCAATTATTTAGTGGCATCAGTAATAGTAATCAGTGATAATCAGAAGAATAACAATTTCTGGTGTAATATATGAAACACGGCAAAATAATGCGATTTACAGTTTCCAACTTATATGATGAACATACTTACACATTAAAGATGCTTGATAGATTAAACTGTTACATAGACTTCGAATTCGAAATCACTGAAAGATATAAAAGAAAAGCGATGGCTTGTTACAATTTGAGAGTGAGGGATACAAGTCAGTCAGAATCACTTATTTTTCAACTCACTTTGAGTGGTAAGTCACTGTCTGAAACTTCATATTGATACATATTTTAATTAACCATACTAAAAAAACGAATTTTGTCTACGGGAAAAGAAGCTTGCTTTAAAAATCATGATTAATCCAAAATATCAGTCCAGAAAATCAATTTTGAGTTAAGTTTTGAGGATTTTAAGTACATTTAAGGATATTCTCAGTAATAGTTAAGTGGAAATTGACTTCTACCGATTATCTACATTTAGTCAATAAATCAACATTTAAGAACATTCAGTAGTCAGAAATCTAAAGACACTTTTTTGTGCATATCAACAAATCTCTTAATGAGATTATTAGAGTCGTATTAATTAAGTTTAGTTTGCTGCTTTCATTGATAACCATGATTTTATTCATTTATGCACTCAAATAAATAGTGTATATTTTCTTAAATTATGAAATAGATTTACTGAATTTCAATGAGAGAAATTAAAATTTGTGACGACACGAATTAGTTCTGAAAAGAAGAGAGGAACATGTTTAGTAGTAGGAAACTGGATAGCACATGCTGCTGCTTCGTAAAGAACCAAGCTTTATAGGCTGTTAAAGCCATAAAGAGAATGCCTAATTGGTACTTAAAGGGAAACTAATGAAGTATATGTATCTCACACGATCAAAATACATAACTTCAGAGTTCAATAGAAAAAGTCCGATTAAAATTAATTGCTATAATTCAGGATCATTAAAAGTACTCGTTAGCCCCAAGTAACAACCCATTTTTATCACATAATGAGGGATTTGTAAATAGGACTTACATTTCAAACGATTAATTACTTAATTTTTTTGTAGCACGTAATTCCCTAATTTGGTTTACCGCAGAAAATTATTCTCTGTTTGATAGTATTCCCAATAATAAGGCTTTATGAATGATAGATGACAAATGAGTTGGAATATAATCAAGTCCCATCATTTCACCTAAGCAAATTCTATAATCAAAACCTTGAAGCGGTAACGTCCATTATTTGTTTAATAGTGATGATAAGTTAATCGACAAGCACAATCACATTAGCTTACACTTTTGTTTATCAGCTTTTTTAAAAATACCAAATAAAAATAGTTCATGAAATTTTATTTCTATGGGGAGTTAGAATAGGAATTCTTGTAATCAATAGTCTACTCAAAGAGCAGAAAATTTTGCTATATTCAAATCAAATATAACAAATTATATATTTTAATATCAAGCATTATCCATTGAGTTCAAATATAGAGCAATATTAATTGATCACAAACTCATTCCTTGTTTTAAGTTCCAAGCCTTTTCTAGCTATGTGTGATCTATTTTAACTATACCAATCAAATAGTTTGATCCAACTGTAACTGGTTGATCAGGTTGTTGTCCTCCAACTGTTATACGGAGAGTGCCTTGACCAGGAACCATGGATTTATGTTGATTAGACCATACACTTAACTGGTCTGGGGATATTTGAAAATGAAGATCCTTTTTTTCGCCAACATCTAGTCGAATACGTTTAAAGCCTGTCAACTGAATATTAGGTGTAGTGCATTCCCACTGATCTTCATTAGTTATATCAGTTTGCCCACATTTTAACCATTGTATATACAGCTGGAAATTGACACAAAGAAAAATGTATAAATTTATAACATTTAAGAATAATTTACCTTTAATCTTACTACAAAAATAAAGAATATGAAAAAGAGCCCTTAAGATGTATAAGAAACATGGTTTCGAAACCGATAATTCAGACAAATTCTATTGTTGCTTTACAGATTGACATATCTTCACTCTACAATCACATGAATATTTCATCGATGTGGAAAGGAAAACAATTCAAACACAAGTAATCCGTCTGACAAACTTAGAGGTTGTGATGATAAAGTGAAGTTAGTCAGATTTATGTGATATAAAAATAGCAATTTGATTAAAATAATTAGCATAAGATGACTGATATACTGGATGGTTGTTTTATGAACAATATTTACATTACTTATCAATTTTATAGTTAAAGCGACTGAACGTCCGTTGCGTCTTAGTATGGGACTTTTCAGCAGTGCGCATCCACGATCCCACCCTGCAGGATTCGAACCCTGGGCCTGTCAGTCTCGCGCGCTAACGCTTAACCTCTAGATCACTGAGTTGGCATCCAACGGTCTAGCTTCAACCAACTCACTAAGTCGCACCACCGTCCACCATTGTCTTCAGTGAGTTGCTATCTCACAACAGACCTGGTTGAACTCCACTGGTCACGGCTTCTCACAAAAACTCCAGGAAATTCCTCTTGAAGCCATTCACTAGTAAGCACATGATGGTTATTATCAGGAGAGGCTTTTGTGCAAATTTTAGCAAGTTCATAGTTGTATTCATGAGTCTGGCTTCAATTGACCGATGAATTGAACTATTAAATTACTAAAATCTTCACAAAACCCTCTTTTGATTTATCAATTTGTCTCTAATTTTTGACTGTAATTGAGAAAACCACAAGTTCTTTCCGTTCGGATTTTGGAATCTAACAAATGATTAAAGCACCCAAGCGTTAGTTACAGTAGCCAAAATATACATTTAAAGTATTATGTGAATGAAGTTAAAATTAAAAACATTTAATCAGTTGCATGAATATTTTTTCTTTAGATCTTTTGTGATTAAAATATTCTCGTTGACTACTAATGAAGACTTCTTATAATATTCTAGTTGACATTACAGGAATTTTCCATATTGTGGATAACGAAAGCAGTTTGTAAATACATAGTGAATGAGATACGAGATGTATCGATTTGAACTCGGCCTTTAACTGTTCGGTGAACAAATCTACAGCAGGATGCCTGACTTTCAAATTATTATGTAATTTCCAAATTCTTATTGACAACTCTTAGTCTGAGTTTGTTGGGAAGATATTATGATGAGACGTGATTTTACATTAATGCTCGGAGGGCAACTATACTGATTTTGAAAATATATGTCATCGAGACAGCTATGCTTTCCTTTCCAACATCGTTGGTCTCATTTCAGTCTTACAATGGTACTTGTAGTAACTAATTCAAGCATTCAGTATCGTCTGGATGTAAATAAACCACTTCTTTTAATTAATTGTACTGATGGCATTCTTTTTACTAGTTTTAAAGGCAATGAAACAAACAGGTAACAAGAATAACTGGAATCAGTATTTATGGTGAAAGCTTCAGACCATTAATCGAGGACTTACGCTGAACTAGCGTATTTTCGTGCTTGCTCAAGCATCGAAAGTTTTAGTCAGATAGATTTTGTCTTCCTACTAGATTGGCGGAACACATCAAATGAATGAATAGCAACGGGAAACAACTTAAAAGAAGGACCTAGGACGGATTTGTTTAGAGAATCTTAACAGATGGCGGATGCAGGGTAGAGGGCGTAACTAATTAATTAATTACTGTGTTTAATTAGGTTTTTCAGTCAATTAGTTATTCAAGACTACGTATAACAATAAAGGTTAGAATTGAACATGTTATCTCGATAAGTTACTGCAGAAAGTTACATAATTAAACAAAAAATCTTATGTCTTCAGATTATTTGGGTTTATTTAGCGAAACTCCTAGGTAAAACAGCAATGTAAATGTGTTTGTACTAAAGACATGAATACAAAATCTCAGTTTATTTCTGTTAACCCCTAAAATTTATCTCACATATCACCTATTTTGGCGAGTAATGTTTTAGCATTGTGAAAAATATCTGACTTCATACGAACACATTTATGAATCTCAACAATTTGATTATCGCAACTGATTCTGTTGAAAAACAGTGGGAACCCTAAACTTCAAAAAGTATATATTGTTCCGTTTTCGTAGATCGTCAACAGTTTACTTTTCATACCTTCTATGCAAAAAAGTAGTAAAACAAAATTATGAAACTAAACAATCGTTTTCAAACTAAGAAAAATAAATCTGAATTATTGTTTTGATTTAAATTTTCTTCAAACTGTTAGTTTGCAACTTACTTGTACTACTTCCTCACATGCAATATATCCTACGTTAGCTACCGTTGCATAAACAGTTATTGGTTGGTTTGGTTTAACCGGAGACAGTGGCAACTCCAGTTCTAAATATTCAATACCACTAATTGAAGGGGACAGCATGTTATAAGATAATCCGTAGCCAAATGGATACAAAATTGGTATTTTACATGCATTTTGCTGCTTGGTACAAGATTTTGGCAAGTAACGATAGGTCTGATTTGTCATTTTATATACAGTTATATTGGCTAACTCGTCAATCGAAGCGTACCAAGTAAATGGTAATCTAGCCGCTGGTATCCACCAGTAACCTTCATCTATATCCATACCCCACATACCGATTTCGGATAACTCAGGATCCAATCGTAATAACGGTGCGTACGGCCCAAATGGTTTACCAGGATTTCCCATCAGTACACGAACTATTACTTCACCGAGTATGTCATTCATATAACCACACCAAAATATGGATTTAACCTTGAGAAAGTGAATAGATATCCAATTTATCGTAAAATTAAAACTTATTTAAGTTGAAATAATCCCATCGTTCATTTGCGTAAAAATTTAACATGTATTAGGTTGCTATGTTCAACATTTATTATGTTGTGATATAGCCACAAAAAATAAAATATATTGCATAATAAAGGCTGTTTGATAGCATATGAAGCAGCCTGATCAACCTGTATGTTAAACTTAATAATATCAGAGTCAGAATCATTTAAATTATCCAGATAAAACCATTGTGATTATATTGATTACTTGTTTACAGCTAGTAGTCATATTGTTTACAGATTGAAATAATTTTTCTGTCAATTACTTCATGAATCTAGGATGAGTTATGGATCCAATACTTCTGGTTAATATTATTTGAGAATAAACATGTTTGCGTTACACATCAAACAATACATGATAACTTGACGCATCAGTTTCCCAAAAAAACAAAAAGGCACTGAAATCAAAGACATTCCAGTGCAATTTGAATGTATGATTCTGTCGATCGTGATTTGTTCCTGTCAAAGGAAGAGCTTATGAATGAGTTATATTAATACAGAGGTAGAAGTAATGATATAGATTAACTAGTATTTAACTTCATTTAATAATTGGATTCACAATGTTTCAGTCAAGCAAACTTAGTTTGTCCGTATCCAGTGTATGCAGAAACTATTTGGACTTCAGCGGATTTCAAAAAAGAGCGTGCAAATATTATTTACATCATAACGATTTCTTCTGAAAAATTGATACTATCTGAAAAACAGTCAAATAAAAATTAGTTGTCTTATTTTTATTGTCTTTTTTAGCAGTGTTCACTATTACATATAATCACATCCTGCGGTAAATATAACAAATTATTTATGAAGTTGGAAGTTGTCCAGAATGATTTGGAATAGAGTCAGTTTCAAATGTTAAGCTATCATCATATAAATGTAAGCAGTTAACAACTGGTAAACTTCAAAGTCTACAATACCACATTAGAATAAAGTTCAGGTTTATTATTACTGAAATAGCATCAAGCCACTTGTTTATTGGAAATAAGCTCTATTTAGTGTGCTAGGTTTGATTGATTTATACTAAAGTATTCAATAACATGCACATGACGGAATAGTTAATCCAATTTCCTTTTAATGTGTTATAGAAACTCACGTGCAATTGAGTTTGTTCACATTTAATTCGATTAAGTCATCCGTACAACAGCAACTTATTTATATGATTGTATCTTTATTATTGTTGCGAATGTATGAACATGTATGCTTGAGCATTGCTTACTGCCTAAGCATTTATTCACGCTGCTAGCCTTACTATTAGTCGCTTGATTGATTCAATGATTCATTCATTTCACTATGCATATGTCCATGCTATTCATGTTCATTGCTCTCTCTCTCTCGCTTACTCGTACTCATATTCACTGACTCGCTCGCTTGCCTGCTTGCATTTCGACACAACTGTTTCATGCTTGCTTAACGCACCTGTAATTTTGGGTATCTGTGTGTGGTCCCATAATAAACGTAATCAACACTTCGTATTCGCCTTCTGATTAATATACCGTTGGGCCGTTATCTAGTGACGGTTATCGAGACGAACTGTATACGAAGTTTAAGGATTATATTGAACACCGACCACCACAGTGTCATGGTTATTACTTCGTTTCAAATATTAAGTTTTCAAAAAATGCCCATTGATTGATATGTGTAAAGCAACATACATTTTCATCTTCCACTGCTGGCTCAATATCAATTGGTCCAGAAGAAAAGACTAGTAAAACTACTGGGACAGGCTTGCGTCTAATTATTCCCCGACCGGCTGCCATATCTAGTGTACTTAATAAAAATTCATTCTGATGTCCAGGTAGATTCAGATTATGTCTATCATGTGCTTCATCTTCAACATTTCGTCCCGTGCCAATGGTTATGATAACAAGGTCAATATCTGGTTTGGAAAGTATTTCTTGAATAGCTAAATCGTCATACATTGTACACTTCCCACCATCAATGCAAATATCTGAAGCAGTAACGCTTTCACTTATTTTCTCAAGAGCTACAAAATGTAATGTTGAAAGAGTCAGTATTATCATAGCATACATATTAATGATAAACCGAATGTGTGAAACAAACCAACAGTAAAAATAATTCCAGCGCTAATACAGTAATCAACAATTACTTTATGAAGATAAGAACGCCAAAATAAACAGGTCATTCATAAATAATTTGCTGCAATCTCGGTTTTTATCATCAACGTTTTCATAACAGCAATCAAATATGATAGATGATTCTGCCTAGTAATACTCAACATGTGCCAGTATAAGTATTTATGTGATATGCTTCATGCTAGTTTACAGGCATTAACAGATTAGATGCAACACAACTTTGATGTCCTTCGTGACAATATATACAGTTCAGTGATTTGAATTTTCATGTCAATACCAAATACTTGTAATTAAGTTAACAGAAAACAGTTGCTTACAACTTGGTCGTATTAATATAATACAGACTGATGTTTGATGAGTTTGAATATAATTTTGACAGTAACCTAAATAACTCTTTATCTGGTTGAAAGTGAGTCTTAGAACCTCATAAATAATCTATGGAAACTATGCATTGTGCTCTAGAGACTCGTAAGGTATCCGAGGCCATATGACTTAACTTTTTAATAACTACAACGCAGAGAACTCTCCCTAACTTTATGTTTTTGCCATTTCTGTCAGATACTGCACCTTTCCTTCATCAAAATGACCCTAATAGAACTTTGTAGGTAAACTGATGGTAAAACTCATATTACTTGCTTGACAATTTCCATTTTATAAAGTGTTCTTCAGTGTTATATATAAGATTTGATGGTCATGTATGTATCTGTTAGCTTACTTTTATCCAGTGGAACTGTATCAGCCGGATTAATGTGTTTAGTGTAACTTCCAACCAATTCACTGATATTTGTTGAAAATGGTCCAAGTAAGGCGACATGTTTTAACGGCCGTTCATTTGTATCCGGCTTCATTTTAAGTGGAAGGAATTCTTCAGAGTTTTTCAAAAGTACCATTGTTTTGGCCGCAGTAACCAATGATAAATATTTATGCTTTTCACTCTTAACAACCTAAGAAAATCGTAAGTGTTATGTTTACACTTTTAGCAGCATCAAACAGAGCTTCAGTAAAACTGACGATAATATTTAATATATGCCTAAAACCACCTCTAATGATGATAATAATAATAATAATAATAATAATAATACGCGAATCTGCATACATCCCATATCATAATGACCAAACTAAAAGCATCCTATAGTTTGGTTATTAAGATATTGCATAACAGATCATTTTGCTTGACTATTTAACTGTTCAAACATAAATATTGGTATAAAGTGTTACCAAAATAAATGTAAACCACGTAACAAAAATGAGATTGTGAGGAGAGAGAGAAAGCAAGGTGAATATAATAAAAAGTAGACGAGAGTATAAAAAAATAACAATCGAAGGACTGATTCAGTTAAGAAAAATACAACCACAATAGATTCTTTCAGTTTAAGAAGTTCCTTTACTGTTTTATGAAGCAAGTAAAAAAACCATAGTAGGACAACAACTACCTTATATTCTGAACCATGTCTGAGACCGTCTAAGGACAGTGTTTTACTATCTCTAGGACCCTAACCAAGAAGTTATGAAGGGTCGGCAGACGCTCGTCTTGTACAACTTCGATTTATTAATCATAAACTTACCATATCTTCGCATTTTATAATCTGTCCCAGCGTCGGCAGATAATGCACGACGTGCAATTCTCTGGACAACATTCCTAAGACATGTCCAAGACACCGAAGTAGACGTTTTAAGATAGTCATATCAGTTGGACAATCGGAGCTGTACCTGAACACATGTTGCCGAACTTCTGCATTACTAACAAATTGCTACCGACTGCCTCGACGTGCGATGTTCAGTGGTATAGGAGTAGGTTGGAAGAAAGCTAGGGGCGGCCAGACCAAAACATGGCACAAATCCATGAAGTCACTGACAAGTGGACTGAGTCATGTTGGTAGGTGTAGACTACCTGGTTGGGGACCGCAAGATGATAGCAACCGATGGTTAGAGACCCTGAATGACATGGCTTAAAATAGTTTGCAATGGCGCAGGTGCATCCACTCTTTGTTTTCTTCCAAATTCTAATCTTCTGAATTCTTCATGTCCCTTTTTCCTCTTTCCAAACTTATTTCACTGAATTATACTCCTTCAATAACATCTTCAAACCCTAATCTTTTCGATTACTGCTTATACTCTTACTACCTCTACCACTACGGGATTTGAATGGACAACTGCATCTCTGTGCTAATGTGGTATGGCAACTTGAACTGATGAACGTACGTACGAAGTTCTACGTTGTTACTGACTGGGTGACTGACTGCTACCGATGAAAACCAGTAATCCATCAGAGAAGAAAATCACTGAACACAGAGTCGTCTAATATCCTCAACTCTGAGAGTTCAGGTCTCATAGGCATAGAGAAAACTGCTCTCAACGACGCGTTGTAGATCGAAACTTTCACTGCAAGACTAACATCAAAAAGGCACCAAAGATCGCCCAGGTCGACAAAAGCCTATTTGGCTCTCACTATACATGAATCGATCTCATTACTAACGCCACCACCAGTACTTACGCGGTTATCCAGATAAATGAACTTCTAGATTATCTGTAAATAGAGCCCTCTAAGGACGATTATCGACTCATTCCATGATGTTGGAACAGTCTCTAATTGCCAGACCTTTGCAAACAAATCAGCAAGTTCCGTAACCAGAAAGTCACCACCATCTTTAAAAAGGACCGGAGTTAGGTCATCTGGGCCTAGTGATTTGTAGCGCTTCAAGAGTTGGAGTTTCTGGCAGAGTTCCTCCTCGTTTGGTGGATCAGCCTTTACTGGCCTTGGAACACGGAAAAGTTGTCGGGACAGCAGACCAGTTGAACTGCTCCTCAAAAATCTCTGTCCATTGTCCAAGACGTCGTCTGATGTTAATGGTTGGCATCTCGTCAGCTTCACAGGTTGTTTCGTTCACACCAGACTACTTGTTGCCAGTGTCTCGGATGAGTTGAAAGAACTTCCGGTAGCTACCGAGTGCTTCCAACTCGTTAGCATTATCTGACCAACAACCTTCTCAATCCTTACGCAAACTTACAAAAATTTCACTACGTAACAGACTTCATTCATCGTCAAACTTGCGGTTACCCGGAGTAGACAAACGTGTCTCAACGAGCTGTAAGGAGCTTGTAAAGACTCGATGCTTATGAGCAGGACGTTTCGTGAAGACACAAGCGACTTTGCTTGCCATTTTCATAGGGTCATGAAAAGCAGTAAGTTCTTATCCATACTTTTCACTGCGTTCATAGCTAACCTTGAATCATGTTCGGTTTGATATTTGGTTGCAAGAAAAGCTGCAGCCAATTTACTGACATTGATTCCTTTAAGACGATGAATTTGTTCGCCACTGAGTCGCAAGGCAAGATTAGCAAAAACAAGGGCATTATCAGGGTTCAAACAGGTACTCCAAAGGGAGCGGTAGTTTTGTACACAACCGCTTCAGCCGTAGCTGATGACTTTTGTGATCGCTCTGAGTCTAGCAATGAGATGTGGAGGGAGAACACCAGGTAGCACTTCGGCGATAACTGTGTCGATAGTTAATGCTAGCCAGAAACAGGATTTAGTTTGCAAACAGTTGCAGTAGACAATCAGCATTATCTGACCTGCGACCATCAAGTCCCCATCGGTCATGTAAACCACTTTCTTTTGTGCCTTGATGCCCGACTTGTGCATTCAACTCCCCGGCTATTATCTCAATATCTGTCGAACGCACTTTTTATAGAAGGATAGTTAATTGATGGTGAAACTCTTATTGACCTCATTCGGGCTGTAATCATTCGAAATGTGGGCGTAGATGATGAAAATACATTGTTTTTCACAACCATTTGCTGAAGTATTCTAATCTAACAGCACATAACCAACTGCTAATCTGGATCTGATCAATTAGTGGTGTTTCTATTTTGCCGCACGTGTGTTGCAACAACTCCAGCGAAATCTGGAAAAAGTGCCACAAGATCCCCAGACAAATGCATGCGAATTCGTAGTATTTCACTAGTCTTGAGTATGAATATTAGATAGACAACAGATATCGGTGTTAGGACCTCCAAAGACATACCCAAACCTATCCGTTGTCCGATCTGCATTATTGTGCGAGCGTTGCAGGAGGCTAGTTTAAAAGCCACAAATAATTTCAGAAAGACAACTTGAGAGTTCGTATTCGGTGGTAACATTCAACTTCTGACCAGTCAGTCACTTAGGATCGTTTAGAAAGGACAGAATTTCCACTACAGACGAGCTGTTGTGTGGTTTGTAAAATAACACAGTAAACAAAGGGCGAATAGATAAGTGACGTAGTGTACGATAAAAACGAATGTTAACAAATAGTTTGGAGTATGATTTGCAGGCACTGGGATTAAAGTGTAAATGGTTTTCTTTAGTTGTAGTCATCATTTAGTTTGTGTTTGGGCTCGGACACTGCCCTAAGTCCCAGAGTGAAGCAGGTGGTCTCCTTAAGGCACCCACTTTCAAAGCATTTCACCTAAAGATCTAATCTATAAAGCAGTAGAACAAAGTGTTTGCTCAACTTCAACCTATTATGTATTTCCATATGATATGAGGTGAGTAGAAGCTCATGGATTATCAGCGTATTTGCAAGTGACTGACACTGCAATTATAACTTCTCAAAAGTATACGTATGAATCCAAACTTGATGAATTTTGGACATTTGGCATCTTGCAATTAACTCTTAAGTCACATGCTCACTATTTGCTCATTCAAACTTCATTATCCGTGTAGTTGGCTTACTCGTAATACGGTATAATACAGCTGAATTTTAAGAATTAGTTATATTATATTCTTGATGGAAACTAATCTAATTTTATCAAAAATAATGCAGTTTTTACTCATGTAATATGGAATTTTCTCATCATTCTTCTTGATCCAACATGAACACCAGCTTTTAACCGACTTTTTTTTCAACTTTGTTTAATAACAGAAACTACAGTGCCTATTTGAGTAGTAAGTGATATGTTTGTAGCAGACTGGGTAACAAATAAAGCAAAAATAATACGTGCAAGTTTCGCCGCACGAATATAAAATTTCCCATGGTTTCCAACTAGTTATTTGAAGTGAAAATACATTATACATAGTTTATTTTGATCTCTTTTGGTCGTCATTATTTCAAATATCTGATCGCGAATTTTTTCTACATTATTTGTTAAATTAAGAATAAGGATTATCATTATTTACTGAAAATTTGACCGGAAAATCTAAACATGTTATCCATTTAAGATATGATATGAGATTAATGGAGAAAAACGTAGATGCTAAGAAATTAACCGTAACTGAATTTACATACTACAATGGTTGTTGTAATACCCTTATCAAAGACAATAGCGTAGGCTTGGTGCTATGGTGGTGTCTTTCAGTTTAAAGATAACTTTATATGTGAAAAACATGACTTTGTAAAGGATCTATTGAGACGCTAAAAGAGTCAGTTTAGTAAGACTGATGACTTCTTCTTTAGAAAACTTCAATATTACATCAATTATCTTCTCAAGCATCTTCGTTATGAATACCGTAATATTCATTCTTGCAAAAACCAAGGTATATTTTTGTCGTTTCTGATTGACTGTTCTAATGAGATTTTTATGTATGAAAATTTCTATAAGCTATCTTCATTAATATCAAAACTGATTCTAATTACTTAGAAAACAAAATATAAATTTATCAAAGCGCTACAAAAACATACTGTACTGGGCAATAAATGAGCATATGGATCCATTTCTGGCGAATTTAATTCACCTTCTAGAATTCTAGCAAGGAACAAAGGACGAACTAGATTTCGTAATTCATCTTCAGTCACATTACCAGATTTTGTAAGGTTTAATAATTCAGAATAAACGTTAACATCATTAGGTAATGCATTTTCTATATTTACACCAGCTTTAACTGCAGCTAAAGCAGCTTCTTGTAAAGACGAATAAACATGATGTTTCGATATCAAAAATTGTAAGGCACCTTCATCACTGATTACAAAACCTGGAAAATTGGGAAAAAATCATGCAAATATTGAATAAGATTAGTTAAACTGAAAGCCATTACTGTAATCACTTCTTGGTGGTTAAAAAGTACAGAATAGGACTGTTTATAGATAGGTTCTACGTTGCATATGGCTGATGACTTACTGGTTATACAAACAATTCTGATTCTTATCAGAATGGGTTTTGTGGAGATTTTAGAAATTTCACAGATTGAAATCATGAGTCAGTTGAAGCTAGACCACCATTGAAAACCTGGAAGCACTGGACGGCTGTTTCGTTTTAGGGTTCGAATCCCGCTGGGTGCGGCATCGTCGATGCGCACTGCTGAGGAGTCCTATACTAGGACGAAACGGCCGTCCAGTGCTTCCAGGTTTTCAATGGTGGTCTAGCTTCAACTGACTCATGATTTCAATCTGTGAAAATTCTGATTCTAATAAAATTTTCGTATGAGTTTTTTCGGATTCAGTCACAGTCCGTGTTTAAGAAAATATGCCATAACTAAAATTATTTCCTAGATAATATGAACTATTAATTATCCAACTAACTTATCTCTTCTATGACGAACACAATACAGTTTGATAGTTTAGCAATATAATGTCTAACTTAACGCAATTCTGTTTGAAAGGCAAAACTGGTTTAGGTAAGCTGTCTTCTTTACACCAAAACTAGAAAAAGCGAATAAATTTTATGAGGACACATTTATGTAGCTACTTTTGAAATGTACTAGTACTCGAATCGAATATCTTTTCCAATAATTGACTTCTTGTCTAGGAGTTTAAATATCATAAATCTATTGATGGATAAAACAAGGCATCTAAACTACACATGTGGAAACAAATAAATGATGAATCTAGATAAAACATCAAACATTCTTTTTGAAAAATATAATATAGTGATAGAATGAATGTAAGTTAGTCTTTATATCACAAACCTGGATATTTCCACTGCTTTCGAAGTACGGTATCTAATAACCAGTGATTTACACAAGCTGGTGTGCCATTTACTCCGCTATATGCACACATAACTCCAACAGCTCCAGCTTCCATACATGCACGAAAAGCAGGGAAATAGGTCATCCACAAGTCGTGTTCCGGGACATCAGCTTCAAAAGATAACCTTGAAACAGGATCGTTTTCTGGTCCGGAATGCGCAGCATAGTGTTTACAGTTTGCACCAACCAATACAACATGTTGTCTGATTGGATTTATTGTTAGTAAGTTTACCTGATGGAAATTAGTAAAGGGATAAGTTAAGAATAAACAATTTTATGTTCATTTGTCTTCCAGATTGTTTGTTCAGTGCTCTACAAAGAGATACAACGTCTAAACTCTGTATATTAAATATAATAATAATTAAAATTCAGTCAGCCATCCTGTTTATATGTGATAGAAGATAATAATAAGATTTTAAGCTCTTGGTACCTGTTGTACTACCCAGGCTGTATACATTCCATTTTAATTATAGAGCTCGAACTAGACAAATATCATTTAGAAATCTATAGATTTACAAACAGTACAAACATATTTTATTACCTTTACATTTACCTTTACAACAGTCAAATTATGATTACCAAGAAAATTGTAAATTAAATACGGTGAGCCTGTATACAAACAGCAACTGATATTGTCAGCCCTGTTTAACTATAAAAGCCCGAACAATGGCAGTAACTTCGTGTTTTAGTCAGTAAGATAAACAGAAGAATTCACTTATCTGTAACTAACGTATCAGAGTATGCTTACGAGAAGATAGTCATTGAAAGGAAAACGTGTTCTATTACAGTTAACAATAATCTATCATGTTGTTTGTTTAGAAGTTGAAGTGAGGCAACTAGAGTTGGTCATTTAAAATTTGATTGAGATAAATAACAAATAACGGGACTGATGATAACATTTCGAAAGAAACTACTAATGTTTCTGAAAATTCTTTTTTCTTTATTTATAACTAATGAAAAATAGTAATTCCAAATGTATATTAAAAGGATATTACTTATTTCGCTTCATCAGTCGCATAATGGTTTATAAACAGTTATGTTTCTTCTTTAGATTTCTAATTAAACTAACTAACTAATAGAAACTCTTCCCATAATTATAATTTATCATCTTTAAGCTCCTAATGCGTCTGTATAACAACTTTATATGACTCACTACCAACCTACTTATTTCTTTACTAACTTACTTTCTTCTCTTACGAATCCTAATTGTGTATGATCTTAGTACTGTATAGAGTTAGACCTTATCCCTTTATTACACTGAAATTAGTTAATCGCGTGGTTTTAGCTGATAACGTCTTCCGAAATACAATTTCGCTATAAATTAAGGACATTACTTGAGTGTTGCTATATAAAAGCAGTTGAATGTTAAATGAATGCTGAAAGTTGACCACTACATTTTCAAGGTTATGTGTCCTATTAACTTAAAACGATGACCAATATAACTGGACAATATCCGGGAAAAAAACAGAATACATTTGATAAATAAGAATATGGGAAGTATTTTCTATACATATATATAATTCTATTGGCTTGTCTCCGTAAGTAACAGAAATTGATTTTTAACCATCATATTGGTTTAAGATCAACAGTTTAAACTGACTCTCAGTGACTTTATACTTGTCAGTAATTATTCAAAAAAATATCACCCTAAGTTAGTGATAGTATAATTGTTGAGTAGATATTGTTATTTTCTGATAAATTACTATTGAGAGATTTTATTAGTCTACTTAATAAACCCATATTCATAATGGAGAGTAAAGGTCACATATTAAACTTTAAAAAAAACATTTCCTTTGACCAAAGGTTAATGAATTAAATGAAATAAGCTAACTGAACATTTTAGCCATACAACAAGAACACATATCTATTGCTGAACAGTTCTAGGCGTATATTTTGCTCCAGAGCCAGCATTCCATCTTTTTAGTATGAACACCTTAAAGTCAAATGACAAATATCCTTCCATCACGGTTTCTTTAGGAATGTTATCATATACTTACTTATTTAATCGAACATTAAAAGATCGTAGGCAATCCATAAAATGCCAACACTACGAAAAAAAATTTCCAATGAGAGATACCAGAAAGGAAACTTAGTACCAAAGTTTCAGACCAATTGTCTTGGATCACTTGGATCACCCCTCTAAATGCAAGTTGTTGCTTCAGGACTGGTCTGCGTTAACACCTGAACTAAGGATAGGGAGTGAAGTAGTCGAACGCGTTGACAACTTCACTTATCTTGGAAGTCTGATCAGCCCTAATGGGTTGGTATCGGACGAAATCTCAGCACGGATTCGAAAAGCTCGTTTGGCTTTTGCCAACTTACGTCACCTGTGGCGAAGGCGAGATATCCGTCTATCAATAAAAGGACGAGTATACTGCGCGGCAGTCCGTTCTGTTTTAATTTACGGCAGCGAAACATGGCCTTTAAGGGTAGAAGACACTCGTAAGCTACTAGTATTTGACCACAGATGCCTTAGAAATATTGCTGGCGTCTGCTGAGATAATCGGGTAAGTAATAGTGAGGTTAGACGCAGGGTATTAGGAAATGATGGTAAATCAGTTGATGAGGTTATGAATATTCATCGACTGAGATGGTTGGGCCACGTGTTACGTATGCCTGAACACCGATTACCACGACGTGCAATGCTATCCGGTATTGGAAATGGTTGGAAGAAAGTTAGGGGCGGCCAAACCAAAACGTGGCATCAGTGCTTGAAGTCACTAACTTCTAGTCTGAGCCATGTTGGTAGATGCAGACTACTTGGTTGGGGTCCGCGTGACTATCGTAACCAATGGTTGGAGACTCTTGGTGACATGGCTCAAAATCGATCACAATGGCGTTGGTGTATACACTCCCTGTCTTCCCTTAAACTAAGAGATTAAAATCGCTTCATATCTTTCTTTCTACGAACCAATTCTTTCTTCTTGTACTATATCTCTATATGCAATCTTTCTCTTATATATTACCACCTTTTACCTAACCGCTGTTATGAATCCGGTGTTCATCTTGTTGTGCTGATGCGGTATGGCAACCTGGACCGATGCACATATGTGCCTGGTCCTACGTTGTAACTGACTGACTGACTGACTTAATAATAAGGAAGTCTAAACGATGAAATATTATTTACAAACAAAATAAATGTACTTGTAGTTAGCTTTTTAATTTAATATTAGACTTAATACCTATATTATTTTATAGCTCTCAAGGCAAATTAGAAAAACGCATGTAATTATAGTATCAACAAACATTATTGATAACATTTAAGTGAAATATACAATTATTTAGAGATTAACCTTGATTGAACCATCGTTTGGTACATTCCAACCACTAATCCCATGTACATATGCTCTAGCTAATTCAGCCGCTAAATATGGATCTTCCCCATAAGTCTCCTTGTTCCTTCCCCAAAGAGGATGCCGAAGAAGATTGACAGTCGGTGCAAACACATTTATTCCCGTATTATCCTGAAAGAAATGTAGGGAATGGTTATTCACAACCCCATAATTAGGAAGTTAACATGTTTTGTATCTAGCAAGTAAATATACAAATTATACTTAAGGTCAAGCGATTATTTATAAATAATGATTCCTGGATTCTTTCAGAAGACCACTTTTACTCAGGAGATATAACAAGCTTACTCACAAAAATCACCTTTTTTCATTAGTTTTCAGAACACAGAGGGGTCTATTCTATTCACTAAAAAACAAAGTTTCATCAAAATTTCAAAGAAATAATAATGAGTCGTTTTAAGTTTTCTGTCTTGTATTTTCAAAACACATATCTTCGAAAACATTTAATATATACGATGAATGATTAGCAGAGTAAGTGTGCACCCAAATAAACTTCCATTATGAAATGATTATACCTTACTCCATGACAAATTTCTTTCACATGGGTATTTTTGCCGTTTTAACATAACATCAGATCCCTGTAAGTATATGCAAGCCACAATAAAAACGGCCAACTGGATAACCGTACAAAGAAGTCGTTGCATTTTATATGACAGATCATATTAGAAAGCATTCAAAATCCAAAAGATAGTATAGACTACCTGTACGTCACATAACCATTGAAACACTTTTTCAGATTTCTGGGTATTACCTAACAACTTCTAGATAGCGTAATGTAGAGAAGAGTTGCCTAAAAGTCGTTTGAATAAGACAACTTATTGAAGCATCAGTGGTGGTAAAGAAATGTTTCTAACAGTCACAGAAGGTTCACACTAAACAGTAGATAATAGGTCACGTAAAATGTTAAATCCGGATCAGTATTTAATACCGAAACACAAACAATCTATCTGCTGACTCTTTGTTATCATTGAATTTAAACATGCGTCCAAGTGATTTACACTCAATCAGTGGTTTTCGGCTACTCTTACTTTACATGTGTATGAAGTTGGGTATCACAAATCCTAGTGATCATCACTGATTACTTCTGTTTTATTTTCGAATGTTCCATTTTTAGTTAGTATGGTACTGTATGTTCACAATCAGTGGCTATTTGAGGTCAGGCTTGTTGATCTCCATTCATTAACCCTAAGGTTTTAGATACTTTTAACAACCTGAATTATTACATGACTGAATTGCATAGGATGTGTTCCTCATTTCCGTTTTAATCAGTGGAATTTTGAGCGAAGTTGAAGTAGATAGAAGTACGGAAAGATAATTTAAATGTTTGTCTCTTCATATGACTTGCATACTTGTTTCATCACTTACGGTATACTGTAATTTTTTCTGTTATTAATTCAAAATCTATCACTCCACAGTAAATTAAACAGTTTTAATGAATGGCATATCGGCTTTATTGTACTTCAAGCCTTCCAAGGAAGAATAAATAAAATATTCTGACCAATGATTTTCCACCAATTACCCGATGTTCAGCTAAGTGATGGTTAGATCAGTTTTCGTCGAAGTTAATTTTTAAGACCATTACTGATGGTAATTAGGAACTACATATAAATAGTCTATTGTATTATGCTATATTCGTGTAAAGTTTGCAGTTCATGTTTCAGTTTGTTGAGAAATCCAACATGGTAATTAGTTTTAACATGAGCAAAACTCCTACCCAGGATTTCATTGTTAGGCACCACAAAATATAATTCATACAAGCACATAATATTGTATTTCATAAAAGATGAAATATAAGATTAACTATTATTACATGAATGTATAAAAAACCCACACGGTAATTATTTTGTTTACTAAACTGATTCCATTTAGCTCGCATTTCTAAGCCATTTGCGAAAGCAATTTTCCAGACATCCAGTATATCAAACGAGGCAGCTTGATTAATGTGACTTACAAATGAAGTACAAAGACCTTGATTTGGATTTGTACGCCATTGATAGGGTTTGATCTTCAATCTAGGTATAGCCGGTGCAGGACCGTATGTTGGACCTGCGCCACCATTTGCCATTTGCTCAACAATCTCGTCTATTGTTAATGATGATATTAAGTCATCCAGTCGTTTTTTAATAGAAACCGATAAATTGCGAAATATCTGAGCATCAGTTTTATTGCACTGTTGAATAAATATCAATAGACTACACAAAAATCTGCAAATAAATATACACGTTTATAAGTAACATTTAGCGATTACTCACCTGCATTTATCATAACGACTATTATTTATCTCAGGTTGAAATCATGAGTCAATTGAAGCTAGACCACCGTGGAAAACCTGAAATCACTGGACGGCCGTTTTGTCCTAGTATGGGACTCCTCAGTGCGCGCGAAGCCAGTAGGTCCGGGATTCGAATCCCGCTGGGTGCGGTATCGTGGATGCGCACTGCTGAGGAGTCCCATACTAGGACGAAACGGCCGTCCAGTGCTTCCAGGTTTTCCATGGTGGTCTAGCTTCAATTGACTCATGATTTCAACCTGTGAAATTTCTAAAAAATCTCCACAAAACCCATTCTGATATTATTTATTTGTTTTATATGTATCTCTGATACTTCTGCGACTACACAATCCAGATAAAGAATAATATTTTCCGTAAACTTTCAGAACTCTTTTAGAATTAAATTCTTGGTATATATATATATATATATATATATATATATATATATATATATATATATATATATATATATATATATATATATATATATATATATATATATATATATATATATATATATATATTCGAAATAAGTGACGAGTATAAGCAAATCTAGTTACATTTTTATCAAACATTCAAAATGATACTAGTGCAATGTGTTAAAAATTAATTAAAATCGTACTTCAAAACTTGAAAAAGATGTCCTTTACAGTTTCTCTGATTGAAGGTCGTCTTCAAACTTTTGTTACTTTCTCAAACTTTAAGGTCCCTAATTTATATTTTATAAACACACAGATGCTTTTATACAATTTTTCTTGTTCTTGATTGTTTTTTGTGTTTATATTCCTCAACAAAAGCATTCAAACCATAAGTGTAACAAAATCTGGTTAAACTTAGTTTCAACTCACGGTTTCTGTAATGCGTTTACGAACAATATCCGAAACCTAGCAGTATCAATTAATAATTGATCGACTGAATCTATACATTTGTTTTCATCATAATTAAAATCAAGTAAAATGACTAATTCAGCTGATAAGAATTTACATTGTTCACTCACAATCATAAAAGTCTTTAAAGGATTATAGGATTATAGCTGGGAGGTTTCGACTACGTTAGTGGATACATCGTCAAATATATGTAAGACTACAAAAGGTGAGAAGACTGAAGAGCGTTTTAAAACCTAGATGGTAAGTTATTTTATAGGTAGAAACACACATAAAACAGAAGAACGCAGACAACAAGCATGAAGAGAATACCCTCAAGACCTCGTTTACAAACCTTTGAAATAGTAAAAGTGAGCCTATTTTCTTAAGGAATGAAGTTAACTGTGAATTATTCTTAGTTCATTAGTGTAAAGCTTCAGGTTTCATCAAACAATTTCACATCTTTCCATACGACAAGCTATTTAAAACACATAATCAAAAAATAAATTGACTTAGCAGGCAAAGCAACTTTCATTTTAGAAAAATCAACCACAAGAAGCTACTTATTTCTAGTAGGGTCAAGCAGAGTTAACCAGGAGCCACGAATTATCTCGTGCCACATATATCTCGATGTAAACTGCTGTCAAAAGTACATCTTTCTACGTTTGAGTACACATTACACACACTATCATGCCAAAGTTCAAATATCGCAAGCGAAAAATGAGAAAACCTAGTTCGAGTTGCTCGATAAAAGTGAATGAAGATGGCCTGGATAATAGAAAAAATATATCACAAGTTAACGCGTTTACGATTTGCGTGGCCACAAGAGTAAATAACAAAATATTCATTGAGATTTCAAACGATCTACTAGTTTACTGTATGCTACTCATACGGACAGATATAAGTAGTATGTATCGAGAATCGAAAGCAGGATTGTTAATGACAGAAGAGGAACATGAGGAGAATGAAAAAACAAAAGCAGACCATTCGGCAACAGGAATCAAAGAACGATGGAGCTTGTAAGAGACAATTCGAAGAGGATGTACAAATTTTGTATTCAATTTATTGGCTTCATATTTTATAAATGTAGTGTGTGATCTCTCTTAATAGGACAATTCGGTTTACGTTTCCATTGTTCTTTACACTAGTTCATCAAGTCTGTTTTATTGAGATTCATTGTATCTTCTTTAAATAGCCATATGTCATTTCGTTTAACCCTCTACTAGTCGAAATGGAAAATAAGTTGAAACCGGATAATATTCAACAGCATCTTTAGATTATAAGGTGGGATTTGTAAGTCATCGGTATTGAAAAGTATAATTATCACTGGATTTACAGCTCTCATTCTAAATTATGTATATAGAAAGCTGCGGTATCATTTAGCGGTTATAATTATAGCTATCAGTAAACCTTAGTGATCATAGTTCAGCACATGCGTGGAGTAGATTCTTTATTGCTACATAAATCTCTTTATTTTACGAAGGACAATTATGGGACCTGTCATAGGCTTATACAACAGAGGCTTTTGTTTTCAACTTCATCTTCGAGAAAAAAACTTGGTCCATTTTCCTGTTTTAGTAACAGATGTATAACTGACACTCAGATATACTGCACAAACAACTCATTTGATGGTGAACAATAAATCAGAACAATGATGACAGTTTTCAAAGCCTATCTCATCAGTTACAGTGAAATGTTTCTTTTTTTAAGCCAGAAGAATTAACTAATACAATTATGTACAAATAATCGACTTACATAAGGTGAAGAGATGTTTGTTGCATTTTAATAATTAGGATATCATTAATCTTCCTTAGCTTTCAAGTTTCTATAGTTTATATATTTGTTTAGAATAAAAAGCTATAATACGATTCAACATAAGCTTAACTTCATTGGTTTACTCTAATGTTTATACGTGCAGTTTTACATTGATTGGCTATTAAAACAAATCTGCATTTAATAATTAAGTGATCAATACAAGTTTGGAACTTTACTCCATTTTATTTATTGTATTGTTACTTGTCCAGCCAGCAAATAAAGACATACACAGACGATATCGTAAGCCAAACTTGAAATTGTTTTATAGGGGCATTCGTTGAACCAACTTACAAATTAGCAAATCAAAAACTCAAAAAGCTGAGAGTTTGTGTTAATTCTAAAAGCGATCATAATGGATTTAATTTCATTTTGAACATAACTAAAATCCTACCCTCAACTAGATAACAATATCACTTCTAATTTGTTATTGTTTTACTAATGACTTGATGCATTCTGTATTGAAACAGTTTATGCAGAGCTACTTTTACGTTAAAACGAAACAAAATTTACAACTTCGATTGTAGGAAGGTTTAGGCCAACTGAGGAGGTACATGAAACAGGAAAGTTTGATTTCAATTTGTGCACTTATTATTAGGGTTTTGTTGATTCATAGTGAATTAAATCATGAAAATATTTTATTGTAAACAATTGTTAGCTACTTATCTTGAAAGCTGGAGAATCTTTATAAAAATAAAAAATCTTACCATTGATGGTATGTCATGATGATTGCAGTAATAAGTAAATAGTGTTCCTAAATAATCGGTCATAAATTCAGAGACAATTGTTGTACAATGACGTTTAAGCTGTATTGCTTAAATTATTTTTACCAAATAACTTCATTATCTTTTATATCATATTTTTCATTAGCTGCTTACTCATAATTTTGTGCACACAGTGTTTGAAACACATCTAATAGCTTTGATTAGTTGAACCTATCAACTGACAAGACAAAGTGAGGAATGTGGTGCTCAGAGAGGTAGCTTAATGGTCAGATCGCTCGTCTCTAAATCATCACGTTGTTGTTCGAACCCCTCCTGACTTATTTCCGTTTGAAAAATTGTGAAGTACCATTATCCTTTACCTAAAGTAGCTGAAAACTAGGTATATAAACACGTACTTTGTAGCTGAATTACGTCATTCAAATGTGGTAAGTATCAAGCAGTCATATTCTACAGTTCCAGAAACTGATCACGAAAATGATGTATGGACGAGATTCACTTGATTGAAATAGATGGCCAGCCGTCACTTATAACCTTAATTCATATGAAACACCAGAAGCAACAGACTGACTGCTTTCAGCTGACTAAATAGAAATTTAATTAAAAAGCGAAAAATACTAACTACATGGATCAAATCCTAATTACACTACACAAACAAAATCTTAATATATGAATTCAAGCTTATTAACGTGATCTCATAGTTAAAAGTGATGGGTGTTAATCACAATGGTGTAAACCCCAAAAGCTTACATATCTTCATCGACCCCAGTTTCTATATAATTTATCTGCCTGATAGGTAGTGGCGCCAACTAATCAACAAATGGACATTTGGTTGGTCGGAAACTATTTTATGCAATATGACAATGATCGTATATGATGCCGTTCAGAAGAACGATGAAAGCTCCACGACCAAACCATCCAGCTCAGAGAACAAAACTCCACCAAAATCACAGCTATTTAAATAACGTAAATTAGAACATGTTTCAACTGGAGTAACGAATTAAACTGATGTTGGAAAAAAACACTGATTATTGGGATAATTATCTTTTCACAACCATTTGATTTTCACCCAATAAGTGAACAATCCAAAATTACTCAGTTTGTTCAGCATCTTATTCACCGTTGTACATTGTGTAATTCCGAATAGTGAGTGAACATATATGTGATTTTATGTTGCGCATGGTGAGGAACTAGTGAAATGAACGCCACTCACTGGACTGTTTGTAAGTAACGCGGCATCGAAGTTGCAACAATTGTCAGACCGAGTGTAGTTTCAGTACATCGAAAGCGCAAGGTTGGCAAAACCAGACCAGATGAGAAGACAGTTCACAGCACACCGAAATATGCGACTGGACGTTTGAAGGCTATGTATATGTATTATATAAATACTTTGTAACTTCTCACAACTAAATTTCATTATTCTTGCCTACTGCCTCTTAACACTAATACTTAGTGAGTCTTTGTAGGGTTATCAGGGTAAAAATAGATCAAACGAAAGCCCATTATTATCATCACTCAGAAATGAAGAGACAGTAGTCAACATTTCCCTACCAGCATTTTATTAACTTGATCATTGTAATGATATCAAGTGATATGTCTATCCTATTATAATTCTGAATCGTATCCTACCGAAAATCATAACTTGACCCCCACCCTCAAGTTTAAAACTTTTCTGAATCCAGCAGTTTGATGTAGAAACAGTTCGTATTACAGTAACATTCGTAAACCTCAAAAGCGTACAAACAGATTACTATTGTTAACTATATAACGAATGAAATCTATTAAATTTACGAAACTCAGAGAAAATAACACTTAGGTAGAGTCAAGTCACTTTCTTTTGTAAACAAGGTGCATAGAGACCAAATTATTAATTAAGAGACCTAAGCATACTCAGCAACCGTTTACGTGGATCAGCTATGCTGGCTAAGCTGATGGTCAAGCGGAATCATCGATGCATGAAGTAATCTGTGATTGGAGACCATAGGAGATATGGCTTGAAATTAGTGGGATTGATAACGATGAGTTCTTCCCCATTACCGTTCGCTTCAAATGCCATCGCGTTATCCACTTTGCTACTGATTCCAGATAGCCACTGACTTGTGCAATGGGGCAAAGTTTAATTCATTTTTGTACTGGTAGTTTGAATCTTCTCTAATAAGAGACTGATCACTTGCAGCTCTAAAGATCAATGGGAAGATTCAAAAAAACCAATACAAACATGAATTAATATTTATCATGTTTAGTTTTCGATTATTGTTCGTATTTAAAGCAATTATTCCCTATGGTGAATTCCGATAATGTAATGAGAAGACGACGGTTATCAAAATTGTGTGATATTTTTGATATTATTATAATCAGTTAATCTACTAATTAATATCCAATCATGATGTTGATATGAAATGAGATAAAGTGGTTTGTTACACAACTATGCCAAGTTCTATGTTGTTTGTGGTTGACTGACTGTCTGAAAACTTAAGCCTAATTTTAAGTTATATATCTGGATAAACGTATATGATCGTCATGTTTCTCTCCATGGTCGATTCGCTTCTCCATCAGCCCAAAATTTGATATACTGATTAAATACATTTACATATCCCCACCCTTTGTCTTCACAAACCAAATAAATAACTAATGAACAACTGTTTAAACTCAATATTAATACATAAATTATTGATAATAGTAATTATAATTAATGGCTTTATTCAACATTATACAAACAATAATAAACAATATAATTGACATGATTATTCATCTGACGAAATTTCATTTACAAAAATTTATTCAACGTCCTGATCATCTAAAGAATACAGATGATATACAAAGTAAGATACGACGCTAATTTCTACTTCGAATGTCGTTGAGTTAATACACGTCCGACTGAAGTATTATTAACACGACAGAATTTGTTTAGAAGTGAGCAAACGGCAGGTGGCGTTGGTAAGGGTACATCTTCCAGTGCTGAAACAGTTTCAGTAGACTCTGTACAATAATCTTCATAGCTGAAGTCTGAATCAGAATCAGCATACAAAACGTCAGAAAATGTATCTACTTGAGACCCTTTTTCTGGGACTAAGTGTTTAGAGGAAGACTTTTTCCTGGGAGGTTGTGGGGGTAACAATTCTGTTAGGAAACTACCTATTTCTGGTTCGGGCCACATAGGACATCTCTCAAATAATGCATTAAGACGCGCCTCAACACTTTCATCAGGTAAGTCCTCAGATCGTAACAAGGAAATACATCGAAATCGAGAACGGATATCATTACCTTCCAGTTTTACGCTTGTACCGTTTGTAGGTAAGGGTGTTATTTCACAATATGCACGTCCAGCGCAAGTTAAATGACGACGTAGCTTCGGTCGCAGTCCGTTGGGAACTGATGCTTTCCACAGTGTTAAGAAGTCATTTAGGTCAAAGCTGCTAATAACTGATAGTAGATGCTCCCCAACTATTTGACAAATTTTCGAATTCCGCGGGTAGACGTATACATCTTTAGAATCAAATGCTTTTCGATTTTCTAGCTGAGAACAAATTAGCATCATAATTTGCTTGGTAATATTCGGAAGGTGTTGATTTGCCAAACCTTCTATTGAGGCATGCAAAGGGAAGCCATATTTACGCCAGTCCCATGCATTTTCATCAGCAAGGGCAAAAAGATCTCTAACTACCTATTTATAGGAAAAAAGAAACTTTTGTAGCCCCCAATTTAAATTCAATGAAGCTATATAACTCAAAAACCTAGTACAGTTTACATAATTTGTTGTGAATAGTAATCGCGGTGTAAGGGCTATTGGTACTATCTGTCTATCCAAACCAAACTAGATAGAGCAGGATTCGTACCTGTGATCAGGTAGCTGAAAGTCGAGTGTCTAGACCTCCAGGCCATCAAAAACACACTTCATGTCAGGATTTATAAGCAAATAATTTGTAAGTTCCCAACTTGGTTCATTGGTATTTTTCAAAGTTTGCCTTACAACTGCGTTACAACACTAAACTCAACGTAAGCGAAATAATACTGAGCTATACATAGGTTGTATCTTAAGACTGACCGAAACATTTTAGTGTATTTTTTCACTGCAATAAACGAAAAAAAGGTAGAATCGAGCTAAACTACATTTCAAATAAAATCAACAAACCATAACTTTATAATAAATGAAACTTATGAGCTACTCATACTTTTTTAATCGGTTGAGGCACAATTATTATGTGAGGGGCAGTAAGAAAATATAACTTCCATAATTTAAGACATCAGAAGCTATAACTTGCTGACAAGAAATAGTGCTCACATTTACATGCCATGAAATGAATAACGTACTATTTTGTCACTTTAATCAAAGCTGATCAGTTTTTCCCAGACCTGTTATATCAGTGGTCAAACGCTTTGATAAAAAGGACGAACTTATGATTATTAAATCAGTTTAAAGTTCTGAAGTTTTCTGCTCTTTATCAACGATAATATGGATATACAGCAATTTTTCATCGTAGATTTGTTTTTGATCAGTGATCCTTCAGTCCACTTAAATAACCAATTGCTTATTCTTTAATACATTGCTCTTCGCAATCAAAAACAAATACTCATTAAAGCTTTTCATCCTCATGAACCTCTAAAAACGATTTTGAATAGTTATTATTAGCCTAAGTTAACTGCTCAAAATACATTTCGACATATCTGATACACAATAGACATTGCTGATAACGGAAAGTATTAATAAACTTTGCATAAAAAGGATAGCCTTCAGCAAATCGGTTAATTACAGAGATGAGAACGTGAAACAGGCGCTGGAAGAAGTAACTGCATGTCTTTCTGAAGGCATGAGAGGTGTTAAGCATAAAGATGAGTACCGTTTACATAACGAAAAACAGACACACCTGCAACAAGAAGACTTCATTAAAAATAACTAAGAACAGTAAGATTAAATCTGGGGATAGTCAAAGTAATGAAGATATACACAATTAAAATACCTGTGTCATGTATTCATGATCAAGAATTCGTAAATATCCATTGATTTCACACACATGCAATCGTCGAAACGCCTCATTAAGCTCCACCTTACTGCATGGCAGTCGGGTTTCAACAGTATTACGATCAAAATAGTTCAGACTAGAGCTTTTATTCTCTGAGTCACATTCGTCATCAACAGGACCATAGTAGAGAGATGGAGATAACAAAAGCCTTAGTTGTTTTAAAGATGGAGCTGAACATTGCTGAAGTTCAAAGTAATTATTTTTGACAGCTTGAATTGGTGTAACAAGTACTAAATTCTCTTTAGGCCCATCGGATGAAGGCAACCACCAACTAGAGGCTAAAAGGAGCGTATTAGACGTTTTTGCTTCTATAACCGAAAAAGTTTTGTCACTTATGCAAGCAAATACACGCCCTGTATTATTAGATTTATGTTCATCTTTTAAAGTTATAGCTTGGTCCCCTCTTCCATGAATCACTTCATCGGCTAACCAATTTGGCACTTCAATCAATTTGTACTCTTCGGATAATAATGGATGGTCAAATTTCACTGACTGAAATATGTTTGATGTGAAAGAGATATCCAATTTAGCACAGTCAAGTAGTTTCTTCATTGATTCATATGTTCTTGGGGTTGACATATTTAGACTAATTCTGAGCTACAAATCCAATGAAATTAAGTGTGGATATAGTATCGGAATACTATAAAAAACACAACTATCGTCAGAAGTAATTTCTTTTATATATCAAAACACGTGAGTTATCTAATGCTAAAATCAATTGTCACCACTGAAAAACGTAGATCGTAAGAAAATTTTACATATGCGATTCATCTGAAAATAAATCAGTCTATACTTAAACCCTACAAACTTAGTGGTAACGAGGTTGGTAATTTCTACTTGGCAGAAACAAAATTCCTTTTAGAGATTAAAGTAAATAATAAGTGGATAAGGAAATTAACGGTATTCTAATAAATGGTACTGGCTAGTGACTTGAACAGCCACATCCTGCGTGCAAAAGCGAGTGTCAAAAGACAAGCATGAAAGTCTAATGTATTGATTTGGTTAAGTTCACTATACGCCAACCGGTGAAATAATAAAGAAATTGTTGACGGTTAAATCTTGAAGAAATCCAGATATTGAGAGATAATACTTGTAATGGGTACATTATGACACATAAGAAGGGTTGAGTATCTAGCATACAATTATGTGTCTCTTCAATACATCCAAGAGTTAATATTTAAAAATAAACAAATAACATGTATCTGATTAATAGTACCGACCTACACTATCCTTCCATAATGACAAACAATCAGTCATATACAATGTAAAAACTGTGATATGAGTGTACAGACCTAAGTTGTCACACCACATTAGAACCCTGACAAATAAACTGACGTTGACTTTAACTCCTTTCTATATGACAGACGAATTAGTAAGTTGTCTTACAAACCTGCATAAATTATCGGGCATATAGTATATAACTACTTACCATATGGCTATTACGTGACTGAACAGCTTTGATATCAAATTTGAAACAAGCTTGACTATATTTCAGTGTTTGAAGTGGTCTACTGATTGTAAGATGTTGTCTGAACTATTTAACTATGACTTAGTCACTGAGATTTCATTGGTGAAAGTCGATAAAGCTCTTCGAATCAGTGCAGAGATTTCGTCAGACCTCAGGACCAACGAGACATCCAAGATAAGTTAAGCGGTCGATGCGTTCAACTACTTCACTACCCATCATTAGTTCAGGCGATGACACAAACCCATCCTGAAGTCACATTTTATATTTCGAGGGAGAGAACCGCATCATTGACATGTTCAGATTGTTGCTTAAAGTGGTTGGAAGATGGTATTTTGCCAGTGTCTTCACCAAACCGAACGATATCACCTGGGTATTCTAAGTCAACAAGTCAGCCGTGCTGTTACGGGTGTGAGGGCTGATGTCACTTCCCGGCTGCCCACACCGTGGAAGGGTATTTCTTGAGGAACCTGAAAAGGAAATTGGATTAGTGTTGGTCTTAACGACCTGGGAGCGTGACCGCAGAGCCCAAGGGACAACTGCTTGAGGCCGGTCGCGCACGGCCTTTTTGTAGAAGGTTTTTGACGTGTTAGCTCCGTTCTTCAGATGGCCTTACCGCCGGAGACGGAAATCCGTGAGGTAAGGTGAGGTGTGACATTTTTAGGGTCGACCTTTTCTAACCCCACCCCTCCTTGTGGGAAGGCAGCATCGCTGTCATGCTGATTGTCCGAAGGAAACACCTTACTGCTGTCACACCTCTGTACAGTCAGCAGTACGACTTCGCCCTCAGACTTTGAGTTGCTGCTTTTAGTCTTACCGTTCACCAATCGACCTGCCTGGCATGGTAGAACCTACAGGAACATATGTTCCAGCCAATATAGCTCGGATGGGTCATCACGATAGGCAAGCCCGACCACCACGTCAAGGTAGCAGCTTCGGTCGGGTCTAAGTCAACAAGTGAATCTCCTGTTAGGAGATGAATCCGTAGAAAGTCAGACGATGATAGTGTTATCTCTAAAAACATGTCTATGACAATGTTAGATAAAAATGGGGAAAGCGAATAACCTTAACGAACACCACTGGAGGTAACTAATTAGGATGACAGTGTGCCATAAGCTCTGACTCGATCAGTAATGCTCGAGTTGAGAAATGGTTACTTCAAGTGGTGTTCGTTTTCCCCAGTTAGATTGATTGAAATCTTAGCTAAAATCTAGAAACTGGACGTATTCACATTTGACTGGTCTCAATCTCTCATCGTCCCAATTTAAAAGAAAAGATCTTAGCTAAGATTTCAGTTAGGCTAACTGCTACAAAGTAGTGGACGCAATATTAAAGACCGATTTAATTGGTGTTCAGTGAATTTTAGTTGGGAAACTTTAAACCATGATCACATTTACAAATTGAAACATCAATTGTAGGTGATATCCAGATTACTGATTTAAAGCTAGCTCTTAGATCTCTAACGAACTACTTTTAGAACATTTGTTTGACCATACAGGTACAGGCACAACTTTCACCTGTCTGTACTAGTACAACATACTGACTAGCTTTCAATTCCTAGAACCAGTACAATACTTGTTTGACCTTTATCTTTTATAGTTGCACTTGAAAGCGACATGCCATTTAATCAGTTATGTAAATAGGCGTACAGTCTCCTTTGCAAAATAGTATACAACTAGTTTGAGCAGTATCTGAAAGTAAGAAATGTTTACTCTACTAGGCTTTAAGCATACACTCAACGACCACTTTCTACTATTGTTGGTTGATTGATAAGAGATAAACAGAGTAAAGCAAGACTCAGGACACGAGAGGACTACTTTAAATCATGGAGTTTACTAACAGAGCAAAAATACAAGAGAATATATTTTAAGCGATCCGATTAAAAATCGTTCTTACTCGGCACTAGTACAAAGAACCACTTACACCTCAGGTTAGTCATTTATAATTATTACGGAAATTATAACCCAACTAGAACGATATTCAAAAATTTTCATGCTGATAATCAATTTTAGCCTGTAGTGTTTCTGACTTGTACTTTTTGACAAGAAATTACCCAAAATGAATAGAAATAAAATTTACCGGCGAATTTTAGTTACCATATGCTGAACAGATTTCCACCTCACAAAAAATAACTTAGTTAACCATACTATTTTTTGTGTGTCGATATATTCTTCAAGAATTTAGACGGTTAACTATTTACGAAACACTTAGTACAGCCAGGGCACACTAAACTACCTGGCAAACTCTTGCATGTTAGCATTTTTCATTAGATCTTATTTAGCTAAATAACCAGAGTTAGTGTACACAGCCTTGAGTCGCGGTGTTTGTGCGGTCGTTAGGGATACGATTCGGCTGTCCAAGGAGAAATAAGTATGTAAAAACTTAAACCTGGGAATGATTGGTTGAAAGTCGGGGTTGTCGTAAACAAGATCCAGGTGAGGGAACACTAATTTATTATTAAATGCAAAATTATAGTGTTTTCGTAAAATGTGAAAAACACATAAATTACATTATTTTCATTCAGTTGTTTTTTATATACTTGATGATTCTTCCTATTCTGTTGTTATTACAATTTCCCTCTGATTTCCTTTCTGTTCTCCTCAAGTTAATCATCTGTTGCCAGGCATTCCACTTCTGATTGGTGTTACATGCTACTTATACATGTCAACGTAAGTAGCATGCATCACAGTAGCAATAAATACTTCTCTTGGCTTTACATATGGTATAAACCGACGATAATCACATTCATACAAATACTGGTAACTATCCTAGGTAAACAGGAAAAGTTTGAATAATAGTGTTGAAAACACTTAGGAAACCAGAACTGATATGATAGTGGTAGCATGCTCCGCAGAAATAGTAGACCAAAGTGACTCTAATGACAGTATATCAGTTGTATCCTTTTCCTCAATAGTTTTGGATGTATTTTACCATGTAATCGTTTCTCCTGTCTACCACAACGAATTTCAGACAACCGGAAGACTATAAAATTCAACCAGTAAGGTCAGTGATGATTAATAGTCATTCAACTAAACGTAGAGGCTGACGAATGTGTACATCGGCCCTAGCTGCCACACCCCATTAACACAGAAATGAAGTTGTCAGGGTGAATCGCAGAGTAGTAGGTGTAGTAAAAATATTAGTAGTAACAGAAAATTAGGGGTTGGAGATAAGATCCGGAAAAATATAAATCAGTGAGATAAAAGTGTTCAAAAAAACCATAAGGAATATTTTTATTTTATTTTATTTCAACACATAGATATTGGTACAAAGAGGCACCAAATACATATGCGCCACACAAATCTCATTCGATATGTGTGAGGGCTATGATACTGCCCGGGTGCCCAGACCGAAGGAATATAGAAACTTAGGATCTAAGGGAAGATAAAGAGTGGATGTACCCGTACTACTGCAAGTAACTATTTTTGAAAAAGATGGGACGGTGATAATTAGCAGCACTAATAATTGTTCGACTTCGTTTTTATTGCCATAAAATTACTATAAACTGTTTAAAGGGCAGTCAGCTTAGATTTCTGAGAACAAAACGAAATACTAAGCTAAGATTATTAGTTAAAACGTCTAGTTTCTGAGAAGCACAATCAACAAGCTTTATGTTCCTAGACAAGCTGGTCCCAATACTGTTGAATTACGTATACTATTTATTATCTAATAATCCAAAAATCCAGTGGTTTTTCCATCTGTGGCAAACTGGACCTGTCTTTTCTTGTCGTCTATGATGATATATCAGAAACACGTTTATTGACAAACACCTAAGACATTATAAGTTAGCGATTACCACCTAATAAATTAATTATATTCACTCATTACTTATTTTACCTCATATATCTAGTCATACAAAGGAGTTTATCGTATTTGGTTTGCTGCGTTTCTACTTTTAGTGGGAAAAATTATCAGTGACAAGAGTGACATCAAAATACAAGTTTCATGAATGTCTTATAGGATGTAAATGAAGAGTAAGTATTCAAAGAATAACACCACTTACCAATTAAGCAAAAGCGACCATAAAATGACTGGACAAACTATGTTGTTTGGTACAGATATACTACATCTACATAACTGTACATTCATTACGGAATACGATATCTAACTGAGCATGTGACTGTAAAATGCATTAGTTCAACTCTATTGATTAATTCGTGTTCATTTGTATGATTAGTTCGAATACCTTACAGGTGAATCCTTCCAATATCTCTTTGTTAGGTTCTCTGCTAGTCATTTTCCATTATTACATTGGTAAATAAATACCAGACACCAGGTGACTAATTGACACTCTGAACAGTTTGGATTTATTTCAATATAATGCAAAATAGACGGGTCTAATTCAGTCCTGGATTTATTTCACCACAATACAATTGCTGGATATCCTATTGCCAGTGTTATTTCCATTCCAATACAACTTCAAATGATTCTAAGTGCTAGTGTCAACATAAATCCAATTTACTTACAAAGTAATTTGATTCTGGTGTTAATCCAATGCCAATATTACTTAGCTCCAGTTATCCATTCAATTTTACTATACTTTGATTGTTTATTATTAATGTATATGCTAGTCAATTCAATTACCTAAATGTATATGCAGGATTATTCATATTCTAGTTTTTGTTTGTTTTATTTGTCCTCCAGTATGTCCATTATAATGATAACGAATATAACGAAAACGTCTTAAAAAGTAAGAGGAAACAACTATGGTGTGAGTGACAAATCTTAGGTTTCCTGAAGCATGCATTCGAACAACCAGATAGTGCATAAATTGAAATGCAATAAACGTTAAGTATACTGATTCGAAATTTGAGCTATTACTTAAATAATCACTATCTGTAACATCGAGAGCGTAAAGATGAGATTTTTCTTAAAGTAGTATGGTAGTTTAGTATGTGGACACACCAATCAGATTTTAAACTGAGATTCATTCTTTTGTTATGGCTGGTGTCAATTCGTGATGAAAACATTAGTAATCTATACATAAAGGTTCTTTACTCATATGAAAGCTGCTTATTAAGGTAAACTTACGCTACACTGACCATGTTAAACAACTTACCAGTCAATCAAGAAACGCTGCTTAGTTATGAAACGATTAACAATTTAAAAACAATATCGGGTGAATATGGACTCTACTCTTGTTTACAATTTGTACCTTGCTCTTGATGACCAGCCATAATGAAGCGGGAATTATTATCTACACTTTCGTGATCCTTGATGGAAGGTTTATTTTGTTATGTCGTCTTCGCTGATTTACATCAAAAATGTAGTTTTATACGACGGAAATACCACTTCATTATGTTGCGGACGTGCCAGGTGCAGGGCAGCCAGTAAAGACCGAAGAAAAATTACAGCATAGCAAGAGACATACCTCAAATTAATACACAAGTGAGTGACTAAATAAACCTAAACATAACCGCAATTACTAACTACAGTACATGTAGATAACTTAAAAACCTGAGGCTTATTCCCAGCCAACAAAATGAAGGCGGAGTGGGGATTATGATATGAGGAACAGTCTCCTATATGTTAAATTACTCATTACCGTAGATCAGAAAGCTTGAAATAATAGGAGTCATGCTATCTTTGTGAGTTGGGATAACACCTCATGGGGTTTCCGCCATCAAATGACATTAGATATAATGAAATCATGTACAGGCACGCTTTGATTCACGAAATTAAAGAAATTCGGCTGATGTTTAGAATTAAGAGTTAGAGTGAGGAGACGCCATCCAACCACATAAACACCTTCAACTATGCACTCAAACACAGATTACTCCAACACACTATGCATAAGGACCGAGTATTACTTATAATTTGTTTTGAGCACTTCGTTATATGCATAATTAACATTTTTAGAAATCCTAAGTATTTAGGAACTGAATATTAGGAATCTGTACCTCGTTAATCACAACACACAAGCTTTTTAGCACTGTAACATTTAGCTTTGGTAGATTTGCGTCTTCTGAAGGTACTTTGTGTGCGGAAGATGTGTAGTATGTGAAGAATTTGGGAGCAAAACATAAAAAACTGAGCTGAAAACCCAGTAAGTACAGAAAATCCACTTACATTTATTCACAAAAGAAACTATGAATAATCAAAAACAACACAAGAGCGAGATTGGGACAATCTGGACTTTTAATTCCGCGCAATATATCTTAATTATCATTGGTCTGCTCAAGGGCGTGATTATGGGATACTTTTACTGGTCGTCTATTAGCAACTCGCACACACTATACTTCAGAACCGAGTAGACACATTGTTAAATGAGACTCTTACTCTCTGCAGAGTCATGGACAGGAGATAATTCCCCTATGTACCTGAAAGTAGTAGGTAATAAAACATCAATGATGAACAGTCTTCAGTCGTCAGTAATAAGGATAGGAGGTCTGTCGACCTATATTAATCCTTGCAGTTTGTAATACTGTGGAGGTCCAAGCTTTTCTAAGTCCTTTATATAGCAAACGAACATTAAAAGTATCACATCGCGATGAAAAAGAAGTAACCTGTTTTTAAAATATGTTTTTATATTGGTGTGAATGCAGTGCATGCATACTAGAATGTGATTAGTACTAGTGATTAACACTTTAAAATACCATTAAAGCAGATTAAAGTATGTGACTCTACCTTCGATTTCAAGATCGCGTTAAACGATTGTTTTCATATGTTAAATGGCAGACGAAACGTAGTGATGAACCTCCTCCGTTACTGTTACACGAAAATGCTGATTTACTAGCTGAATCAGATAAGGCAAAAGCTGAGACCTTTTCAAATTATTTTAAAGAAGACTATGTGTATTGTAACAAATACGTGTCCCAATCACACCGAGATATCGGACATAGGGTCTGTACATGTGACTGAGGAAACTGCTCTTCAATTGATCAATAACCTCAAACCTTCCAAGATACCTGGCCCTCACGGGTTACATAGACGACTGCTGTTGTCTTTTGTGGATATTATTTCAAGACCCCTCGCGACGCTCCCTAATATATCCCTTCCAATCGCCCGACTCCCTGGAGGTTGGAAAGACGCCATATTCAGCCCTATACTTGAGGATGGTCAGAGACAGATCATATCTAACTACCGACCTACCAGTTTAACCAGCATATTCGCTAAGTTACTTAAAAAATATTAGTCAGGTTAAGTAGCTGGGTCACATAAACTCACACAATCTGTTAGCTTCTGAGTATCGTAACAAGCATTCATGCTCGACTAACTTACTTATTGCGAGAGAAGATTGTACAGCAGCCTTAGATAATGGTGTGTCAGTTGATGGAATATTCATAGACTTTAGCAAAGCACTTGACAAGGTTTCACACTAAGGTCTTATGCAGAAGCTCCCGAGCTTCTGAATTACATGTGCTGTGCAGGAATGGATAGGAAAGTTCTTATGTGAGAATGAGGGTCAATGGAATGCTGTCCGATTGGAAGCCGGACAAAATTAGTGTACCCTAAGGCACCATTTTGGACAACTACGCATTGCAACGCAGCTGCTCTCAAAGGTTTTTGTGCGTTATCATCACTTCGCTGAGCATTCAAATGCTTTGGCGAGCAAATTTTTCTAATTTCATATCTCACCTGTGTAAGACCACATCTAGATTACTGTATCCAAGAAGCTGGCCCATGTCTGATAGTGGGTTCTGACCCTCTTGAGTGTGTCCAGCGTGTGGGAACGAAATCAGAGAAGAGTCTTTCTAGACTCTTTTACGGTGAGCGCTTAAAACAACTAGTCTTTAGGAATAAGGGTAGTAGGTTGTTGAACCTAAGATAATCCTCACAGATTGCCATCCAGCGAAGGTCCAGCTTCTCCTTGAAAATATTCATTGATGGGGCTGATACCACCAGTTCAGGCCAGGCGTTCCAGTCATTGACTACTCGATGAGAAAAACGGGACCCCATGTTAATTTTATTAGATCGCGGTTTGTGAACTTTCTTGCTATGACCTCGGAGATCATTAGTGTTGGAGGGAGCAAAAAGATAAGACATATTAACACCGAAATCGTAATTAAAGATATAAATACCAGTAGAAGGTCACCTCGCATCCTACGATAGGACAAGGCGGAAAGGTTATTTAAAAAGACAGTGATATTGTTTCTTGTCGAGTTAAATTAACTGTTTTGATCGTATATTATTGTAAATTAATATTTACAAAGAGGAGCTCCCCAGATTTTGTGACGGGCTGGAGCAGATAAAAAGTGTCTACCATGTGTCCTAAACTTAAAGTAAAGTACAACGTGATCACTGTTCACTAGTGGCGGAAGGTGCTGAATATAAAATATATCCTCAAGGTGGTGGGTGAGGGCAAGTTCCAGCAGTGACGGATCCTGTTTCAAGTTAGTATGTGTTGGTTTTGAGATACAGTATGCAGTGGCACACTGAATAACGGTTGAAAAAAGGTCACTATCAAATCCAACACTTGGGGATGTAAGCTCTATCCAGTCGATATGCGGTGTGTTGAAGTCGCCAATGATGAGACAACATTCTGCCATACACCAAGAACAGATTGTCTTAAGATAAGGTCATCAGCAAGACAACACGGACTACAGTACATCCCCCCTATAGTCACTAAACCATTTTTAGATTTAACTTTACAACATGCTACCTGACATGTATCAACAACATGAGTCTTCGATAAGACTGATTGTATAGGAAAGTGATCCCTAACGTATAACATTATGCCTCCCCCTTGCGACTTAAAACTCTATCACTTCTTGGTTGGTTCTCGCCTCCAACCCTTTTAACAAGTCGTATTACTTTCATGATATGTACCATCGAAACCTCTTCAGGAAGTACATTTCTTATCACAGGTTCCACTAACTGCAGATCGTGTTCATGTCTTTTAGCAGCGTCATTGTCTTTCAACTCCCCTAGATTCCAAATAATTAAACTAGGCGGGGTTTTAGCATTTTTTAAAATTGTGTTCACGGCTTTCAATTGTGATGTTAGAACCTGCATATTAACTACTGGCATCTTACAATCGGTTTCCATCTTAAGAGAGTCCTGGGAGTCGAGCGAGTAACTCACGACAATGTTTGACGATGATTTACTTGGGGACTTTGGCGGAATAGTCTGTGGGTCCACCAAGGACCTACCAAGTAAATAGGCATTAGTTTTAGCTATCTTTCCCACTCTTCTATATTTTCACGTCATCCATATCCCATCAGTCGTAGCATCTACATTCGAACTACTCCGGACAGTAATTGTTTTGTCTAGATCACCGGTCGCTTCCGTAGCAACTTGGCCACCAATATATAATTACGTGTCGCTCATTCATTGTTTTGTGGTAGAAAGTTCAATTGCGGGTTGCACAGTTGGATGTCGGGCCTGTGCCATGACAACACATACGACAGTTATGCATTCTTCGTCATCAGTACTCATGTTACCAGTACAGCCCTCGTCAACCTTCTTATTAACCAGCGCAAGGACGTTAATTGCTTTCTGGACGAGTAATGTCTTGCTCAAGCAACAAACCATACAAAGCCAATGAGAGTTGGGCTTTGAGCACCTCTTATATGCAATGGGGCTTAACCGAGTGCACATCATATGGAACCACGTATTACATTCATCACATTGCATTCCTTCATCCACGGGGATTAAGCAATATGGTTGTCCATATTTCTGAGCAGAGCTGAACATCTTGAAAGTCAACTAAAATTGTGACACAAACTGGATGTGCAAAATAATTCCCAAACTTTAACTACGTAAATTAAGTCAAGGTCGACCAAGTACGCTTTGATGCAATAAATAAACAAAAGCAATATCAAAACACTCAAATATAATATCACTTTAACTGGAACAGATTCAATCAAAGTGTAAACATAAGGCTCATACAGAAAAACAGGACGAAGCTCATGCGTTCCAAATTGAAAGCATAAACTGCTTATACACGAACGCCTCGAGTCTACCAAACAAACTGGATGAATTACGTGAACTTTGCAACGCTAATAAGGCCCACCTGATAGGAATATCTGAAACCTGGATATCTTCTCAGTTCTCGGAGTTAGCATTACCAGGAATGACTTTGTTCCGCAACGACAGAACAACAGGAATTGGGGGTGGAGTAGCCATATACATAAGCTCTTGCTTGGAGGTGCACCAAGTTCACAACCTCGAGTTTAACAATCTTGAGGAATCCATATGGTGCTCTGTAAGATTGTCTAGCACTTCAAGGTGTCTAGTCGGTGTCATTTACAGGAAGCCAACTGCTGACATCGAGTACGATAGTCCTATGCTGAATGGACTATCCCGCTCTACCCGTCTCGGTTTCACACATATCCTGATTCTAGGGGACTTTAACCTTCCTAGAGTCAACTTCGTGGAACACACGTATACTGGAGGTGACAACTCAATTGAAGCTCGGTTCTTCAACCCCATTGATGACTTGGGCTTATATGAAAATGTGAGGTCGGCAACTCGTTGGAGAAACAGTCAGACACCATCGCGGTTAGACTGTGTATTCACAAACGAAGAATTCCTAGTTGACAACCTCTCAATCTTGGCTCCTCTTGGAAAGAGCGATCATGCCGTCATAGCCTTCAGTTTTGTCACCAAAACTAAGCTAAGGTATCCCAACAATAACTTGCGTTGGAATTTTAAACGGCTGAATGTGCCAGCTCTACACGACTATCTACAACAGGTGGTTTGGAATTGTTCACCCCCAACTCGATGTGGACGGTCACTGGAACTTCTTACTGCACACGCTCTTATGTGCTACAAACCATTCAGTTCCTCAAACGGTTCCCAAAAGCTGTAAGCCACCTACAATAATCAAGAACCGTACCCTTCGCCTGCTAAGCCGTAAAAGACACTGTTGGGCGGAATACAAACGAACTGATAACGACGGAGCGTATAGGCAATTCAAACATATCAGGAACATATGCACGAAGGCTATAAGAGAAGACAGGCTTCATTATCAGACAAAGCTTATGGACAAATTTGCCTCGAACCCTAGAAGCCTATTCCGTTATGCAGCCTCTCTTCGTCAAGCCAAAACAGGAGTTTCTCAACTGCTAGGTCTTAACGGCCCAACCAACTACGATGGTGACGCCGCTAACCTTCTGGCGGCACACTACTCTCAAACATTTCAGCCGGCTGACATCAACTCTATTGACGACAGTTTCACCTGTAATTCCACAGGGCTTTCCGAAGTGGACCTAAGCGCTGACTTGGTGTTCCGGAAACTGCAGCACTTAAGACTAGATACTTCTCCTGGCCCGGATATGGTTCATTCTGCCATACTGAAGGAGGCAGCCTCAATCCTGGCAACGCCGCTTAGCGTGATGTTTTCACAATCGCTAAGCCGAGGCAAACTACCGGAAAATTGAAAGTTGGCTCACATCACACCAATTTTCAAAGGGGGTCGACGCAATGAACCTTCAAGTTATCGGCCTGTGGTTCTTCTGTCGTTACCTTCAAAACTCATGGAGTCCCTGATATGCAATGGTTTAAACGATTATCTACTGTCCTTAAACTTCTTCTCACCCCAACAGCATGGTTTCAGGAAGGGTTACTCTTGTATAACCAACCTGCTGACTGTGGTGGACAGATGGACAAGCATCCTCGATCGCAAGGGAAAGGTTGATATCATATACCTTGACTTCTCAAAAGCTTTTGATAAAGTTAACCACTTGTGTCTTATCAACAAGCTCAAACGACTAGGTATCAAACCACCTCTAATGGATTGGCTTACTTCATACCTAGAAAATCGACACTTTAAGGTTAGGGTTAATTTCACTTTATCTCAGGCTATGGAATGTCCTAGTGGGGTTCCCCAGGGTTCAGTATTAGGGCCTCTCCTCTTCTTGATCTACATAAACGATCTTCCTCAACAGGTAACGTCAGACTTACTACTTTTTGCCGATGACGTGAAACTTTGGAGAGATATACGCAACCAAGACGATACACAGGCACTTCAGGAGGATCTAACTCGACTTCAAAGTTGGGCAGACGATAACGGACTTACGTTTAACACTTCAAAGTGTAAAGTAGTCCATCTGCGACATGTCGCAGACTACAGTTATAACTTAAGAAATTCCTCTCTAGTAGTATCCCAAGTCGAAAAAGATTTAGGAGTCCTGGTGCCCCATGATTTAAAGTCTTACGCTAATTGTGACAAAAATGCCTTCCGAGCTAACCTTGCACTGGTAACATTGAAGCGCATTTTTGGCCAGTTTGACGGAAGAACTTTCCATACAATCTTCAATAGTTTTATCCGTCCCCATTTAGAGTACGGAAATATAGTACTCCCCCCTCACTCCAAAAGGACAAAATCACTTTGGAGCGTATCCAACGGCGAGCCACGAAATCAGTTCGCGGACTCAAATCTAAGCCTTACGAAGAACGCCTCCATTCACTAGACCTTTACCCATTAGAGTATAGGCGTCTTAGAGGTGATTTATTAATGGCTTATAGTATTCTTAACACTTTTGGACATCCTCTTAAACACCTACTCAAGCTTAGTTCGAATAATAACCTAAGGGGTAACACCCAGAAACTGGAAACTCAATATAGCAAGACGGGATGTAGACACAACTTCTACTCCTTAAGAGTTGTCAAAAGCTGGAATTCGCTGCCCGCTGAGCTAGTCCAAGCGACTTCTCAGGAGTCCTTTAAGAGGCAACTTGACCTATTCTTAAGGACCAAGGACAGTATCATACTATGATTTACCAATTTCTTTTCCTCTTTTATTGTTAACATACCTAGGTTCCTGCTACTAGACACGGAAGCCTGTTAAGCGAAAGCTTCTTCTATTCCGTCCACAACCATTTGAACCATTTAAACAGTGATTTTGATGCGTAATTTACGATCAAAACAGTTAATTTAACTCGACAAGAAACAATATCACTGTCTTTTTAAATAACCTTTCCGCCTTGTCCTATCGTAGGATGCGAGGTGACCTTCTACTGGTATTTATATCTTTAATTACGATTTCGGTGTTAATATGTCTTATCTTTTTGCTCCCTCCAACACTAATGATCTCCGAGGTCATAGCAAGAAAGTTCACAAACCGCAATCTAATAAAATTAACATAGGGTCCCGTTTTTTCACTTTTGTCGTTAAATATACTTAGGTTCTTTCCTGGAGGCATCTGTTATCCATTGTTACTAGACACGGAAGTCCGTTAGGCGAAAGCTTCTTCTATTCTGTATAGAACTATTTGAATGCGTTCGAATCCCTAATTCTGAAGAGTGGAAGTTATTGGACATTGACTTTTGTCCTTAAGAACTTTTGTAAGTTAACTAGTGTGTATTGGATTACGCATTGTTGCTGTAAATACTGTCGACTCCAGTTTCTTACCGAATAATAATAACACATGAACGGATTGCATCATAATTTGCTGGATCATCAATACCAAACTACTCACCTGCGGAACAGAATTCAAGATATTGATGTCGATCACGGGATCGTTTTCTCCTTTGAATCAAACGCACAATTGTGCGATATGACTATCGACAGCGTCGAGTCTCGCTTGTAAGCATCACATTTTCGTCCCACTTGGCACTATAGACTACTTGTTGGATCACAGGACGGCCACATATATGTATTTGATGTTGAAGAGCCAAGTTTTTTTAGTCTTGACTCAGTTAAACACACTTCGATTGCATCTGTTTGTAACAGAAGTAAAGGTTCAAGATTTCTGTCAAAAGGATCTTCACTCGTTTGTGTACAATGGTATCCAGTTGACAGTGGTTCTTTCATTTCGGCGTCAGCTAATAAAATGCTTGGGATATGGGACACTAACCGCCTTGAAGTATGTCTAACTTTTCCAATATGTTCATTATGTTTGTATAAAGTCCTGTTACACAAGTTTGTTGTAGATTTCCACGATGTACTTAAATTAACCGGTGGGGAATATTAGCCATTGGTTGGAATTCTGTACAAATATGATTGCACTTTTAAGTGCGAAATGCATACAAACCGAGTCTTAGTCTTAATAGTCCTGAATACCGACCGAATCACTCAGTTCAGAATTTAGTATAGCTTCAGTATGTTCGGTTATATGCATGGAAATTCTAGTAAATCTTTATCTTGGTTGTAAGCATTCTTGTTAAATCAGGTGTTCAAACGTTTATCAGTTATGACATTTGCTTTCATTTTTAATGCTGCAATTAGCTAGCGATGAACTGTATGTATGATGACGCCTCACAGTTATTCCTTATGTCTGGGCTGTTATCATATGACGGGAAAATCATTTGTTGTCTTGTTTACATACCTATGAGGTTTTGCTGTTAGCATGAGTACTGAGTGTAATAACTGATATGAAATTCTATTTTTATTATTTAAGTCAAAAACTTGGTTAATATGGCTGGAAATTTTCGAGGAATATTTGTTACTTAAACAAAACTTATCAGTGGGAGGTTAACACGCTCCTCACCTACAGCTACCACTACCAAAAAAATCCGATTGTTACTAATTTGACTAAATTTATCAAGCATATCTGTCCACATATCTTCGTAAAGTGCTTCACGAGGTAGTGACTGCTGTTTTTAATGAAACTATCTAGCTTAAATATCATGTGTAAGTGGATCAAACGTATTGGGGGCACCAACTGCTAAGAAAACTACCTGTTTTTGTCCCCGGGCAGTATCTCAGCTCACACACAAACTTATTGATGACTACAACTGAAGGAAACCATCCATACTTTAATCCCCATTCCTGCAAATCATACTCCAAAGTATTTGCTAACATTCGTTTTTATTATACACTGCGTCACTTATCTATTCACCCTTTGTTTATGTTGTGTCCCGATAAGAATAATGAGTGGTAATTTTTTTGGATCTATTTATAGACCAATACTGTGCCTATATTTCTGTCATATAATAATTAATTAACTAAACTATTCATATTCATGTTTCTCTTATCATAAGCTTTATTTTAACCTATGAACTGTTATTATACAATTTTCCATTCTTGAATTATTCCGTTTATTAATCACTACTTCCCACATTCACAGCCACATTTGGCCAAGTCTTGTACAAGTGTTATTTTCTGTTTTATGGTACGATGTGGTCTGCTTGACTGGTATATAAACAGAGTAAGTTTGAAATACATGATTCATATTGCAGAGGCTGAGACTGGTGTTCTGGACTTAACTGGCTGGGCTAGGCGGAAAGCAGGGTCAATCAGAACTGTAGGCTGCTCGCACGTGTTTACGCGTACTTGGCTTGATCGATAATCCACTGCCCCCTAATCGGCGGTCACAAGTTATAGCAGTTTACTCTGTTATTTTACAAACCACACAATAGTTTGCCTGTAGTGGAAATTCTGTCCTTTCTAAACGATCCTAAGTCACTGACTGCTCGGAAGTTGAATGTTTCCACCGAATACGAATTCTGAAGTAGTCTTTCTGAAGTTGTGAGTGGCTTTTAAACTAGGCTTCACGAAGCGTCCTGCTCATAAGCATTGAGTCTTTACAGGCTCCTTACAACTCGTTGAGATACATTTGTCTACTCCGGGTAACCGCAAGTTTGACGATGAATGAAGTCTGTTACGTAGTGAAATTTTTGTAAGTTTGCGTAAGGATTGAGAAGGTTGTTGGTCAGATAATGCTAACGAGTTGGAAGCACTCGGTAGCTACCGGAAGTTCTTTCAACTCATCCGAGACACTGGCAACAAGTAGTCTGGTGTGAACGAAACAACCTGTGAAGCTGACGAGATGCCAACCATTAACATCAGACGACGTCTTGGACAATGGACAGAGATTTTTGAGGAGCAGTTCAACTGGTCTGCTGTCCCGACAACTTTTCCGTGTTCCAAGGCCAGTAAAGGCTGATCCACCAAACGAGGAGGAACTCTGCCAGAAACTCCAACTCTTGAAGCGCTACAAATCACTAGGCCCAGATGACCTAACTCCGGTCCTTTTTAAAGATGGTGGTGACTTTCTGGTTACGGAACTTGCTGATTTGTTTGCAAAGGTCTGGCAATTAGAGACTGTTCCAACATCATGGAATGAGTCGATAATCGTCCTTAGAGGGCTCTATTTACAGATAATCTAGAAGTTCATTTATCTGGATAACCGCGTAAGTACTGGTGGTGGCGTTAGTAATGAGATCGATTCATGTATAGTGAGAGCCAAATAGGCTTTTGTCGACCTGGGCGATCTTTGGTGCCTTTTTGATGTTAGTCTTGCAGTGAAAGTTTCGATCTACAACGCGTCGTTGAGAGCAGTTTTCTCTATGCCTATGAGACCTGAACTCTCAGAGTTGAGGATATTAGACGACTCTGTGTTCAGTGATTTTCTTCTCTGATGGATTACTGATTTTCATCGGTAGCAGTCAGTCACCCAGTCAGTAACAACGTAGAACTTCGTACGTACGTACGTACATCAGTTCAAGTTGCCATACCACATTAGCACAGAGATGCAGTTGTCGATTCAAATCCCGTAGTGGTAGAGGTAGTAAGAGTATAAGCAGTAATCGGAAAGACTAAGGTTTGAAGATGTTATTGAAGGAGTATAATTCAGTGAAATAAGTTTGGAAAGAGGAAAAAGGGACATGAAGAATTCAGAAGATTAGAATTTGGAAGAACACAAAGAGTGGATGCACCTGCGCCATTGCAAACTATTTTAAGCCATGTCATTCAGGGTCTCTAACCATCGGTTGCTATCATCTTGCGGTCCCCAACCAGGTAGTCTACACCTACCAACATGACTCAGTCCACTTGTCAGTGACTTCATGGATTTGTGCCATGTTTTGGTCTGGCCGCCCCTAGCTTTCTTCCAACCTACTCCTATACCACTGAACATCGCACGTCGAGGCAGTCGGTAGCAATTTGTTAGTAATGCAGAAGTTCGGCAACATGTGTTCAGGTACAGCTCCGATTGTCCAATTGATATGACTATCTTAAAACGTCTACTTCGGTGTCTTGGACATGTCTTAGGAATGTTGTCCAGGGAATTGCACGTCGTGCATTATCTGCCGACGCTGGTACAAGACGAGCGTCTGCCGATCCTTCATAACTTCTTGGTTAGGGTCCTAGAGATAGTGGAACACTCCTTAGACGGTCTCAGACATGGTTCAGAATATAAGGTAGTTGTTGTCCTACTATGGTTTTTTTACTTGCTTCATAAAACAGTAAAGGAACTTCTTAAACTGAAAGAATCTATTGTGGTTGTATTTTTCTTAACTGAATCAGTCCTTCGATTATTATTTTTTTATACTCTCGTCTACTTTTTTATTATACTCACCTTGCTTTCTCTACTGAGAGAGGAGAGTCAGAAATCGCTCTCTCTCTCTCTCTCGAAATGTTCCCACATGGCCAAGTGTATAGAGCTATTGTTAGGGACGTCCTGCTCACTGGCTCCTCGCGGTGCGAGTGTTGCTTACGAAATTGAGAGGACGAAAAGCGAATATCCGACGCTTAAAGCGGGTTGATGGACACGGAGAATCCACCTAGGGGAGTTGGAAAACCGTGATTCCAAACCAATGTTGCGCATAGGCTCCAGGATCCTAAGGGAACAAATGGCGTATGAACCTATTGTTAGTCACCAGATACCATGGAATCGCGTCTCTTAACGTTGATCCACTACTTTGTGGATCAAACCTTTCGGTCAAAGGCTCGGGTAGTGGTCTTCTAAGAGAAGGAAGTCCGCAAGAAACTCCAACTCTTGAGGCGCTACAAACCACTAGGCCCAGATGACCTAACTCCGGTCCTTTTTAAAGATGGTGATGACTTTCTGGTTACGGAACTGGCTGAGTTGTTTGCAAAGGTCTGGCAATTAGAAACTGTTCCAACATCATGGAATGAGTCGATAATCATCCCTATCTTTAAAAAGGGTTCACATCACCTATGCAAAAACCATCGGAGGATAAGTCCACTTCCGATTGCGTCTAAACTATTGGCTTCCGTCATACTTCGTAGATTATTTAGAACACGTGGAAGATTGGTTGCGGGAAGCAGGCTGGTCTCCGTTCTAGTCGAGGACATATTGGTCATATTTTCACTCCAACAAATGTTAGAACACCCTCATACTTATCACATGTAAACAATCTTTGTGTTTCTTGACATCAGGGCCTCCTTCGATTCGTTGAACAAGACTGTTCTCTGGGACTGTTTGTTGAAGAGGCGTGTGCCTGAGATGTTTATTAACATCTTAAAGGCCTTATATACAAACACCTCAGGTAGAGTGAGGGCATACAAGCACCTCTCTTCGTTGTTCCATTCGAGCAGTGGGGTTACACAGGGTTGCCCAATCTCACCATTCCTCTTCAACTTTGCCGTCGACGACATTCTGGAAACAGCTCTGATGGATTTAAGTAATGGCGCTGTGGATCTGTTGCCTGGAGAAAGACTTCTAAACCTTGAGTATGCGGTTGATATTGTCTTACTGTGCGACAATGCCCAAGGCATGCAATCCGCACTTAATCAGTTGGCAAGTAGTGTCCGTATGTATGGTATGTGCTTTGCACCTTCTAAGTGCAAAGTACTTCTACAAGACTGTCAGGATTCTAATCCTGTACTCACCCTGGATGGTGAGCAGATAGAAGTAATCGAGAAGTTTGTGTATCTGGGTGGCTGCATAAGTGCTGGTGGGGGGTGTGAATGATGAGATTAATGCACGTATAGTGAAAGCCAGAGCGGCTTATTCCAATCTGGGCCATCTTTGGCGCCTTCGTGATGTTAGTCTGGCTGTAAAAGGTCAGATCTACAACACGTCAGTGAGAGCAGTTTTGCTCTATGCTTGTGAAACCCGGCCTCTCCGAGTTGAGGATGTTAGACGAATCTCTGTGTTTGATCATCGTCTCCGAACGATTGCTGACATCCAGCGGCAACGTCATTTTAGTAATGCAGAGGTTCGGCACCGTGTGTCCGGGCACAGAGACGTTAATCCGATTGGTGTGACTATCTTGAAACACCGACTTCGGTGGCTGGGACATGTTTTTCGAATGTCGTCCCAGAGAATTCCACGTCGTGCATTACTTGCCGACGTTGGGACTGGTTGGAAAAAGCGGAGAGGTGGTCAGTGTATGACATAATGTCGCGGTATGAAAGCTGTACAGGACTGGCTTTTGTTGGTCCTTCACGACTCCCTGGTTGGGGTGGGGTCTGAAAGATAATGGAACACAGTGGCTAGAGACGTTATCAGATATTGCTCAGAATAGAAACCAATGGAGATCCTGCTGCAACTTTATTTTACTTTCTTCATAAAAAGAAAGACGTAACTTCCTTAATTGGAAGAATTGTCTGTGGCTGTACTTTTGCTATTTGAACTGGCCCTCGCATTATTGTTATTTCACTACCATACACCAATTTCTGTTCATTGTTGTACTTCTTTTTTCTTATACACACCTTATTTTCTTTTTTCCCTTCCCATTCTCATTGTTTTGTGTGGCGCATGTATTTATGGTGCCCCTTTGTACCAATATTTATGTGTTCAATTAAATAAAAATGGCTACTAAGTTGCATTTGAGAAATTGCATTCATATTTGTTCACCAAGTTATGACCGTGCCAGTAATTTGGGGGTTAATAACTAAAGTACTTTGAATAAATCTATAAGCTTTTTCTTTACACAGAAAGGCAGATTCTTCGGTATAATATATGATAAAGACCTACTTACCGAACTGCATTAGGCGTCTGAGTAGCATTCTCTTCTGAACATAATTCTTGGTATATATTTGGAAAACTACTGTCCTATAGAACATGTTATAGGGTCATTTATTGGTGTATAACCGCGTATATTTTTCTACTTCTTTTTAGTAATATCAATATCTTCATTGACGACTTCTATTTCTTCTTTTGTCGTAGTGCGTCACGTCAGTAAGTTTCGCCCAAAGTTTGTCCTGGTTATCTATGTCACCTGTGGCATGTAGTCACAATCTGATCGCAGTTAGTCTAGGACCATGTAGTGGTGAATCAAGTGGCCGCGCCGTTTTAGTTGATCCTCTTATGGGTTGTACAGTCACTACACTACTTGGAAGTCATTCTCAATCAGGCCTTACACAAGTTACTTGGTCCCCTAGGGCTGCTTACGTTGTTGTTACAGGAGGGTGAGTTTATAACAATCGTCTATAATTCTTTTAGATCATTCTCTTTAAGTCTGAAAAGTATTTGCATTTAAGTTTCGGCATCGTCAGTCGGCTTCAGCGTACTTGTACATAAGTTTGCGATAAAATAGATTTTACACCATTTAAAAGATAATCGAAAATGTTTCCATGTATCAGAAAATAAAGTGTAGTGTAATGTAGTAAAACGGAACAAGATTACAGATAGAAAATAACTTTATTTTAAGAATACGTGATCAAGTAAAGAGTGAGTTGAAACTTCGAAAATTAGCAAGGGTTTATTATAGTTACTTTCACCATTAATTTTTAAAATCAAAGTAAAATAAGAGCTTGAACGTTTTGTTTTTAAACTCACAGATCTTAATTGAAATGATGAATCTTCAGTATCCTGTGTCCATAGATTTCTGATCTATATTGCTTCTGAGTTAGAATGTCTAACTTTATAGATAATTTCAAATGATACTTCTGGAGGGCCTTCATGAAAAAGGTCAACTAAGTGTTTAATAATAGAACTTTTGATCGTTTTACACTCAAATTAGGACAACCCTAACTGATAATGTTCAGCAATGTATTAAAAGTGAGTACACTTTGTACAGCCGAAATAATTAGTTATGAAAGTCCAAGTGAACTGATAAATACAAGACTTATCCCAAAGCCTCAATTGAGAAAAAAATCCAAAGCTCCACACTGTAAAAACCTTTCTTGCTGATCTTATTAATAAGTTTTTTTTTTCGAAAGCTTATTTTGAGTAACTTATATCAACTTACTTGGGTTAGTAATGAAAAAACATTGAATTCTGTCTATAAACACTAATTTGAATACCATCTAATTTATCTTTATTGTTTATTTGAATAAATGTACAACTCAAAATAATTTTCATAGTACTTGCTTTGTTGTGCTACCTTCGTATTTATTTGCCTTTTACATTGTGGAATTTCTGAATAGTTTTCGACAGTTTCTGTTATCTCCTTGTGACTGCTGAAGATGCGTTCAGTCGCTAACATCATTTATAACTAATCAGCTTCTATTGCGACTAACTGTCTTTGGATGGTGTTAATCCATTTCCAGTCCATCAAAAAAGTAAATTTTACTAAATTTAAGACTTCGTATTATTGGAAGTGAGGTAACATTAGAAACCGTTTTAAAATTCACTACTTGTAAACCTTAACTGAAGTAAAAAGTCGCAGGTCAGCAATAACAAAAAGCCAGATTCTTTTTACTGATTAGACGTATGTCAATAAAAAATGCTTGTGTGTTCGCATGGTGCCTCCTTATGCTTTTTCTAGGACGTATTAATAGTCAGCTATTAGTCACACAAAGCCTGGGAGGTATGTGCATCGGTTAAAGTTGCCACATCGTAATGACACAGCGAAATGCCTTAGCAATGGAAGTAATTACAGTATCAATGGTAGTAGAAAGTTTCAAAATAAACTTTGTTTTGGAAAGGAAATATAGGTTGGTGAAATAAAAAATTGTAAGTTAATTTTTGTGCTCAAGATTAAGACGGCGATAAATAGTGAATGCACCTGCTCCATCGCAAGCGATTCTGAGCTGTGTGACCTAAAGTCTATTTATTGATTATGAGGATCCCACTGACCCCAACCAAATAGTCTACACCCACCCATGTATCTCAATCCAACAGTTAGTGATTACATGGACTGATTCTATGCCTTGGCTAGGCCGTCCCTAGCCTTCTTCTAGTCGCTCACACCAACTATCATCTTGTGTCGAAGCATTATTGAAGTAACTGCTTCTATGAATTGAGTGTTCATCTTGTGCTAATGAGGTATGGCAACTCGGACCGATGTATATATGTGCCTGGTCATACATTGTGGATGACTGACTGACTACATTGAAGTAAGAGCGTGATTGAGGATACGTAATACATGTCCCAGCCATCTCAGGCGACCACGAATCACTGTGCATATCAAATGATTTGCCATCTACATCTAATATGCTGTGTTTAACGTCAGGATTGCACGCTTAATGGTCCCAAAATACGTGAAGACATGACAACATTCTAATTACCTACGAATGTCTTTCATTTTTAAAAGCCATGTTTCACAACCACAAAGTAGAACGAAAGGAACTTCTGCAAAGTATACTCATCTTTTGGTTGAGAGATGGACATCTCGCTTATACCACAGGTGACGTAAGTTAGCGAAATCCAAGCGAGCTTCTTACATCCATGTCCAGATTTCGTCCCACTCAATCCCACCAAAGCTGACGAGACTTTTAAGATGAGTGAAGTGGTTAATGAGAAAAGTGTTATCTCTGAAAGGATATCTATGGCAAAGTTGGTTAAAAAATGGGGAAACGGACGACCTCGACGAACACTTGATGTTATCAATCCTGAATTGACCAGTAGTGTCTGATTAGAGAGTCTATACAAAGTTGATGTACTTCTTTGGTGCGTTTTTCAATGACAGATATTGCTATAAAGCCTGTCAATCTACGGAGTTGAGCGCTTTCTTAAAGTCAAGAAATACAGCCTATGTTGGGCGTCATTAGATGTGTTTATGTGCCAAAACATGATCTATAGATCCACAATGGAGTAGCTGGAAACCAACCATACTGTTCCTCAAAGTACTATGCCCATCATACCAATCTCCTGGGCTAATAGTAGATCAATGTTCCATCTTCTACCGAAATTGTCTTAATTACTTTCGATTTTTAACACTCGTTTCTTTGACATGTCTGGAAGTTATTATTGGTTGTCTATCACTGCTGTCTCTTCCGTCTCTACTGGCCCAGCTGCCACCGCTGTTCGCGATAATTTTATAGACTTCCAGTCATTGTGCGTTCAAGTTGGCTTCACTCCTCGTCGTGTTCCGAGTCTGATGGGATAAATTTCCGAACATCTGTCAATCCGGCAGACGCCACTAAAATCCTGTCATTTCTCCAAACCTTTTGGTTTAAGTCATTAGTAAATATCACTGTTGTTTTCACAACTGTTTGAATATTATCTCAACGTACATCGCGCTAAGCATTGCTTTGATGATCGGATAAATGCTTCTCTAGGTTTTCGACGAGCTGAAGATTAAGGAGTCTTCTTGCAGTGATTTTGTTGTTTCCAGACTCAAACAAATGCGTAATCGTAATGTAACATTGTCAGAATCTATACATGTGCTCTAGGACAAGTAGCGATCTACTACCGAGTCTCACTAGCAACGGTTGGTGTGGATATGGTCTATTTGGATTCATCATTGGGTCGATTTTAGAAAGGTCACATAATGTCTCTTTATACTTAAGGTTGGTATTTGCTAAAAATAAATGGTTGTCTGACCATAGTTTCAGCATGCGGTTGTCGTTGCCTGCTCGCTATGGTGGAATATTATAAGACCCCTATAAATATCTTTCATTTTAGTTTAGACTAGCTACTTGAGGGTTAAAATTCTCTGCTACAAACACGAAGAAGCGTTTGATTTTTTGAACTGGAGCAGGAAACATACTGTAAAACTTACTATTTCTTCATCTAAACTACAATCAGCGGGAGTTTGGATAGAGACGACAGGAAAGCAGCAGGGTGTGTTCCTTTCGTTTCCGACTATTACCCCCCTCAATTGGAAAGCACACAAGTGGCTGTCTATCAGAGTACAGTCCAGAAAAGCATGTTCCACCTTGAAACTTAATGTCATATCTACGCTGATGTCAGTCAGTCCAACGTGAAACTTCGTACGTACGTACGTACATCAGTTCAAGTTGCCATACCACATTAGCACAGAGATGCAGTTGTCGATTCAAATCCCGTAGTGGTAGAGGTAGTAAGAGTATAAGCAGTAATCGGAAAGACTAAGGTTTGAAGATGTTATTGAAGGAGTATAATTCAGTGAAATAAATTTGGGAAAAGAGAGACAAGGCGGAATCAGGAGATTAGAATTTGGAAGAACACAAAGAGTGGATGCACCTGCGCCATTGCAAACTATTTTAAGCCATGTCATCCAGGGTCTCGAACCATCGGTTGCTATCATCTCGCGGTCCCCAACCAGGTAGTCTACACCTACCAACATGACTCAGTCCACTTGTCAGTGACTTCATGGATTTGTGCCATGTTTTGGTCTGGCCGCCCCTAGCTTTCTTCCAACCTACTCCTACACCAGAAAACATCGCACGTCGGGGCAGTCGGTGGTTGGGCATACGTAACACATGTCCCAGCCATCTCAACTGATGAAGTTTCACTACTTCATCAATTGATTTTCCATCCTTACCTAGTACCCGTTTCTTAACAACTGAGCTAATTACTCGATGGTCCCAGGATATACGAGCAATATTTCGAAGACATCTATGATCGAAGACTAGTAACTTACGTATATCCTCTACTCTTACCGGTCATGTTTCACTGCCATAAAGTAGGACAGAACAAACTGCTGCGCAGTAAACACGTTTTTTGGTTGGTAGACGGATATCTCGCCTACATTGACGAGTCTATGAGAGGTAACAGTCGAGACTTCAGATACATGGAATGTGAATCAAGACGGTTTTCTATATCGACTTAATGAGGCCAATTAAATGATCACACTCGTGTGATGTAAATGTGTTTCTGAGAATAATGTATGTCGATAGCAAGAGATTTTAGTGCTCTAGCTAATGAATCATGTTCTATTTTATCTAAATTTCAAACACTGAATGCCCTAACATGTAGTTTAGGGCGCCGATCCAGGAGGTTAGAATTGATGACGCGTGGTGATAAAAATAAAGTTATAGGAGAAGGGTCGGGATTAGGGATAAAAGTATTAAGAAGTGACGAAGAGATTTGATCATGAACAAAAGGATCTTGAGTGATGTTTAACGTATGTGGCCACTTTCCACCTCCAAATTGTTCACGTGACGGATGGATACTTCTTGAGGTACCTGAGGTGAAAATGGGATAGCCTGGGAGCTTGACTATAAAGCCCAAGTACAACTGCTTGAGTCTGGCTTATACGGCGTGCCACGAGTTCTGATATATTAGCTCCATAAATTAAAGTCCTTGCCACCGGAGACGTAAATCTGTTGTGTAACAGATCTTTCTTAACCTCTTGTTTCCATCATGAGATGGCACCACTGATGTTGGTCGTCTGTGGGAAATCTTACCGCCACCTTACTTTTGTACATTTATCACTTTTACACCCGAAAAGCTAGGCGCTCGGATGTAGTAATAGTGGCCGGTGACTTCAATGCTCAAGTAGGTAAACTAAGCGATAGGAAAAGACACCTGGGTGGATCTTATAGCGTCATGGCTCAAAGAACAGATAATGGCGACCGTCTGTTGCAGCTATGCTCGGATAACCGCCTCTTTCTTGCAAATACTAACTTGAAGCATAAGGAAAAACATCTTTTAACATGGGGACCCCCGAATTCGTCCCAACGTTGGACCCAAATAGATCACATCACTATCAGCCACCGATGGAGGGGCTCGATAAAAGACTGTCGCTCATTCTGGAACACAAGCTTAGATTCAGATCATGCTCTAGTACGAGCGCGTATCTATCTGCGTCTTACTGGACGTAGGAAAGACGCTGAAAGTAAACCTTTTAGAGCCCTACTTAATGATAGTCTAGCTGAGAGTATATTTCAGGAACAACTAGGAAAACAGTTAGGAAGCCATGTATCTGATGCCCACCCCGAGGCAGCATGGAATGATATCCGAAAAGCTGTGGAAACAACAATGATATCTGCTAGTACGGTAACCCGTAAGATTATGGAGCAACACTGGATCTCAGCAGCATCTATCGCACTGATAGATGCTCGGAAACTCATTCCACCTGGCTCTGAACATAATGAAGAGCGGAGTCAGCTTAAGCGAAAGCTGACAAGAAGTCTACGCAATGATCGTGAACAGTGGTGGGTAGCGAAAGCGAGAGAGATGGAAAAGGCAGCGGCAGTAGGTAATAGCAGACAATTGTTCAGACTTGTTAAGGAATCCGGTATTAGGAAACCGACTGTTAGCGAAACACTCTCAGAGAAAGATGGACATATTATACACTCTTAATCCAGGAGATTGGATCGATGGGCAGAATACCTCAGGGATCAGTTCAACTGGCCTTCAGCCACACTTCGATTTCCCACGATCTCTAGTAAACCTGAGTGGCAAGTTAATGTAGGTCCTCCGTCTCTTTACGAAGTTGAAAAAGCCATAGGAAATCTGAAGCGAGGGAGAGCAGCAGACTCTGACAGATTTACTCCTGAGATTTTTAAGGATGATGGTTCAGTATTGGCAGTGAGATTAACTGAGGTCTTAGGTAGAATTCGGGAACTGGACTCAATCCCATCTGACTGGTCTCAATCACTGATTGTGCCAGTCTATAAGAAAGGACAAAAGTCCTCTTGTGACAATCACAGAGGAATCAGTTTGACTAATATAGTGTCTAAAATATTAGCTTCAATAATACTTCGACGCCTAACCAAGGCTCGTGAAGGGCAAACTAGAGAAAATCAGGCCGGTTTTCGACCTGGACGTGGTTGTATAGATCAGATATTCACACTACGTCAGGTTCTAGGACACAGACACACGTTCAGACGCCCCACAATGGTAGTATTTCTCGACCTTAAGGCAGCATTCGACTCGGTCGATCGTAAGGTTCTATGGCAGTATTTGTCACTGAAAGGAGTACCAAAGAAGTACATTAACCTCATACAGGTTGTCTACTCGAACACAACTGGTAGAGTGAAGGCTTATGGCGAACTGTCATCAGAATTGATTACTTCAAGTGGTGTTCGTCAGGACTGTCCACTCTCTCCATTCTTGTTTAACTTTGTCGTTGATGTGCTTAGAGATGACCCTTTCCTCATGTCGGTAGGTGTAGACTACCTGGTTGGGTACCGCGAGATGATAGCAACTGATGGTTAGAGACCTTGAATGACATGGCTCAAAATCGTTTGCAATGGCGCAGGTGCTTCCACTCTTTGTGTTCTCCCAAATTTTGATCTCCTGATTCCCACTTGTCTCTTTTTTTCTCTTCCCAAATTTATTTCACTGTATTATATTTTTTAAGTAACATCTCCAAACACTAATCTTTCCGATTACTGCTTATACTCTTATTACCTCTACCACTACGGGATTTGAATCGACCACTGCATCTCTGTGCTAATGTGGTGTGGCAACTCGAACTGATGTGCGTACGTACGGAGTTCTACGTTGTTACTGACTGACTGACACCCTCAAACTTTAAATTGCCACTTTTAGTCTTACTGTTCGACCGACGTACATGGCATGACAGACATAAAGGAATAAGTGATATAGCCAACGTAGCCTGACTGAATAATTACAGTAACCAAGCTTGAACACCATGCCATGGTGGCATCTACGACGGAGCAGTGACTACATTCTAAACGAAACAACTGAACTAGTCTAGAAAAGCAGCACTATGCTTATTAACGAGAACAGGGGTACAGTAAAATTAGCACCTAATTTCTTGTTGGCATTTACCGCTAGTTTTTATGTTCACTAACAAATGTTCAGATTTTTCATCCTCAGACATATTTAGGAACTGAATCACTGTGAATTATTTACCTTTTTCCTTACATCATTATCTATAAATTTGTGCGTGGTAATCGAGTTTACGAACCAAGGGGTTAGTATCAAATAATTCAGAATATTCATGTATTTTCTTGTATCTGGAAATATTTTTCCATGTAAAATATCAAAGTATTGCTAAACAAAATATATTGTTTCTCACAAATTGTTATCAGGCGTGATGGGAGAGTACTGTATTGGGATATCAGGTTTCCTACAAAACCGATATATTCTCTGAACAGAGAAAATGATCCACAAAGTGATTTGGGATATTCTAATGAAGGTTAGCAGAATTATTCTTTGGTTTTCCCCACATTGTTACTGAAACATATTTATTATTTTTGATAAATTAATGTAATATTTGGTTTACCTTAAGTCTTCTAAGAAATTATGATGGTTGGATTAGTGTAAGACGACTTTGTGGCCGACTATTTTCCAAGAAGAAATAAAAACATCTGATAGTCTTTAAATCCTGTCTTTGCGAGCTTGCTCTGTCACCACGAAAATCGATTGCTTGCTATTGAGGATGCATCATGCCTGTAAGTTTGAAACTTTAAGGAATCAGTTGTTATTTTCCACTTAGCTCTTGTCCATTCTTCAGTTGTCTTTCGTCTAGTCCAATAAAGTTACTCAGTAACTACTTTTTTTCCCTATCCAACACGATTGTTCATACACTTTATACTTTTGTTTAATCATCAGAAAATCAGGCAAACAGAAATAATGTAGTCCATAACTATACATTTTTGAGACTTTATTATATCTAAAACAAAGTGATAATGATATTGGGATGCGAAAGCTGAAAGGAGGAAATTCAATTAAAGGGTTTGTTTAGGAAAATAAAGTTTAAAAACTTACAATAATCGATATCATTGTAATCAAATTAGTTTTCTTATGAATGGAAATACCATTAGAATCCTGTGACTGTTTAAATGTATGTGTATGACTATTGTTCCTGAACTATATATCTCCAAGTTGTTTTCTATTTGAATTCTGTTTAACCGTACACCATTAGTCAGACTCAATAACCTTTTGCCAGTTCCAAAGATTTATCCGTTCACAATGCCACAAACATCTAATGGGTGAAGTCCCTATCTTTTATCAACCATCGCATCTAGAAAATTTCGACACCAATTTTCTGTTTAGAACTTATGAAACTATTGTTGTAGGTAAAGGCATTTCTCTTCCGAACAAACAGTCGTAGATGCAAACTCCGGTCATTTTCGTTAACTCCTACACAAAGCGTATTGCTAGACTCAGTTATGTAAGTCCTCACTTGGATACTGAGTTCTATTAATTAGTTATTATTAAATCTGCTAAATACTAGTATTCGAAATTGGCTTAATAACCGAGCCCCAGAGGAAAACGTCAGTTTATTCATTTCATCAATGTGATTACCATCTACCATATGATCATATGGCACTTACACAGTTGCCATTATTATAATAATAGTCTAGGAATAAAAAGCTCATTTCCACTGATAAAAACCTGGAAAAATGTAGCACCTATAACGTTTAACATTGTTTTAATGGATTGAATTCTACGGAACTCAATACAGTTCCTTTATAAATAGCTTATGTCATCAACCTTACTTAGGATTCTTAACAGCGTTGATATCATTAAGTTATTAAAGGCTACAGAAAGCTGCAGGGATGATTGATTTCTTTCAAACCTGTCTTGGGGAATCATTCAACACTATTCAAGTTACTAGCTGGGATTTCGATTTTGAGAACTGTAAACAGTATTTTTAACTCCATGTCAATCTTTTCATTATACAAACAAAAGTAAATCCTTTTGTAATAAATAACTATTGCAACGTTATGTAGGAAATTCGATTATTTTACTTTTATTTGTATCCTTTCGGATATCCCAGCTACACAACTGAATATCACTATATGGTGATTAAAAATAAATACCATCATTCAATATAAACAAAAAAGGTATTAGCGTTAATGACAGAATAACTGGTTTATAAGTAACATTTAAACTTGTAAGCGGAAAATAGCACTCCATTAAGGAGTAGTAGTCGATACATTCATGAAACATCAAATGAATATCCAACATTTCTGAAATAGTGAACATCTGAAAGTTCAAAGGCTGTATATGACAGCTTGAACGGTGCTGGCGGAAAGTCGATATGGAAGACAGTCACAAAGCTGTTGATGGCGGGGTTCGACAGCCCAGTGGACAGGAAGGAGGCACTGCCGAAGTTCCGGTTGGCGAGGTTGTCGGTCGATGGTAACCCACTGGTGCTGGCTGTGAAGTTAACCAGATTGTTGCGCCGTGCGCTGGCGAATCTGGATGAAGAGTTGAAGGCACAGTTATTGGCGTCGCAGTTTATCGAGAGTGTGCCCGCCACCGTTTCCCAGCAGCTGGAACTAGTAAATGCAGCGCAACCTATGGATATTAGTGGACTGGCGAAGGTAACTCGACAGCTGATGACACGAACAGTAGCTCCGGTCGGGTGCGGAAAGCATGAGATAAATAGTGTCGAGAAGAAGATTGAGGAGCTGGAGCGTGAGATTGCGGCAGTACGAGTGAATCATAAAAGGAATGATAAATGTTACGCTTATAAAGGGACAGGACATTGGGATATAAACTGTCCAACAAGACGAATACGCAGATATTTTAGACGTTGTAACGTGTGTTCTTTCTACCCTATGAATCTGGGGTTGTCGCACTAGTAGATAGAGGGGCAGTTTAAACGAGAGTGAACATAAATGAACGAGATTTAGTGTGTCTGATCGATACAGGTGCAGCAGTATCGTTAATAGGCAAAGAACAATGTAAGAGACTCAAGCCATGTATATTAGCTGTCCACACAGTATGAGGGCACATGTTAGAAGTGTTGGGGGTGTCGTAAAAGTGGGTGATGCTGAGATAAATTTTCCGTTTGTGGTAACCACAAACTTATCGATACCGATATTAGGAGCAGACTTCCTAAGAGAAGAAAGAGCGATAGCTGACTTAAGAAGCGGTAAGGTGGTCACAAAGTACGGTTCATTATCAATACACAAAAGTAGCGAGATGACTGAAATAAGAGTGGCAACGGACGTCTCGACAAAGAAACCAAACATTAACGAGTTGTGCGCAAAGTATGCAAAACTGTTCACTGGAGATGAGGAGCCGTATGGATTTTGTGGCAAAGTAAAGCACGAAATCCCGACAAAGAACGATCGAGTAAATATATTCGCGACACGTCGTGTCCCGTTGCATTTAGAGGCCGAGGTAAATCGACAGGTTCAGGAGATGTTCAAAGAAGGTATAATTGAGCAAGTGGACAGCCCGTATAGCTCGCCGGTACTCTTGATAAAGAAACCGAATGGGAAGTATAGATTTTGTATTGACTTTAGAGAACTGAATAATATAACAGAATTGAAACCTTGTGCAATGCCATCAGTGGTGGAAACATTAGATCGGCTACAGAATGCTACGGTGTTTACAGTGCTGGATTTGCGGTCAAGTTATTGGCAAGTGCCTATAAAATATATCGATTGAAGCAAGACAACATTTACTGTACGTGATAAACAGTATCAATTTAAACGAATGCCGTTGGGGTTGGCGGGTGCACCATTTACGTTCAGAAGATTAATAGCGCTACTGCTCAAAGATCTAGGCAACGTCGAGGTATATGGCGACGATGTAGTTGTGTACAGTCAGACAGAAACAGATCACGTCAACATGTAGAGGCAGTCTTAAGGCGAATTGACGAATTTGGACTTCGAATTAATAAGGATAAGTCGCAGATAGTGAAAAGTAGCGTCACGTTGTTGGGACATAAAGTGGGAAATGGAGAAATAAAACCATTGCCGGAGAAAATTCTTACCATAAGGAATATTGCAGTACCTAATTCGGAAAGGAAGTTGAGACAGTTCTTGGGAAGGGCGGCGTTTCACAATCGGATTGTCAAGAATTTCAACGAAATAGCAGCACCCCTATATAAGTTGTTGAGCAACACCAAGTTTACGTGAACTGAGACTGCCGAACGAACGTTCAACCAGATCAAAAACATGCTAGACGATCGTCGGATGATACTGAGACTGCCTGAACCCGAGAAACCGTTTACAGTGGCCACAGACGAAAGTGTTCATGGTATAGGTCCTGTCTTGAGTCAGTCTGATAGAGTGGTGGAATAAGCGAGGCGCGTTTTCACACCCGCCGAACAGGAGTATTCAGCGATCGAAAAGGAGTGTTTAGCAATCGTGTGGGAAGTAGACAAATGGAGATCGTACCTTTTAGGTGGACGATTCCACATTGAGACTGACCATAAACCCCTGCAGTGGTTGAAAACAGCAAGAGATCCCCGAGGGAAGTTGGCGCGATGGATGATTCATCTGCAAGAATATGACTTCAGTATCGGCCATGCTCCAGGGAAGGAAAACATAATGGCGGATTACATGGAAGCCGACCTTCCATTGACAGCATACGCGGTGACTAGTTTAGAGGGAGACCCATTAGAACTCGTCAGGCAGCATAAAGCTGACCCTAACATTCGAGAGGTAATCAGAGTGATAAGAGAGAGGGAGCAGACGTCGACAAACGAACAGTGGACAAGGAGGCAATAATGCTGCTTCGGAAAAAGGAACGACTGAGAGTGAACGCATATAGAGTCCTGACCTGGCAGGACGATGACGAGAATTGGGTGGCTGTGATCCCAAAAGACTGGCGGCGTAAGATGATATATGAGTGTCACCAGGTATCACATACAGGCATCGCAAGAACGACGGATTTACTACAACAAAGTGCATACTGGCCAGGCATGAGAGACAATGTGGCTTAATACGTGTTAACTTGCCAGCAGTGTCAACTAATGAAAAGAGATCGATACGCACAACCGGCATTACAGTCAATCCCAGTAACCGCAGTCGGTGATCCATGGTCGGTGGATGTGATGGGACCGTTTCTACAGACGGTGAGCGGTAACCAGCACCTGCTAGTAATGACGGAACATGCTACACGTTGGGTAGATGCCGTACCCATTGCAGACCAATGGGCAAAAGCAGTGACCGAAGTGGTAATCAGGCATATTGTAGCGTGTCACGGAATACCGAAGAAACTCCAACTCTTGAGGCGCTACAAACCACTAGGCCCAGATGACCTAACTCCGGTCCTTTTTAAAGATGGTGATGACTTTCTGGTTACGGAACTGGCTGAGTTGTTTGCAAAGGTCTGGCAATTAGAAACTGTTCCAACATCATGGAATGAGTCGATAATCATCCCTATCTTTAAAAAGGGTTCACATCACCTATGCAAAAACCATCGGAGGATAAGTCCACTTCCGATTGCGTCTAAACTATTGGCTTCCGTCATACTTCGTAGATTATTCAGAACACGTGGAAGATTGGTTGCGGGAAGCAGGCTGGTCTTCGTTCTGGTCGAGGACATATTGGTCATATTTTCACTCTCCAACAAATGTTAGAACACCCTCATACTTATCACATGTAAACAATCTTTGTGTTTCTTGACATCAGGGCCTCCTTCGATTCGTTGAACAAGACTGTTCTCTGGGACTGTTTGTTGAAGAGGCGTGTGCCTGAGAAGTTTATTAATATCTTGAATTTTCTGTATACAACCTATTCAGAGATATTAATAGTTTACAATCACCTCTATTGTCCCTACCGATCAGTCTAGGTATGCAACGTTCCAACTCCATTCTTATTCTTCGAATATGTCATTGCTGACAGTCTGAAAACAGCTGTAATGATTGCAGGTAACGGTGGTGTAGATCTCTTACATGAGAAAAATCTTTTCAATATTTATGTGTTCGGTATTAACTTACTGTGATGATACCTAATTAGTTGACTATCAGTGTACTTAACGCCTAATTGCAAGGTAATTTTACATGACTGGTAGAAGTATGTTATCAGATTCACTAATATAACGGTTAAATTAACTTGAATAACTCACATTGCCAATATTTACGTATTTAAATAAATAAAATATGCCATTTGTTTACCAAAGCTCATCCAGCGTGTTTATTTGAAAATGAACAAGACATTTAGTCTCGATGATTGTTCTATACAACCTGGTTTTTTCTTATCAATCATTTATCTTTGTGAAGTTTTATATGACACGTTTGCTAGTCACCGTGTTGAATTGCGTGTGTGCAAATATTGTCTTATGCTTTTTGATAGTAATTATGTTTCTCTCATATTTTTAATTGGGGTTTACGCCTATCCATTTTCATGAGTTGACTCACAAGATGAGTCGTTAGTTTACGGGTTACTCAATTTTCATGCCCCTTCATAATGCCCTGATACGGTCGAGAGCGGGGTGGGTCCGCCCTCCCCCTCGAAATACTCTCACATGGCCACACGTATACAGCCTCTGTCAGGGAAGTCCTACTCACTGCCTTCTCGTGGCGGGGGTGTTGTTTACGAAAATGAGAGGATGAAAAGCGAATGTCCGGCGCTTTAACCGGATCTCAAATCAATGGAGCACATGGGCTCCAGTATCCTTCAGGAACGAATGGCGTATGAACCAATCGTTGTTCACCGGCTACCATGGGACTGTATCTCCTTACGATGCTCCACCGCCTTGTGGGTTAGACCTTTGGGTCAAAGGCTCGGGGTGTGATCCCCTAAGATAACCACCTGCTTCGGTCTGGCCACCAGGGCAGTATCACAGCACACATGCAAATGATGAACTCTCTATATCTATGGAAACTACATTTCTCTCTCCGAATAACAATCAAACGATTCAAATTATTATTATTATTATTATTATTATTATTATTATTATTATTATTATTATTATTATTATTATTATTATTATTATTATTATTATTATTATTATTATTATTATTATTATTATTATTATTATTATTATTGTTATTATTATTATTATTATTATTATTATTATTATTATTATTATTATTATTATTATTATTATTATTATTATTATTATTATTATTATTATTATTATTATTATTATTATTATTATTATTATTATTATTATTATTATTATTATTATTATTATTATTATTATTATTATTATTATTATTATTATTATTATTATTATTATTATTATTATTATTATTATTATTATTATTATTATTATTATTATTATTATTATTATTATTATTATTATTATTATTATTATTATTATTATTATTATTATTATTATTATTATTATTATTATTATTATTATTATTATTATTATTATTATTATTATTATTATTATTATTATTATTATTATTATTATTATTATTATTATTATTATTATTATTATTATTATTATTATTATTATTATTATTATTATTATTATTATTATTATTATTATTATTATTATTATTATTATTATTATTATTATTATTATTATTATTATTATTATTATTATTATTATTATTATTATTATTATTATTATTATTATTATTATTATTATTATTATTATTATTATTATTATTATTATTATTATTATTATTATTATTATTATTATTATTATTATTATTATTATTATTATTATTATTATTATTATTATTATTATTATTATTATTATTATTATTATTATTATTATTATTATTATTATTATTATTATTATTATTATTATTATTATTATTATTATTATTATTATTATTATTATTATTATTATTATTATTATTATTATTATTATTATTATTATTATTATTTACTACATCATTATTCACCCTCTTTCATTCCTACTCCGTCTATACTTATTTTTCGGTTTATACAGCAGCTCGTCTTTGGTGGAAATTCGACTGTATCTAAACGTTCTCGAGTCACTGTCCGGTTGAAAATTGTATGTTACCACCGATTACGAGAACTCAAGCAGTTTTTCTGAAACCACGTGCACCAATCAAACTGGCTACCTTCAACGTTCGCACACTTATGCAGGTCGGACAACAGATAGGGCTGGCTATGTCTTTGGAAAGTCTTAATATCGATGTTTGCTGTCTATCCGAGACCCGTATTCAAGACTCTGGTGAATTACTACAATTTCGATCTCCATCTGTCGCTTCGAAAAGCTTGTTCTATGTGCGCTTATCCGGGGACCCTGTGGCATCTTCGTCTCGTCTTGCTGGCGTTGGTGTCGCACTAAGCGCTAGAGCTGAGGCAGCACTAATCGATTGGATCCCCATTAACAGTCGGTTATGTGCTGTTAGATTAGAGAGTTCCAACAAAGTGAGAAGAAATCGGCGTGAGAAACGATATTTTTTCGTCATCTCTGCCTATGGTCCAACAGATTGCAGCCCGGATGCAATCAAGGATGAGTTTTACCACCAGTTATCTGTTCTCCAGAAAGTGCGTTCGACAGATATTGTAGTACTAGCCGGAGACTTGAATGCTCAGGTCGGGCGTCTAGGCACAGAAGAGAGTCATTTAGGTGGCCGATGGGGACTCGTTGGTCGCAGGTCAGATAACGGGGACCGTCTACTGCAACTATGCACAGACCACAACCTGTTTCTGTCTAGCACTAACTTTCGGCACAGTCATCGCCGATGTGCCACCTGGCGTTCTCCCTCTGCATCTCAAACCTGGACTCAGATTGATCACATCGCGATCAGCTACCGCTGGCGTGGTTGTGTACAAGACTGCCGCTCGTTTTGGAGTACCTATCTGGACTGTGACCATGCCTTGGTCTGCGCCAATCTTACCTTACTTTTCAGTGGCTAACGAAGTGACCGCCATCAACGGATTGATATTAGCAAGCTGGTTGCAACTTCTGTTGCAAGTAAGTATCGAACCGAGCTAGCCTCTAGGCTAGCTACCACTCCACCGAAAAGTATAGATGAGCATTGGTTGCAATTGCATGACGCCATGAAAATGGCGGGTACAGTCAGTTGTGGGTTTGCGAAACGTCCCGCCTTTAATCACTGGGTTTCTTCTGGTTCCTTACAACTCATTGAAGCCCGTCGGTCCACTCCGGGTGACCGTGAGTTTGACCACAAACGAAGGATGTTACGTAAGGAAGTTGGGCAAAGCTTGCGTAAGAACCGAGAAGCCTAGTGGTCGGAGCCTGCTAATGAGCTGGAAGCAGCAGCTGCATCTGGTAACTACCGGAAGCTCTTCCAACTCATCCGAGCCACTGGCAGCAAGAAGTCTGGTGTGAGTGAAACAATCTGCGAGGATGATGGGATGCCAATCACTAACATCCACCGACGTCTTGGATGATGGGTAGAATTCTTCGAATGGCAGTCCAACTGGCCTGCTGCTCCGGCAACATCGGTCAGACTGTCCTGCCCTCCATGGCCGGTGATAACTGATCCACCAAACGCGGAGGAAGTCCGCAAGGAACTCCAACTCTTGAAGCGTTACAAATCACCTGGCCCAGATGACTTACCTCCGGCTCTTTTTAAAGATGGTGGTGACTTTTTGACTAAGGAATTAACAACGTTGTTTACAAAGGTTTGGGAGCTAGAGAGTGTACCAACGTAATGGAATGAGTCGATAGTTGTCCCTATCTCTAAATAAAGGGTTCACGTCGTTCCTGTAACAACTATCGGGGCATAAGTCTAATTCCGATTGCGTCCAAGCTATTGGCTTCCGTCATACTTCGTAGGTTGTTCAAAACCTGAGAAAGATTGACTCGCGAGGAGCAGGCTGGGTTTCGTTCTGGTCGAGGATGTATTGATCATATCTTCACCCTCCGCCAAATGTTAGAACACTGCCATACTTATCAAAGGCCAACAATCGTAGTGTTTCTTGACATCAGGGCTGCCTTCGATTCGTTGGACAGGACTGTTCTCTGGGATTGTCTATTGAAGAAGGGTGTGCCTGAGAAGTTTATTAACATCCTAAAAGCCCTATATAAAAACACCTCAGGCAGAGTGAGGGCATACAACCACCTCTCTCCATTGTTCTAGTCGAGCAGTGGGGTTAGACAGGGTTGCCCAATATCACCATTCCTCTTCAACTTTGCCGTCGACGACATTCTGGAAACAGCTCTGATGGATTTAAGTAATGGCGCTGTGGATCTGTTGCCTGGAGAAAGACTTCTAAACCTTGAGTATGCGGTTGATATTGTCTTACTGTGCGACAATGCCCAAGGCATGCAATCCGCACTTAATCAGTTGGCAAGTAGTGTCCGTATGTATGGTATGTGCTTTGCACCTTCTAAGTGCAAAGTACTTCTACAAGACTGTCAGGATTCTAATCCTGTACTCACCCTGGATGGTGAGCAGATAGAAGTAATCGAGAAGTTTGTGTATCTGGGTGGCTGCATAAGTGCTGGTGGGGGGTGTGAGTGATGAGATTAATGCACGTATAGTGAAAGCCAGAGCGGCTTATTCCAATCTGGGCCATCTTTGGCGCCTTCGTGATGTTAGTCTGGCTGTAAAAGGTCAGATCTACAACACGTCAGTGAGAGCAGTTTTGCTCTATGCTTGTGAAACCCGGCCTCTCCGAGTTGAGGATGTTAGACGAATCTCTGTGTTTGATCATCGTCTCCGAACGATTGCTGACATCCAGCGGCAACGTCATTTTAGTAATGCAGAGGTTCGGCACCGTGTGTCCGGGCACAGAGACGTTAATCCGATTGGTGTGACTATCTTGAAACACCGACTTCGGTGGCTGGGACATGTTTTTCGAATGTCGTCCCAGAGAATTCCACGTCGTGCATTACTTGCCGACGTTGGGACTGGTTGGAAAAAGCGGAGAGGTGGTCAGTGTATGACATAATGTCGCGGTATGAAAGCTGTACAGGACTGGCTTTTGTTGGTCCTTCACGACTCCCTGGTTGGGGTGGGGTCTGAAAGATAATGGAACACAGTGGCTAGAGACGTTATCAGATATTGCTCAGAATAGAAACCAATGGAGATCCTGCTGCAACTTTATTTTACTTTCTTCATAAAAAGAAAGACGTAACTTCCTTAATTGGAAGAATTGTCTGTGGCTGTACTTTTGCTATTTGAACTGGCCCTCGCATTATTGTTATTTCACTACCATACACCAATTTCTGTTCATTGTTGTACTTCTTTTTTCTTATACACACCTTATTTTCTTTTTTCCCTTCCCATTCTCATTGTTTTGTGTGGCGCATGTATTTATGGTGCCCCTTTGTACCAATATTTATGTGTTCAATTAAATAAAAATGGCTACTAAGTTGCATTTGAGAAATTGCATTCATATTTGTTCACCAAGTTATGACCGGATGTTATGTGGACTTATTATCTTTATTTATTTATTTCAACACATAGATATTGGTACAAAGAGGCAACGAATACATATGCGCCACACAAATCTCATTCGATATGTGTGGCGCATTCCTGTACCAATATTTGTGTTCAAATAAAATAAAAATAAATACATGAACATTCATAAAACAAATACAATATGGTTTTCAAATAAATGGTATTTTTCAATTTCGTCAGTCTGATTTTACATTCCATTTTATCATACATTTGAGATAAACAACCACCCAAATGGTGTATAGGTTTTTGTACTTTTTTTCCAGCTATTGCACATACAGGACCTGTGCTAGGCCTCAAATTTTCATCAGATGGTTTGCATTTAATTTCATGGGGTGGTTCCGGTTTAACCGTTAATGCTGCTTCCCTTCGTCTTTGGACGTCTGGTCCTGGTGATTGTGAGCAATCATCACATATTCCTAGATTGCGTCCCGTGAACTTTGGAAATATAATTCTCAACTCGGAAAGTGACCAAATTTCTGACGCTGGGAATCAAACTTTTACAAGTTCTAATTCCTCAGGAAGTGGGAATCAGAGTCCACAATCGTCTGTCCTGCCGATAAGGTTGGATACCACACATATGTCAATAGGCGATTTGTGGGGAGCCTCATCGTTATGTATTTTTGTTCCTGTAAGAAACCGCTTATTAATTGCTTCAGCGTCTAAACACAACACATCGACTAAAATTATAACGCGACACTTTTCAAAAGTGGGTTTCTTGAATTATCCAAACTGTTTTTCATTTGTCAGTAAACTCACTATTTTGTTATACGCTGTGCATTTGATATTCATATCTTATACCTAACTAAATACGTAAAAAAATATTTGTAGATATACTTTGTTTTTACTATTGACCAGACTTATAATTCAGTTATTCTTAGATTCACTTTGGTACATATCGGAATCATAATCTTAGTGCCAGTGTGCGACATCCCTAATGACCTTAGTAACTTCAGATTGGTTCTAATTAGCTGACTTATCTAAAATTCAATATCTTAGTTGTCATATCCTAACATCTCTTTGTAGGTACATACCTCACCCGAATAATAGTTGAGGTAGTTTGATAAGTGTTACATCAGCTTCCTACATCCATACCAGTTTCTTCATTAGGTAATACAACCTTCCGAGTGCACAAAATAGCGGAATTGCCTAACTCTATTCAGTTCAATGCATCATGACTGAAGCCAAACTTGGTGTGCTAGTTAGTCCGTGGTCTAGTTGAATTTGTATGTTTGAGTGTTAACTGTTTCTCTTTCATGGTTCATTAGTTTAGCGTTGATTCAGACTGAAGCACACATCCCACGAATGCATTTGGACATACATCCATTATTGAGGCTTTACCTCTAAGTACTTATATTTAAAATACCGTTTGTCTTTACCAGAGTTTTTATGAATTTTAGATACGTGCATGTGTTTGGAATGATCGCCGTTTAGAATTGTATACCTGCGGAGCTGATGGAAATCTGTTTACATGGCCCATTCTTCCTCTTTCAAGCAGCAATGTGATTGATGATGATCAGTTTTAGTTTATACACCTTAGTATTTTGTAAATAAACATGTATAGCGATAATTGAAATCTTATAATTAACTATTGCACACTTGTGTTGTTATTACTGAATATGCCTATCAGAACTAATGAATCCAATTGCCAGTTGACTGCTGTTTTTAATAAATCAAATGGAAGAGTTATGACATTAATACTATGTCGTTTTAGTTGAAATATCCATAATTGTTGTCAAGTGTCATATGTCGTACAAAGTTGAACAAAAGTGTACCTTAGTGATTGGTATATTTAATGGTTATCGTTTGCGATCAGTCTTGTGGTAACCATTTACCAACTGATTAAGTAAGTGAAACATTTTTAGCGTCTCGGGAAATGTCTTATTCGTTGGTACTAGAAAGCATAAATTACAATTTCGTCGTAAAAATACCTTGGAAATTATTTGCAATGTTGACATTTATTCCTGAGACGTGGTAAATAGCTTCCTGCTTTTGGGGTTTATTGGAAAATGTATGTCGCCTTTAATAACGGTTCAGATATTGCGTACGTGACAAATAGGCGAATCACGACTGTACTGTCTTCTTATTGCTAAATTTATACATAAAAAACTTCCCTCGAACTAGTATTTTAGTGTTATAGCTATGAAAGTTGAACTGATTTATCTTCTTACAAGTGCTCCTTTTCATTTCGAATCATGATCGAGTTAGTTGAGCTAATATTGCTCAGTCAGTCAGCTACAAAATAGGACCAGGCACATATGTACATCGGTCCATGTTGCCATACCTCATTAGCACAGCGAGATGAACACCGGATTCATAGGAGTGGTTAGGTCAAAGGTGGTAATATATAGGAGAAAGATTGCATATAAGGACATAGTACAGGAAGAAAGAATTAGTTGGTAGAAAGAAAGATATAAAGCGATTTTAACCTCGTAGTTTGAGGGAAGACAAAGAGTGTATACACCGACGCCATTGTTATCGATTCTGAGCCATGTCACTAAGAGTCACCAACCACTAGTTACATTAGTCGCGCGGACCCCAACCAAATAGTCTGCATCTACCAACATGGCTCAGACTACAAGTTAGTGACTTCAAGAACTGATGCCACGTTTTGGTTCGACCGCCCCTAACTTTCTTCCAACCATTTCCAACACTAGTATTGCGTGTCGTGGTAATCGGTGTTCAGGCATACGTAACACGTGGCCCAACCATCTCAGTCGGTAAAGATTCACAACCTCATCAACTGATTTACCATCATTCCCTAATACCCTGCGTCTAACCTCACTATTACTTACCCGGTGACACCAACAGACGCCAGCAATATTTCTAAGATATCTGTGGCCAAATACTTGTAGCTTTTGAGTGTCTTCTACTCTTAATGGCCATGTTTCGCTGCCGTAAAGCATAGCAGGACGAACTGCCACGCTGTATACTCGTCCTTTTATTGATAGACGGATATCTTGACTTTGCCATAGATGACGTAAGTTGGCAAAAGCCAAACGAACTTTTCGAATCCGTGCTGAAATTTCGTCAGACACCAACATATGAGGGCTGATCAGACTTCCAAGATAAGTGAAGTTTGACTACTTCACTCCCTATGCTTAGTTCAGGTATTGACGCAGACCAGTGCTGAAGCAACAACTTACATTTAGAGGGAGAGAAGCGCATTCCAAACATGCTGACATTGTTGCTCAGTGCTACCAAAAGACTGCATTTTATCAGCGTCTTCACCAAACAGGACTATATCATCTAAGTCGATAAGTGGAGCTCCTGGAAGGAGATCAATACCCAAGAATTCAGTAGACGAATGTTATTTCCATCAATAGGTCTATGATGAAGTTAAACAGAAATGGGGAAAGTGGACAGCCTTGACGGACACCACTTGAGGTTGCAAAAGCAGATGACAGTTCGCCATAAGTCCTGACTCGACTAGTAGTGTTCGAGTAAGGAGCCTTTACAAGGTTTATGTACTTCTGTGGTACGCCTTTCAATGACAGACACTGCCACAGAATCTTGCGGTCTACCGAGTCAAATGCTGCCTTTAAGTCAAGAAGGACCACCATTGTTGGACCCCGGTAAGTATGTCTATGTTCTAGAACCTGACGAATGGCGAATATGTGGTCGATGCAGCCACGACCAGGTCTGAAGCCAGCTTGATTCTCCAGTGTTTGCAGTCCACGAGTCTTAGTTAGGCGTCTGATAATTATCGAGTCCAGTATTTTAGATACCATATTTATTAAACAAGTACGGAGCTAAGACAAAAATTACTCATAAAAACGTCGTGTGTGACCGACCTCAAGCAGTTGTCCCTTGGGCACTGCGGTCACGCTCCCAGGTCACTAAGACCATGTCTAACCCAATTTCCTTTTCAGGTACCTCCAGAAGAACCCTTCCACGGTGTGGGCAACCGGGAAGTGATAACCGCCCTCATACCTCTCACAGCACTCAAGACCACTGAGCTAATATTGAACTTGATGTTGAACATAGTTTAAGTACAACCTTTTTATTCAAACCAATGGAATATCGGATCCATAATTGATTTCCTATATATAGTCTCTAGAACTGTGACCTGCACTTTTGAGCTACAGAACCTTAGGAAATAGTACAACAATTCTGAGGCTATATTAAAACTAAAATGCAACAGCTAAGCGTATCGGAAAAGGTAACTAGCATCTTCAGAAAAGTGTCAGAGTATAAAAAATATGTTTCTCATATAACAATTCATTTGTTGCTTCAGGACTGGTCTGCGTTAACACCTGAACTAAGGATAGGGAGTGAAGTAGTCGAACGCGTTGACAACTTCACTTATCTTGGAAGTCTGATCAGCCCTAATGGGTTGGTATCGGACGAAATCTCAGCACGGATTCGAAAAGCTCGTTTGGCTTTTGCCAACTTACGTCACCTGTGGCGAAGGCGAGATATCCGTCTATCAATAAAAGGACGAGTATACTGCGCGGCAGTCCGTTCTGTTTTACTTTACGGTAGCGAAACATGGCCATTAAGAGTAGAAGACACTCGCAAGCTGCTAGTATTTGACCACAGATGCCTTAGAAATATTGCTGGCGTCTGCTGGGATAATCGGGTAAGTAATAGTGAGGTTAGACGCAGGGTATTAGGAAAGGATGGTAAATCAGTTGATGAGGTTATGAATCTTCATCGACTGAGATGGTTGGGCCACGTGTTACGTATGCCTGAACACCGATTACCACGACGTGCAATGCTATCCGGTGTTGGGGATGGTTGGAAGAAAGTTAGGGGCGGCCAAACCAAAACGTGGCATCAGTGCTTGAAGTCACTAACTTCTAGTCTGAGCCATGTTGGTAGATGCAGACTACTTGGTTGGGGTCCGCGTGACTATCGTAACCAATGGTTGGAGACTCTTGGTGACATGGCTCAGAATCGATCACAATGGCGTCGGTGTATACACTCGGTTTCTTCCCTTAAACTAAGAGATTAAAAGCGCTTCATATCTTTCTTTCTACTAACCAATTCTTTCTTCTTGTACTATATCTCTATATGCAATCTTTCTCTTATATATTACCACCTTTTACCTAACCACTGTTATGAATCCGGTGTTCATCTTGTTGTGCTGATGCGGTATGGCAACCTGGACCGATGCACATAAGTGCATGGTTCTACGTTGTAGCTGACTGACTGCTGGGTACGCTTGATGTGTTTTCTAGTAATGTTTCGAATCTCAGCCAGTTTTTAAGCATAGCATTGTTACGGGGTAATCATTTTCGTATCGAGTATTTGAAAATGGTGGTTGTTTATTTAGTGCGTGTTTGATTCCAGTTCATATGAAGTTGCTCAAAGTATTTATAATCGACAAGGCATCACTATGAGAAAAACCTCATTCTTACGATCTGTTTACAAGAAATTATATACTTTGCCACACGTTATTTCAATATCATATCTCTCTAACGTCCTTTAATCATTCGTCTCCTAATGTATTTTGAGGCCTACTGCTGCAGAGGCTGCTGCTAAACTGGTTGTCTTCATCCACATTTTTTGCTGTGTAAGGGATAGAAAATCTAGGTGTTCCACGACGTCTAGATTATTTAGTTGCGTCCGAGGTTTCCGTGATTCTGTTGAGATGCGGAAATCTTCATAATCCAATCAAATACCGGAAGAAAAATCGAGAACAAGCAAGCAGCCATGTCTAACACTGATCTCCACTTGCAATGAATCAGTGAGTTGTCTTACATGCATCACTTAGTAGTGTAGTCCGTCGTAAGAATTCCGTATGGTGGTGAAGATCTTGTCAAATACTCCATAATGTAGAAGAGGGATGCATATCGTTTCCCTATCGGCGCTGTTCATTCCTCTTAGTTAAGGAAGATGAATAGTGACGAGTTCCATCCAATTGATTGCTCAACGATGATCCGTAGTGTCGCGATTTGGACTGAGTACAACCGATAATTACGGAGTCGAGGCCTGTTGATCTCGAAGCTGAATCTTTCATCTGGTTTAGTGATACTCTGTTGAAAACTTTTCCTGATACCGGTAGTAGTGTGATACCTCCGTAGTTCTCACATTTGTTCAGATCTTTCTCTGGTATTTTGATGCAGTATCCTTTCCGGTCTGCCAGCAATTGTTCTTACTCCCGAATCTCTCTGAATAGAACGTAGAGCATCTTTACAGTTGCTTCTATATCTGAATTCAGTACTTCAGCTGATATGTTTTCAGGTCCTGCTGCTTTCCCACTTTTGATTTGTCTTATGGCCATGCTGATTTCTTCGATAATTGGTGGAATGACAGCTGTAGGAATATCCATGTATGCCGCTTTAATGTCCGGAGGGTTCAGTGGGGCTGGTCTACTCAAGAGTTCTTCGGAGTGTTCAACCCACCTGTTCCTCTGTTCTTGAATCTGTGATTTCCTACCTTGTTTGTCCTTAATTGGTCTCTCTGGTTTACTATAATTTTCTGCTAGTTTATTCGTTGTGCCATATTTCCTTCCTTTGCAGCTTTTCCTGCTATCGTTGCTAGGTCTTCAACGTATTTCTGCTTGTCGGCTTTGATACTCTTCTTCACTTGCTTGTTTGCTTCTGTGTCTCCAGCATTGGCCTTGACTGTCGTTGATCTTGTACTCCATAGAAATGATGGATTGGTGATATTTCCGAGCACACATATTATCAGAATTTTTCGCAATTCCTAACTCCAATACAGGAGAACGATTTTGGAAGATGAGAACTAATGCTGCGATAAGAAACCAGGTCAGCCCATTTATGATATATAACTAACGTAATGGCATAATGAATGAAAACCCGCTACAAAACCTTAGCTCCAAAGAGAAAGATATTAAAACGCACGTCTCATTCTAGAAACATGGGGATGAAGACACTTGAGACTAGATACGCTTGTCAATTAAGTAATTTCGTACTCTAAATTAGTCATACCTTGTGTCGTATGTCCTCACTACACGGGTACCAAAAGCTACATAAAAGTACTATAACAACTGTGAAGATATATTCCAACGTCTATTGGATCCATCAACAGTGAAATAGTAGCAAGACCGGGAACGAGATTTGACTGAGCACGTAGCCCTGAAAAGGACTATCGAAGAAATGAGTTATGGGGCCAGCAAACGATTTTCAGGTGTCATACACTGATGTGTGGGCGAGGAAGCTAGTGATCGGTCTTTTACCTTGTCGAACTAGTAAGTAGTCTGACAGATATTAGGTGCGCTATGTATTTCCCTACCCTTTGGTACTATTGTTGGCGTGGAAATATACTCATGTTCTTGTCAAGTTAGCCACGTCTTCTTGATCCAAGTTGTGTTGAAATCCTGTAGAATAGACTGGCAAGGTATCTAGTGTAGATATTCGTCTAAGACAAATTAGTGTTCTATTGGTATAAAGGAGGAAACCGAGCCTTATTTCATACACCAATAAATAATTTATTCTAAAGATCTGATGAGCTATAATGAACAAGTACATACACAAGTGAAGGACACATGAAACTGACGAAAGTGGTAACAATTCACCGGAAACAGTTTTGGAGAAAATTTGAGGATGTTTGGTTTATTTTGGCTTTTTGTATCCGTTCGTCGTACCAGCGTTACTTTTACGTTTACGATCAGATGCACTGTTTGATACCTTTTTGTGATTGCTGTTGGGAGTCGACGTGGATGACTACAAGGAAAAGAGTGAGAACAGTAACCGACGCATGAGATAAGCATACACCAAAACATTTACTTACATGTGAAAATGTACATAGGTAAAAGTTCGTAAACAATAATTTGAATAAATGTGAAATAACCAATAGGATTGTCGTATGCTTTTTCTGTTATTTTACCTATTAAGAATAAGTTTGAGCAGGTGCATTGTGTAGATGAATAAGGCTCGTATACAAATAGCAAACTATATGCATTTCATAAATCTGAAGCTCTAAGTACGCAAAATACTAAGAAAATTTGTACTTCCAAACATTAACATCACTATCATGAAGTTACAGACATCATTTGACTGAATCAAGTCTTAAAACAATGGATCAACAGATTACGATAAGTTGCTGGTGCACTAATTAATAATAGTCACTGGCGTATTTTGTACTTATCCTGGAATGAAATATCTTTACTTATCACCTGTTAGTAGCCTCTGGAATTTAAAGACAGGATTTCAATCGCATATGCTCTCAAGCATTGCAATAAGAGAAAACGAAGGTTTTGACAAGAGAACTTACCATTTTCAGAAGTAAAAATAGTGACAGAATCCTGTTTATACAGTGACGAGTATGAACCTGAGCACATGAAAGTAATTTAAGCGAGAGTAATTAACTAGATAACAACAAATGCCGGTGTGATAATATGAGTTAAAAGTTATTGAGGACTTGTTCATCAAAGCTACACAATTCATTAATATGTATTATAGACCAGATGATTCGAGTTCATCATTGTAACTAAATAGAATAAAAAATTGTCAAATAATAAGCTTCCATTGACAGTACTTACATTACTTTTTGATGGAACACAGCTGAAAAAGTTGTCTATTCGACCTTGAGTAGTTGTATTTCTGGCTTTTAATAACTTTTTCGCTCCATTTCTTATACGTTCTTCACTTTTAATAGTCAGATGAACAAATAAAAAAGAAAATGCGGAGTTGCGTACATATACAAAAAACGAAACCATAACGATGAGCTATACAATGATATCGTGTATGTTTAACGAAATCTGTAAAAGTATATTATGACGACGAAGCAATCAGATTCGGAGTTGTGGGAGAAAACCAAAAATCACTGAGGAAGAGTGTGTTTTATACTAAGATTTAGTTGCCGAGATGCTTAACATTGATAAACATGGAAAGCCTAATGAATAGGGACTATGATTTATAATTTTTTAAAGATAAATGTTCCCGATACCTAAAACCAAGAACTTCTCTGCAAATGTCTTCATTTACATGGCGCCACAGGGCAGTCGCCTTCTCTTATATTTACTACTAACTGATAACCCTAAGCCTTCAACTCCAGGTTAACTCTTAAACATGACCTAACTCCTGGGCCTTAAATCAAAATATTAATCGTAAATCCTAACAAGGACTCATAAAGTTTTTCGGTTTCAATATAATAAACTATTTACTTGTATTACCTACATTCTTATTGACTAAGAATTTAACATTTCAGCGTAATTTCGGGGTTGCTGAAAGTCATCAGTAAGGCATACTCTTTCAAAACTTCCAAGTGTTTTATTTGCATATAGATACAAGGAAGGAACTAAGTAGCTTTCATGCTTTTCTAAATCAGCATCGCTTTCATCATTGGCTGAAAACGTTTCAAAACCACTGCATTTTTACTAAATAATAATAAAATTTTGACGAACTGTCGACTAGGCAGTTGAATATCTGAATCTGATTGCTTCTTAGTGATTATCTACCTCACAATTTAGACAGGTTACTGTGCTTTGCATAGTGACTCCCAATTCGTTAAATAACTTACATATAGTTGTAAGAAACTACAACAAAAGTTGAATTACAATAGTACATTTTTGAGATTAAAAGAATAACCTTTAAACTACATAATCCATCTAAATTACGCTAGCAGAGATGTATTGCTTGGAAACCAGAAAACTGAAAAGATCGCAAGTGGTAATCGTGATAAAATCAGTCAGTCAGTTACAACGCAGTACCAAGTACATATATTCAAGTTGCCACACCTAATTAGCACAACAAGATGACACACCAAATTCATAGAAGTAGTCACTTCAATAGTAGTAATATATAAAAGATTATGTATAAGGATATAGTACAGTAAGAAAGAATCCGTTGGTAGAAAGAAAGATATAAAGCAGGTTGCCATACCTCATTAGCACAGCGAGATGAACACCGGATTCATAGGAGTGGTTAGGTCAAAGGTGGTAATATATAGGAGAAAGATTGCATATAAGGACATAGTACAGGAAGAAAGAATTAGTTGGTAGAAAGAAAGATATAAAGCGATTTTAACCTCGTAGTTTGAGGGAAGACAAAGAGTGTATACACCGACGCCATTGTTATCGATTCTGAGCCATGTCACTAAGAGTCACCAACCACTAGTTACATTAGTCGCGCGGACCCCAACCAAATAGTCTGCATCTACCAACATGGCTCAGACTACAAGTTAGTGACTTCAAGAACTGATGCCACGTTTTGGTTTGGCCGCCCCTAACTTTCTTCCAACCATTTCCAACACTAGCTAGTATTGCGTGTCGTGGTAATCGGTGTTCAGGCATACGTAACACGTGGCCCAACCATCTCAGTCGGTAAAGATTCACAACCTCATCAACTGATTTACCATCATTCCCTAATACCCTGCGTTTAACCTCACTATTACTTACCCGGTGACACCAACAGACGCCAGCAATATTTCTAAGACATCTGTGGTCAAATACTAGTAGCTTTTGAGTGTCTTCTACTCTTAATGGCCACAGAACAGACTGCCACGCAGTATACTCGTCCTTTTATTGATAGACGGATATCTCGCCTTTACCATAGGTGACGTAAGTTGGCAAAAGCCAAACGAGCTTTTCGAATCCGTGCAGAGATTTCGTCAGAAAATAAAAAGTTTGGAATGTTTAGCAATACTCACTTGAACCCATGTTTGTGGCACAGAAACTCTACCAAACCTTCTTCATCTGGTTCATTCCATTTAAGCTAAAAGAAGAAACCATAGTGAAACAGTCAGTGGAAATCCTCAACTTTATTGATTGCACTATAGAGACAAATATAGCCTTTCAGTGTAAAAGTCTATTTTTCCAATAAACTATCGGTAACATTCCACTTTAAGGTTCGTTATTTAGACGTAAGGAACGTTATTGAGTAATAAGTGAAAAATAATCTGAAGTGATGAATAAGTAAGCTTATTATTAAATGTTATTCACAAGTTGGAGAGTGATTGATATGATACCCCATTTTAATAGTCTATCCACAGAACCAACTTCTTATAATGAGGTTACTCAGCGAAATGAGGCACATGCCAAACAAAAATTGAACTTATGACTTGAATAACTGTAATATTATTTCAAAAATTGCAGTCAAAATATTTGTTTTTATTTGAGAATACATTCGTCCAGCGACCTGTAGATAGGTTTGAACTTATTTGATTTACTTTGTGTCAGCTTTTGAATACAAGCAAAAAATACAGAGTCTATACCTTAAGATTGACGTCAAGTTAACAAAAAGTCAACAAATTCAACAATAAAATGTGTAATTCTACCTCTCTCTCTCTCTACTATATGAACCTAAGAAAATGCTCAACTCCGTAGATTGACAGGCTTTATAGCAATATCTGTCATTGAAAAACGCACCAAAGAAGTACATCAACTTTGTATAGACTCTCTAATCAGACACTACTGGTCAATTCAGGATTGATAACATCAAGTGTTCGTCGAGGTCGTCCGTTTCCCCATTTTTTAACCAACTTTGCCATAGATATCCTTTCAGAGATAACACTTTTCTCATTAACCACTTCACTCATCTTAAAAGTCTCGTCAGCTTTGGTGGGATTGAGTGGGACGAAATCTGGACATGGATGTAAGAAGCTCGCTTGGATTTCGCTAACTTACGTCACCTGTGGTATAAGCGAGATGTCCATCTCTCAACCAAAAGATGAGTATACTTTGCAGAAGTTCCTTTCGTTCTACTTTGTGGTTGTGAAACATGGCTTTTAAAAATGAAAGACATTCGTAGGTAATTAGAATGTTGTCATAGATGTCTTCACGTATTTTGGGACCATTAAGCGTGCAATACTGACGTTAAACACAGCATATTAGATGTAGATGGCAAATCATTTGATATGCACAGTGATTCATGGTCGCCTGAGATGGCTGGGACATGTATTACGTATCCTCAATCACGCTCTTACTTCAATGTAGTCAGTCAGTCATCCACAATGTATGACCAGGCACATATATACATTGGTCCGAGTTGCCATACCTCATTAGCACAAGATGAACACACAATTCACAGAAGCAGTTACTTCAATAATGCTTCGACGCAAGATGATAGTTGATGTGAGCGGCTAGAAGAAGGCTAGGGACGGCCTAGCCAAGGCATAGAATCAGTCCATGTAATCACTAACTGTTGGATTGAGATACATGGGTGGGTGTAGACTATTTGGTTGGGGTCATTGCGATCCTCTTGATTAATGGCTATACTGACTGATTTCCTAGTATTTGTAAGAATTTAATTTCAAGAAATGTGGTCGTTTAAAATTTAGAGATGAGATCATTAATTTGTTTCTATCATACCAGGACTATTCGTAATCGTTATGAGCCAAACCACTGGGACACTTAGGGGTTAGTTAAAATTAACATATTCAACCAGTACATAAGTATACAGGTTTAGTGGTAGACTGGTTACTAGTATATCATCAATAGCATCGAACATGCAACAATAAAATGACTAAAACATATCTTGCTGTTATGTCTACAAATTATTTGCTTATAATGCATTAGTTCGTAGAAAAGTACACCTAGAAACAATTGAGGTTAAACAATAGTCTCTAAGGTTGGTTAAGTGTGGACTATGTAGGGAAAAATTTAATTTGCTTTGGTGAAGAAATATAGATGTAAAAGATCTAATTGGTAACATACTTCAATTGAAGAAGGGTCTGTCACCTCGGGATTCAAGAAAAGCTTTTTCGCATCTTCGTAAGGCCAATCGTCTGGGACAGGATATTTAGATTTATCGAGATTCTTCAAAACACAATCAATCGACTGATACTTATGCAACAAATCTAACGCTTTCTTAGGACCGATTCCTCGTATTGTATCAACGTAGTCACAACCAAGTAATATGCACAAATCTATAAATTGGTCCATAGTTAAACCAAGACCTTCGAGAACTGACGTCAGGTTGAACTCTTGAATGGCCATTTTTCTATATAAAGAAATTAATAAACATTTTGTGAATATCACAGGCTATTCGCATAAAGATCTATCTCAATTAGTCTGTACACTACACAAAAAGATGATGGCATAAGATATGCCCGGATTTTCTGAAGGAATCTAAATATTAGGAAAATCCTATGATTAAGTGTTCCACGTTATTATGGTCAACTATAAAGGTATAAATTCAATGAAGGTATTGTATTTATTGAGAGACGACAGACGATGTGAGAATTTCGGAGAAGATCTACTGATAGCAACAACTTGCGGATCTAGTACAATTTCTGCCTCCTTATATGTAAATTTAAATTAAATTACGCTGCATTTTAATTATGGGAAACACATACGTAGATGAACGAAACAGTTAGTAAACACTTGTTGAAACGAATAGCCCCATACACAGCAATACGCGAACCAGGTAATATTTGGTACTTATCAGGCTAACAGATTAACAAACTCATAAGGCTAGCATCACTCTTATATTTATCACCTCAAGTTATGTCTACGGACCAGTCACGAAAAAACGCTGAAGTTATCTTACACTCCGACAACGAATTTCCTAATACTTTACATCAAGCTCGTTTACTAATCGATAAATAAAGATCCCAAGAAGTGATGTTAGAATTAACTAAAGAAAATGCTATCTACTAGGGAATAGTAATCTGAACTGGGTTTGGTAATCCACTAAGTTCAAAAGAGTTATGACGCTAACATAATTACTCGTTTTTCAGTTTAATATCCGTGAAGTGGAAGAACATACCGCACTGCAGCCAGGTAGTAGCAGCTAACAACTTCAATATTTAATGATTGATTTACGAGCTCATTATTAAGTGAACAATTGTTAAAGTATGTTAACTGAGAGGTGATAATGTTAACAATCATAGTAAATATAACATTTGAAAGCAAAATTCAGTTTCGTTGGTTGTTGTATTTTGGAACAGTAACCAACAGTAGAAAAATACCCAGAAAATTTAGAAACCAACTTAAGGTCTTCACATTACTTATCGTAAATCGTAGGATAGGTCAGAATAACGATATACTGAATATGCACTAAAACTGTACAATGAGAATTATTTGTCACTAGTGCATTAACAACAAAACAAAATCATTCACTCAACATATGGTTGTAAAGTGAAGAATGGGATATTTTTGACAATCAAAATAGGTCTAAAATGAAGTAATTACCTGGCTTCACTGAATGTCAAATGTCGTAGCAGAATTGGAGTACCAAATGCCAATGCATCCATATCTTCAGTCCCTACAGCATAAACTTTTCCTGACTTCGCCAATACTGCACATTGCGCTTCTGCTTCTCCAGGTGCCTGGAACAGCCAAATTAGCGATGTACAATCAAGGGATAAGGGGGAAGTAAACAAGTGTATATTCTTGTCATATTAGCTATTTGTTTTCGACAGCCACATTAAGTAAAAGAGCACGGGATGATCTGATTTTAAGTGAGTGAACCACGACTTCATAACCGTTTTTAACCAGTGGCTTAAAAGTTAGCAGATAAGTAACACCCGTATCTGTTACGCTGAATATACACTTCAGAGTAATCAGGTGTAACTATGTAACCAATATATATTAAACTATGAACATCGTCAATTCAAAAGCCTTCAACAAAACTACGTTCATTTGTACATTTTGGAAACCAAAAGTTATCAAACAGTCTAGTCCAAGTGTAAAAGCAATTCTAGATGTATTCGATAGGCCTTCAACTTTACTATTCATTTTGGCAATATCTGTGGTACATGATATTCAGTGTAAGAAATAAAAAGCGATTCTACTAGATCTGGATGGAAACAACTCCAACTGTTACATTTATTTACCTCTCACCTAATTAGCTCTCTAATTTTTCTATCAAGGTTCCATATATCGAACTGATGATGGATCGATAATCGATATTTTGTCATTTCACGGGTTGTTTTACGTGGCCTTACTTAAAAAGATTCCTAAATTATCATATCTGGGAGGAAGATATTCGCTACTGTAAGTAATAATAAGGATTTCAGTTTATGAGAATAGTCTTTAAGTACACATTTATTAATTGATACTTCAAAAATAAACTTGATATTTGAAGCAGTTTCTGATGCTTCATATCCCTATTTGAACCCGTATAAGAGTCAACCAAATTTGTTTTTATTTCATGAATATTTTAAAAAATATTCTGGAACGGTGCCACAAAATGGAAATAATAAACAAAAGCACTAGATTTTCTTAATGGAAGGACCTGTTCTGCAAACCAAATGTTAGTAATTATCGTTACAAAAGCACCAAAACCTAATCTTACACTCGTTCCTCAGCAGTACATGTGAAATAAAAGAAAATGCGTACAGGCTGTCATAATTCTACTGAATGGCTATAATAGACCAACCATAAATATCATATAGTGAAAGGTGAAGACAAGATACCTGATAGAAAAGTGAAAATTCAATCATAAAAGGCTGTGAGAAAAAAGAAAATAATTTATCAACCACCAGCAAAATTTTGCACGTTACTTAAACACACTGAGGTGTGTCCTTACGCAAAATTTCGTTGACCTTTTCTAATTCAATTCCATTGACCTAGAATAGGAAGTAGTCAAATAATACTCGCTAGTGCACAATGATCAGTGCACGCATTTTGTATGACTAAAAGGTAAGTTTGGAACGTAGTACTTGATATGAAAGATCTTAGTTTTCTATAATATTCAGTGCTGACAATTCAGTCATATGCATCCATAGCTTGTGTCAGCTCTCCTACTCATGGTTCCAAAGCTTTAAACAGTTGGCAGCATTTCCTTTATAAATAAATGATAACGACTGCTCGTGACAACTAATTCTGGATTGTATATGCGAATAAAATATCTGACAGAAATTACAGAAAACTTAAGACTTAATGTTCCGATGTTTAATTAAAATCCACTGTACACTTTTCTATTCACTTAAGTAAAAAATATTAATCCAAAAACCAAACGATGGAATTTGATCACAGTAGTCATAAAAATTCCTCACAAGGAATACTGATTAATTCGCTGAATCGAAAAAAAAGACTAGGATGAAGTGCTGAAATCTGACTTCATAGGTTACAAGTATATATACAAGCTTGTCAATGTACGTTCAGAACATCCGAATATTGTTTCACCTAGTTCAGAATTGACCTGCTGGTTAGAATTGTTGGTTATCGAATAGTGTTACTCGAAGCTGAGCACTAAAACACATGCTTAGTTATTTAGCTTCATTATACATTCATGTATTTTTAAGGATATTCAGGGTACAGAAACCCGGAGGAATATCACCCTGACATTTTAATTCAGATTATTTTTTCTTCACAAATATTTTTCTTACCGAATATGAAAGCAAATAACTGGTGTAGGTAACCAGGACATGAGTATTAGTCACTATTTACTCTATTCTTCCTAAGTCAGGTGGAAAAATAGATATTACTAGAGTTGCAGAGATGCCTTGATTATGCTATATACTCAAAAGGAAAATTATTTTAAACGATAAATTGGTCGAAAAGCTTAAGGATTTATTACAAGAACTCACATTAACAAACGGAACGCCCATTAAATTAAGAAGCTGTCTGCAATCTTCGTTATGAGCTGGAGTAACCTTAACTAAACGTTTGGAGAATTTCTCGATAGCTTCTAAATCTTCTTCAGCTTCTGCTTTGGCTAATTCTTTAGTTGACTCAATACGTCTGTCAGAGCGTTTGGCTAACTCTCCAGCTTTCATAGAGGGTGGTTTTCCTTCAAAAACATATACTGGTTTAATTCCATTTTCTATCATTCTTATTGTTCTATAAAACATGCCCATCAAATGGCTAAAATATCAGGAAGCAAAAAAGAGAGCGCAGTGTTAAATACAGTGCTGGAGCAGTCGCAGTTGGAAACCAACGAACGGAAAATCTAACGGATACAATCTTATAACTTTGAACAGCATGAGTGACCATCAATGTCGCCGCGTAGCGTCTGTGATATTGTTTTTGCTCTTACAAAAATTTATTAGCTACCGCCAAGTTTTTTTGATTTACACTACATCAAAGTAACTCATCACCCAAATGCCCTTAAACGGTTGAGAGGGAGAGTCAGAAATCGCTCTCTCTCTCTCTCTCTCTCGAAATGTTCCCACATGGCCAAGTGTATAGAGCTACTGTTAGGGACGTCCTGCTCACTGGCTTCTCGCGGTGCGAGTGTTGCTTACGAAATTGAGAGGACGAAAAGCGAATATCCGACGCTTAAAGCGGGTTGATGGACACGGAGAATCCACCTAGGGGAGTTGGAAAACCGTGATTCCAAACCAATGTTGCGCATAGGCTCCAGGATCCTAAGGGAACAAATGGCGTATGAACCTATTGTTAGTCACCAGATACCATGGAATCGCGTCTCTTAACGTTGATCCACTACTTTGTGGATCAAACCTTTCGGTCAAAGGCTCGGGTAGTGGTCTTCTAAGAGAAGGAAGTCCGCAAGAAACTCCAACTCTTGAGGCGCTACAAACCACTAGGCCCAGATGACCTAACTCCGGTCCTTTTTAAAGATGGTGATGACTTTCTGGTTACGGAACTGGCTGAGTTGTTTGCAAAGGTCTGGCAATTAGAAACTGTTCCAACATCATGGAATGAGTCGATAATCATCCCTATCTTTAAAAAGGGTTCACATCACCTATGCAAAAACCATCGGAGGATAAGTCCACTTCCGATTGCGTCTAAACTATTGTCTTCCGTCATACTTCGTAGATTATTCAGAACACGTGGAAGATTGGTTGCGGGAAGCAGGCTGGTCTCCGTTCTAGTCGAGGACATATTGGTCATATTTTCACTCTCCAACAAATGTTAGAACACCCTCATACTTATCACAGGTCAACAATCTTTGTTTCTTGACATCAGGGCTGCCTTCGATCCGTTGGACAGGACTGTTCTCTGGGACTGTTTGTTGAAGAGGCGTGTGCCTGAGAAGTTTATTAACATCTGGAAGGCTCTATATACAAATACCTAAAGCAGAATAAGGGGATACAACAACCTTTCTTTATTGTTTTGTCCACGCAGTGGGGTTTGACAGGGTTGCCCAGTGTCACCATTCCTCTTCAACTTTGTCATCGATGATGTTCTAGAAACAACTCTGACAGATGTACGTAATGCACCTATCTGGACTACTTTGATGTTTTCATGATGTTAGTTTGGTTGTAAAAGTCGGATCTGTGATGTGTTGGTGGGAGAAGTTTTGTTCCACAACTGTGAAACTTGGCTTCTCTGAGTTGAGGATGTAAGACGATTCTGTGTTTGATCAGCGTTGCTGAAATTCAGTGGCAACACCACGTTAATCATGCGGAGCTTCGGCAACATGTGTTCAGGCACATAGACAATAATTCGATTAGTGTTACTATTTTGAGACATCGACTTCGATAGCTCGTCCCAAGGAATTCCATGTCATGCATTATTTGCCAACGCTGGTTGAAAAAGGCGGACAGGTGGTCTGTGTATGACATGGTGTGGTGTTATGAAAGTTGTATAGGACTGGCTTCTGTTGGTCCCTCACGACTCCCTGATTGGGGTCCCAGAGATAGTGCGACACACTAGCTTGAGACGTTATCAGACATGGCCAGTGGCGATCCTGTTGTAACTTTCCTTTATTTTCTTTGTAAAAGTGGACGTAACTTCTGTAACTGAAAGAACTCTTTCTGGTTATATTTTTGCTAACTGAACTGTTTCTCCAATTACTATCGTTATTATTTTACCCTTATACACTAATTTATGTTCGTTGTTGTTCTTTTATTGTAGGCACTTTACATTCTCTACCTCTTCACAAACTCATTGTTATTGTGTGGCACATATGTATTTGGTGCCTTCTTGTACCAATGTTTATGTGTTTAAATAAATAAATAAATAAATAAATAAATAAATAAAAGTAACCTACACGATTTTTGATACTGAAAAAAAGAACCCAGGCAATCAAACAGACAAACGAAATATATATAATCAGAAAAACTAGTCATGTAATCGCATTCTAAACGTCTAACAAACCAATACTTGAGGTGCACATATGAATCGCGAGAAACATTTCAAAGATATTCCCTGTTTAACGTTACAACGCCACAGAGGATTTTCTGACTCCTCATCACTAAGATCATTTTTGTCATCTACAGATTTGAAAATTAGTGATGGAATATGATGGGTTTTTCTTTTTTAGTGGAGTATTCACCATAGTTTTTATAACGTCCTGGTAACAACAAATTACAATGAGATCAAAGCTAGTCTAACGCTCTGTCGAATGTATAAGTAACTTTTATTTAAGTCCACTTTTGATTTTCTTGGCTTCGAACTTATTTCTAATAGGTTTCTCAGTTGTGATTTTACTACGTCTGTTGAGGTGCAGGCAAATCTATCCTTAAATGAAGCATAATCTAGATCCAGGGCTAGTATGTCTCATATTGATCACAAGGAGTGAGGGGGCTAGGTGTGTGAGTCATTCTACCAATCTTGGAAGTTTCATCAGTCCTTAAGCTCAGGAGGACACCATGCTTACCGCCCTTTAATACTATTTATTGCTGGTGAACTATTTCCTTCGCCCTTAGCTTCCCGTCTCACTTGATATCATTTCTCATCTCTCATGCTTCTAATCTTGTTATGTTTTCCTTCCGATGTGATAACATGATAATTTAGCAGCTTAGATTGAAACACATTTATGTCAGGCACTACTCTGACTTATGATTGATATAATCGGTGTTCGCACATGGAAAAGTACATGCATTGCCCACTAATAGGTTCCCGACCGAAGCTGCTACCTTGACGCGGTGGTCGGGCTTGCCTATCGTGATGACCCAACCGAGCTATATTGGCTGGAACATATGTTCCTGTAGATTCTACCATGCCAGGCAGGTCGATTGGAGAACGGTAAGACTAAAAGCAGCAACTCAAGGTCTGAGGGCGAAGTAGTACTGCTGACTGTAGAGGGGTGTGACGGCAGTTTTATTTATTTATTTCAACACATAGATATTGGTACAAGGAGGTACCAAATACATAAGCCCCACACAAATCTCATTTGATATGTGTGAGGGCTGTGGTACTGCCCGGGTGCCCAAACCGAAGCAGGTGGTTTTCTTAGGGGGGCACACCCCTGAAGGTGACGGCAGTAAGGTGTTACCTTCAGACAACCAGCATCTGCAGCGATGCTGCCTTCCCACAAGGAGGGGTGGAGTTAGAAAAGGTCGACCCTAAAAATGTCACACCTCACCTTACCTCATGGATTTCCGTCTCCGGCGGTAAGGCCCTTTGAAGAACGGAGCTAACTCATTAAAAACCTTCCACGAAAAGGCCGTGTGCGACCGGCCTCAAGCAGCTGTCCCTTGGGCTCTGCGGTCACGCTCCCAGGTCGCTAAGACCAACACTAATCCAATTTCCTTTTCAGGTTCTTCAACATATACCCTTCCACGGTGTGGGCAGCGGAGAAGTGATATCAGCCCTCATACCCGTAACAGCACACGAGACCAAGTTGGTCACATTCAAATCCTTCCTACACCTCCTAATACCTCTCTTATCTCCATGACTAACCCTCCTCAAGTCTCTTTATCATCTCGCACCGCTAGGGCAAACGATTCGAGTACGCGGAACGTTATTCCTGGTCTCCTGAAACCACGCTCTAAACTACACGTAGGAGCTTTCAACGTCCGAACACTGTGCCAAATAGGACAACAGGCTTCCTTAGCTAGGACTTTAGAATCCCGCGCCATCGATGTGTGCTGCGTCTCCGAAACGCGCATACAGGATCCGAGTAGCGTCATTCATCTGATCTCACCATGCTAAAATAAAGAACCGACTCGATTCACACTTCGTGTATCTGAAAACCCTGATTCTGCTTCCCGTGGCCTCGCCGGCGTAGGTATAGCATTGAGTCCAAGGGCAGAACTAGCTCTCTTAGAGTGAATCCCAGTAGACAGTCGTTTGTGCGCTGTCCGATTGAACGAAACAGTAAGGATCCGAAAAGATAGGGACACTCGTCGTTGCCTCTTCGCCGTCTCTGTCTATTCTCCCACTGACTGCAGCGCAGATGATGTAAAAGATGAGTTTTACAAAAAGCTCTCCGACCTCCTCCTAAAAGCCAGGCGCTCGGATGTAGTAATAGTGGCCGGTGACTTCAATGCTCAAGTAGGTAAACTAAGCGATAGGAAAAGACACCTGGGTGGATCTTATAGCGTCATGGCTCAAAGAACAGATAATGGCGACCGTCTGTTGCAGCTATGCTCGGATAACTGCCTCTTTCTTGCAAATACTAACTTGAAGCATAAGGAAAAACATCTTTTAACATGGGGACCCCCGAATTCGTCCCAACGTTGGACCCAAATAGATCACATCACTATCAGCCACCGATGGAGGGGCTCGATAAAAGACTGTCGCTCATTCTGGAACACAAGCTTAGATTCAGATCATGCTCTAGTACGAGCGCGTATCTATCTGCGTCTTACTGGACGTAGGAAAGACGCTGAAAGTAAACCTTTTAGAGCCCTACTTAATGATAGTCTAGCTGAGAGTATATTTCAGGAACAACTAGGAAAACAGTTAGGAAGCCATGTATCTGATGCCCACCCCGAGGCAGCATGGAATGATATCCGAAAAGCTGTGGAAACAACAATGATATCTGCTAGTACGGTAACCCGTAAGATTATGGAGCAACACTGGATCTCAGCAGCATCTATCGCACTGATAGATGCTCGGAAACTCATTCCACCTGGCTCTGAACATAATGAAGAGCGGAGTCAACTTAAGCGAAAGCTGACAAGAAGTCTACGCAATGATCGTGAACAGTGGTGGGTAGCGAAAGCGAGAGAGATGGAAAAGGCAGCGGCAGTAGGTAATAGCAGACAATTGTTCAGACTTGTTAAGGAATCCGGTATTAGGAAACCGACTGTTAGCGAAACACTCTCAGAGAAAGATGGACATATTATACACTCTTAATCCAGGAGATTGGATCGATGGGCAGAATACCTCAGGGATCAGTTCAACTGGCCTTCAGCCACACTTCGATTTCCCACGATCTCTAGTAAACCTGAGTGGCAAGTTAATGTAGGTCCTCCGTCTCTTTACGAAGTTGAAAAAGCCATAGGAAATCTGAAGCGAGGGAGAGCAGCAGACTCTGACAGATTTACTCCTGAGATTTTTAAGGATGATGGTTCAGTATTGGCAGTGAGATTAACTGAGGTCTTAGGTAGAATTCGGGAACTGGACTCAATCCCATCTGACTGGTCTCAATCACTGATTGTGCCAGTCTATAAGAAAGGACAAAAGTCCTCTTGTGACAATCACAGAGGAATCAATTTGACTAATATAGTGTCTAAAATATTAGCTTCAATAATACTTCGACGCCTAACCAAGGCTCGTGAAGGGCAAACTAGAGAACATCAGGCCGGTTTTCGACCTGGACGTGGTTGTATAGATCAGATATTCACACTACGTCAGGTTCTAGGACACAGACACACGTTCAGACGCCCCACAATGGTAGTATTTCTCGACCTTAAGGCAGCATTCGACTCGGTCGATCGTAAGGTTCTATGGCAGTATTTGTCACTGAAAGGAGTACCAAAGAAGTACATTAACCTCATACAGGTTGTCTACTCGAACACAACTGGTAGAGTGAAGGCTTATGGCGAACTGTCATCAGAATTGATTACTTCAAGTGGTGTTCGTCAGGACTGTCCACTCTCTCCATTCTTGTTTAACTTTGTCGTTGACATGCTTTTAGAGATGACACTTTAATCATCTAAATTTGTATGGGTTGAACTTTTACCCGGAGATTTACTTGTTGACTTAGAATATGCCGATGACATAGTTTTATTTGACGAAGACGCTGACAAAATGAAGAGTCATCTGACCATTCTAAGCAACAATGCAAGCATGTTCGGGATGCGATTCTCCCCCTCGAAATGTAAAATGTTGCTTCCGGATTGGGTTGCATTGACACCCGAACTAATGATAGGGAGTGAAGTAACTGAGCGTGTCGACCGCTTCACTTATCTTGGAAGTCTCATTAGCCCTTGTGGTCTGGTGTGTGACGAAATCTTAGCACGGATACAGAAAGCTCGACTAGCTTTTACCAACTTGCGTCATTTATGGCGTAGGCGATATATCCGTCTATCAACCAAAGGACGGGTTTACTGAGCAGCAGTTCGTTCCGTACTTTATGGCAGTGAAACATGGCCGGTAAGAGTAGAGGATATTCGTAGGTTACTAGTATTTGATCATAGATGTCTTCGAAATGTTGCTTGTATATCCTGGGACCATCGAGTAAGTAACGCAGTTGTTAGGAAACGGGTACTAGGTAAGGATGGAAAATCGATTGATGAAGTAGTGAAACTTCATCAGTTGAGATGGCTGGGACATGTGTTACGTATGCCCAACCACCGACTACCTCGACGCGCTATATTCAGTGGTATAGGAGTAGATTGGAAGAAAGCTAGGGGCGGCCAGACCAAAACATGGCACAAGTCCATGAAGTCACTAACAAGTGGACTGAGTCATGTTGGTAGGTGTAGACTACCTGGTTGGGGACCGCAAGATGATAGCAACCGATGGTTAGAGACCCTGAATGACATGGCTTAAAATAGTTTGCAATGGCGCAGGTGCATCCACTCTTTGTGTTCTTCCAAATTCTAATCTCCTGATTCCTCCTTGTCTCTTTTTTTCTTCTCAGATTTATTTCACTGTTTTATACTCTCTAAATAACATCTTAAAACCCTAATCTTTCCGATTACTGCTTATACTATTACACCTCTACCACTACGGGATTTGAATCGACCACTGCATCTCTGTACTAATGTGGTGTGGCAACTCGAACTGATGTACGTACGTACGATGTTCTACGTTGTTACTGACTGACTGATAAGTTCAGGAGTCCATGAAATTTTCACTTTTCTGCCGACGAGATTTAAAGAACGTTTTAAATGAGGGGTAAGAGAGCTACGTTCCAAAAATAAGACGCTTCACGTTTACGGGATTATTTGTAAAACTCACCTAGTCGACTCTCCTTCTGCATTCATTAGAGTATTCCCTTCTTGTCTAACAGCAATAAGAAACTGGTAAATTGACATAGAAGCGTCAATTGCTACTTTTCTTCCTATAAAAAACTCGGTAACAGGAATGTCTGTAGTTATCCCAACCGAAATATGATTTGATTTCACAGCTTTTGACTGCTTTCTGTGCATTATCACCAATTACCTTGCTCAACTGATGAACTCCCATGTTTGCGGCAGATGATCTATAAGCCCGACTTAATAATCGTGCACACAGAGTCCGTCGGATGGTGAAAAGTGGAACGGGATACAGGAGTAAGGATGCAATGAGGTTAGTGTTGATGCTCCGTTAAGAATTAATGTATTGAGCTACACGTCTGAAAAAGACCATTTCACATTATAACTTAGTCTTAAGGTAGATCAGATACATTTAACTCAAAGTATAGTGCAATCATAAAATGTTTCAAACCATAAAATAGCACAGAAAAGGATATATTAAAAAAAAAACATCTTAACTAGGAGCCACAATAGCTTAAAATATACAGCCTAGTATAGATGGGGCAACACAGGCACTCAGTCGTTACGGATGAGATAGAAATAAATATATCTAGGTGGTGTCATATTTAAATCGGATTTATGTGGATGTTCCCAATATTGACTTATTATTACTAACAAAATACTATAAAAGAAACCACAAACAGTGCCATAGTCATAACAGCTGTGCCAGACAGATCTGTCACTACGTTGAATAGACAAATACAAAAAGTTGTAGAACGAGTCAAACTCGATGCTGTCACCTGTCAGGAAACTAAACAACTTTTGGAGGGATAAATGAAATTAGGGATAGCGAGTCTTGGGTTTCGAAGTGGAATTCACTCATTCATATAATTAAATGGCACTTAGACATTATAGCTTATGCCAGTCCTTTATGAAAACCCTTTGACTTAAAATCCCGGATTCGAATCCTAGATTCTAGTTCTAACCACTCATATTAATTTAAAACTATCTTTTGATGTTAGTAATTAAATAACTTCAATGCCACTCGAAGGTCGTCTATAAATCAGCCTCTCGAAATTTTTTACTGCTATGTACAATGTGTGGTGAAAAGTTGTCAAGCCCGTCTACATCAAATCACTTATTTCAACGGGTCATTGGATAACAATAATTAGTTTAGCAGTAAATTTCGCTATTTATTTTCTACCTGTTACCTGCGACATTTTGGAGATTATGAAATGCATGGTAGAGTGTATCTGACAGGATACTTCACGCTATTGCGCATGCAGTTGTGTGATGAAATGCAGATCGCCGAAACCCCATTTTGAAAGTCGCCATTTAGTGTGTAATGTCAGCTTGCAGTAGGGCAATATGCTAACAACAATAACCTCACACTTTTGACAGAAATTTCAGTGAGATACATAGCTAGACGACATCACCCAAGCTCCCAACTTTGGGGAAATTTTGACCCATTTTGGGGAAGCCGCTATAGTAAACTTTGGGGAAATGGCAACAAAAAAATTTCCCCAAAGTTGAGAGCTTGGGCAATAAGGACTTTTTTCAAGCGTTCTCAATGTCGTTGATTCATTTAATTGTGCTTCTTAATGTGATTCGAACGTTTGAAGTTACTTTTAATGACAAAGTCAGCTATCGAGTTATTATTTTTAGAAGGATATTCTTAAGGAATTGTATTACTTACAGTGTGATGTGCAACTCGATTAGATGTATGGGATTACTTAGGAACAAATCACTAGAGAAGACACAAATAAGTAGTCTCGGTGGCTAGGTCAAAAGTACGTTGTTTGTCCGGGAAGAAGAAAACCGCACGAATTCGAAACGACGCGATAGGGATTTCGCGCGAACTTTTTCAATCATCAGTAATACGCATAGGAGGCTTATCGACCTAAATTAATCCTTGCAGTTTTAATAAAATGAATGATCAATCTCATTTTGAATATATCAATAGAAAGTGCTGATATTACGAATTCCGGCAGAGAATTCTAGTAATTTACTACTCGGTGCGAGAAGCGAAACTCCAGGCATAGACGATTTGATCTCACTTTTCGAACTTTCGTCGAATGTCCTCTCAAATTCTTAGTCCTAGACGGAGGGAAAAAATAGGACATAATAATACAAGGTTTATCGTTCAGTATACGATAAGTCAATATTAGATCACTCCGTATTCTACGGTAAAATAACGGAACTAAGTTGAACTGTCTGAGTCTGTCTTCATCATATAAGTCAGAACAACCTTTTATCATTCTAATCCTCGGTGTTGGACTCATTTCAGCATATCCGGCTCAGACTTGAAACAAGAACTCGCTGCTTGAATCTCATATTTCAAGTGCAGTCTCATGAGAGTCGGATATAATAATATAAACATTTCTTTGTCCAAATACTGAAAAGATCTATGAATGGTCTGTATTACCTTATACCCTTTTGCAACAGTAGCCTTACGGTTACTCGTAGTTTTGAGATCGCTGATTAGCATGACTACTAAGTCTTTATAGTCCATTACTTTGGGTAACATAGATCCACGTATTGTTTCGCGATACGAATGATCATAGTTACTTATTGCATCACCACACTCTTGATAGGATTCATTTGTAATAACCACCTATTCATCTACGCCACCAATCGGTTTAGATCACACTGCAGTACTATTTTATCTTATATATTGTGCACAGGTCTCCGAATATTTGCGACAAAGAGTAGAACGGATGGTTTTGCCACAGCTGGTAATTCATTTACATAAAGTAAAAAGAGAAGAAAACAGAATATTATACCTTGGGAGAAATCCACTTTTTGCAGTTTTCCAAACTTATAGAGCTCCATTTACCCTTACCACCTGTCTCCTGTCGTGGAGAAAGTCACTTATCCAACCGATGACCTTATAATGGATTCCAAAACTTTCCAGTTTTATGTTAAGACCCGAATGGGAGATGTTAGCAAATGCTTTACTCAGATATACGAAAATTGCATCTACACTAATATTTCTATCACATATTTTTAGATTTAGGTGTATTGTATGCCTTTATTGTGTCGTCGGCCCGCTTTCTTAGCCTTTTCTCTTCGAGATTCGTTCACATACTGCACCTCACACTTCCGCGGCAAACCAGGTATCTTGTGACTATACTGTTGAAATATTAATAGAAATATCTCAAATATTATTTTGTTAAGTTTAATGCTATCCTTGAACGTGAAATGGTGTCATTTTCCTATTGGTCAATATCCATGGCCGTCCTAACCGTATGAATATACATTTATCTGTAGAGTATTGTTATTATTCTCCTGACCCCACAGACAATTTTCATCTAACGGTCCGTGTTCGGATATATTGGAGACTGGGGAACAGTATTGTGGTCATGCTGGGATATCTACAGTTGGTCAATCGGTAGAATTTAGAGTAGACAACCTGCAGTACATCTTTTCGTTCAACCTATTCGAGTTAGCGTCACATTTCTCGGGCATTCTACAAAGTACACTGACAAGTCGTGAAGGCATGTGATTTGGTCGCAAAGATTATTATCAACACTTGAAAAGCCATATAAACAACAAAAAACTGGTACGCCGAGACCGAATATTTTGGCAACTGAGAACCAAACCCAAACGTTCAGTGGATGGAACATGTCGTCCATCATTCTAGCTAAGAAGGACATGGTAAATGACGCTTGATACCGATTGGTTGTTATGTCAGGTATAGAACAGTAAATAGCAGTTCAGCTCATTTCTAATCAATTTCACCGAGACGCATACATTTGATTTTTCTGACCTAATAAGGATAGGTTGTAATGTAAATAGTAATCTTTTCGTTGCATGGATTGTATTTAGCTTTATAGGATAATTTTTAATGTTCCCAGTCCAAGCCTTAAATTTCACAATATTCACTTTTATTTATGAAGCATTATTAGCTGCTCTACAATAAACAAGTCATAAGGTAACCTGTTGAATATATTTAATTGGAGACTAGGAATGATGTGTAAAGTGTTTTAACAACACGTCATTTCCAAAAGTTCTAAATCCGCATTTCGGTTAGCTGATATTACGTAATTAGCATGTCATACGAAATGATTGATCAATAGGACATTTCGTAGTTCCAAAGCTAAATGCTTTGCGTAGCTATGTCTCAGTTAATTGCATTAGTTAATGGAAATATCAATTCCTTACCGTGAAACGTTAGGTCGGCAACGATCTCTACATGGTTTTTGCTGACGGAAATTGGGTGAATGTTCATGTTGCTGAGGGTCAACGCTGAATTATGTTATTCAAATCACTCCTGAACCTTTACTAATTGTACGTTCTTGATTTGTTTGTCTGCAGCAGGAACGTTTGAGAATATTTTTCTGTTAGTGACTAATCACTAAAATGTTTATTTGTGGGGACCTCAATATTCCTGAATTTATTTGGTTTTCAGTCAAAGTATCAGAACGTTTTAAGAAATTTACGAATGTTTGTGGCTTGAAGAGTGGACTTCTATTGCACTAGCTCAGAAGAACATTGACTGCTCTGTTAGATTAAACAATGTTTTGCAAAACTACTCATATCCATTACCTTAACCTGGGGACTTATTCATGAAACTAAAGGGTTATCGTTATTTCGCAAAACTTGATTTATTTGATCCTCGTTTGTTAGTAGGAGTAAGGTCTGATCCCAATGATTTTCAGACTTATCATTGTTTCTACCAGTAAAACAGGCTGTCATTCGGATTAAAACCGGCTTCTGAAATTTTTCAACAACTGGTGACCATTAGGATATCGAATCTCGATATCTTTGCCGTCGACGCACTTATGTCTGTTACTCCTAATGGAGCATGGGCCGCAGATCAACATTCTCCAACCCACTCTGTCCTGGGCCTTCTTTTCTAGTTACATCCAATTCTTGTTCATTTTTCTCACGCCTATCTCCATTTCCCGGCGTAATGTATTCTTTGGTCTTCCTCTCCTTCTTTGGCCTTGAGGATTCCATGTGAAGGCTTGTCTTGTGACGCAGTTGGGTGCTTTCCTCAATGTGTGTCCTATCCACTTCCAGTGCTTCTTTTATGATTTCTTCCTCCGCTGGGATCTGGTTTGTTCTTTCCCATAGTAGATCGTTGCTAATAGTGTCCGGCCAACGAATCCAAAGTATTTTGCGTAGACAACTGTTGATAAACGCGTATATCTTCTGGATGATAGCTTTCGTAGTTCGCCAGGTTTCCGCCCAATACAGTGGAACATTTTTGACATTTGTATTAGGAATCCTAACCTAGGTGTTTGGTTGACAGTTGTTTTGAGTTCCAGATGTTCTTCAGTTGTAAATATGCTGCTCTTGCTTTTCCGATCCGCGCTTTCACATCTGCATCAGATCCACCCTGTTCATCAATGATGCTGCCCAAAATATGTAAAGGTTTTTACATCTTCCAAATCTTCTCCGTCAATTGTGATTGGATCGGTGCATGCTGTGTTGTATCGGAGAATCTTGCTTTTCCCTTTGTGTATATTGAGATTAACTGCTGCTGAGGCTGCTGCTACACTGGTTGTCTTCTCCTGCATTCATTGTTGCGATCGCGATAAAAGGGCTAAATCATCTGCGAAGTTTGGATCGTCCAACTGCATCCTAGATTTCCACTGTACTGCCGTTGACTTAAGTGATATTATTGTTGTAGGTTCCTCAAAAGAAGAACTATTTTTTCATTTGGATAAATTGCTAGAAGAATATCTAGGTTTGGTATTCAATTAAAAAAAGATAAATGTGAATTGCATCTTAAATCTGTAAAGTGTCTTTGATTTATATTCGATGACCATTATCGTCCACTGGGACCAGGTAACATATATTCTACCATGCAAATGCCTCCACGTAGTGGTGTAATGATGGTACGGTCACTTCTCAGCAAGATTGTATATGATAACGTTTTTGTTACTGGTATGCTGACAGTATGCTATCCATTACATCAGCTCTTAACAACAAATGCAACATGAAAGTGTTCAGACAAGTGTCGAAATTCTTTTGATAAAATCAAACAAATCTCATCCTTCGATTTATTATTGACTCGTTTTAAATTGATATTCAAAATAATTGTTACTGCTGATGCTTCTACTTATGGTGTCAGTGTTACTGCCAGCCACCGTTTGTCAAATGGTACAAAGAAACCCATGGCTTACGCGTCAACACCTTAAATTTAAAAAGAGAAGGAGGAGTTACCTTTGATTTTCCCTTTCATGAAATTCCACGAAATGATTTGTAGGCGTACTTTTACATTATTCACAGATCACAAATCCTTTTCTATTTTTGTGTCAAAGTTCGGAACCCCAGTGTATGATGCTAATCGTTTGAAACATTGAATAATCATGATGACCGCCTATGATTTTAAAACGAAACAAGTCTACAACATAGTTTGGCCAATCCGATACTTTCATTAGATTAGTTGTGAGGCAGAAGTTTGAAAACGAAAATGTTTTCATCATGTATTAAAATGCTTCAAATATGCCCAACCTTCAAAACCTCCTCGTAAAATCTAGCTTTTCCGATGGAGGAACTCGGCAAATAAATTCTTGAAAGTGCAAGTGAATTTTGAGGGGCTTAATAATGGCATTCCCTAACCCGTTTTATATGTCATTCAGTTACAACGTAGGACCAGGCACATATATGCATCGGTCCATGTTGCCACACCACATTAACATAACAAGATGGACACCGGATTCATAAAAGTAGTTAATTCAGAGGTGCTAATACATAAAAAAAGATTGCATGTAAGGACATAGTACAGGAAGAAAGAATTAGTTAGTAGAAAGAGAGATATGAAGTCATTTTAATCTCTTAGTTTAAGGGAAGACAGAGAGTGTATACACCGACGCCATTGTGATCGATTCTGAGCCATGTCACTAAGAGTCACCAACCACTAGTTACATTAGTCGCGCGGACCCCAACCAAATAGTCTGCATCTACCAACATGGCTCAGACTACAAGTTAGTGACTTCAAGAACTGATGCCACGTTTTGGTTCAACCGCCCCTAACCTTCTTCCAACCATTTCCAACACTAGCTAGTATTGCGTGTCGTGGTAATCGGTGTTCAGGCATACGTAACACGTGGCCCAACCATCTCAGTCGGTAAAGATTCACAACCTCATCAACTGATTTACCATCCTTTCCTAATACCCTGCGTCTAACCTCACTATTACTTACCCGGTGACACCAACAGACGCCAGCAATATTTCTAAGACATCTGTTCCAAATACTTGTAGCTTTTGAGTGTCTTCTACTCTTAATGGCCACAGAACGGAATGCCACGCAGTATACTCGTCCTTTTATTGATAGACGGATATCTCGCCTTTGCCATAGGTGACGTAAGTTGGCAAAAGCCAAACGAGCTTTTCGAATCCGTGCAGAGATTTCGTCAGAAAATAAAAAGTTTGGAATGTTTAGCAATACTCACTTGAACCCATGTTTGTGGCACAGAAACTCTACCAAACCTTCTTCATCTGGTTCATTCCATTTAAGCTAAAAGAAGAAACCATAGTGAAACAGTCAGTGGAAATCCTCAACTTTATTGATTGCACTATAGAGACAAATATAGCCTTTCAGTGTAAAAGTCGAACTGCCACGCAGTATACTCGTCCTTTTATTGATAGACGGATATCTTGACTTTGCCATAGATGACGTAAGTTGGCAAAAGCCAAACGAACTTTTCGAATCCGTGCTGAAATTTCGTCAGACACCAACATATGAGGGCTGATCAGACTTCCAAGATAAGTGAAGTTTGACTACTTCACTCCCTATACTTAGTTCAGGTATTGACGCAGACCAGTGCTGAAGCAACAACTTACATTTAGAGGGAGAGAAGCGCATTCCAAACATGCTGACATTGTTGCTCAGTGCTACCAAAAGACTCTGCATTTTATCAGTGTCTTCACCAAACAGGACTATATCATCTAAGTCGATAAGTGGAGCTCCTGGAAGGAGATCAATACCCAAGAATTCAGTAGACGAATGTTATTTCCATCAATAGGTCTATGATGAAGTTGAACAGAAATGGAGAAAGTGGACAGCCTTGACGGACACCACTTGAGGTTGCAAAAGCAGATGACAGTTCGCCATAAGTCCTGACTCGACTAGTAGTGTTCGAGTAAGTAGCCTTTACAAGGTTTATGTACTTCTGTGGTACGCCTTTCAATGACAGACACTGCCACAGAATCTCGTGGTCTACAGAATCAAATGCTGCTTTTAAGTCAAGAAAGACCACCATTGTCGGACCCCGATAAGTTTGTCTATGTTCTAGAACCTGACGAATGGTGAATATGTGGTCGATGCAGCCACGACCAGGTCTGAAGCCAGCTTGATTCTCCAGTGTTTGCAGTTCACGAGTCTTAGTTAGGCTTCTGATAATTATCGAGGCTAATATTTTAGATACTATATTAGTTAGACTAATCCCTCTGTGGTTATCACAGGATGATTTTGATCCTCTCTTATGTATTGGGACGATAAGTGATTGTGACCAGTCAGATGGAATAACGTCTAACTCCCAGATCTTAGCCAAAATATTAGTCAACCTAATCGGTAAAATTGGACCACCATCCTTAAAGACCTCTGGAGCCAATCCATCTGGACCAGCTGCCCTACCTCGTTTCAGATTAACTATAGCTTTTTGAACTTCAGCAAGAGTTGGGGGACCTACTTCAATGTTCCATTCACACTCTCTGGGAATTGCGGGTAGTTGTAGAGTAGCTGAATGCCAGGTGAACTGCTCTCTGAAATGTTCCGCCCATCGTTCTAAACGTCTGGACTGAGAGCAGATGAGGGTGTCGTCTTCTACCGAAATAGTTTGATTTACACTTGACTTACTAATTCCAGTTTCTTTTATTAGTCTGTAGAGCTGTCTTGTGTTCCATATAGCCACCACCTATTCCATCACTTTTGCTTTCGTTGCCAACCACTGCTCACGGTCGTTTCTTAGACTTTTGGTTAACCTAGATCTGATTTGTTGTCGCTCTTCATCGTGTTCAGAGCCTGATGGGATGAGTTTACGAGAATCCATCATTGCAATAGACCTTGAGGAAATCCATTGGTTCTTTGTAACCCTGTGGTTTAAGTCACTGATAGATGTCACCGCTGTTTCCACAGCTGTTTGTATAGCTTTCAAAGCAACATCTGGGTCAGTCTCGTCTTCAGAACTACCTAATTGTGACTTCAGTTGTTCCTGGAACCCACTTTTGGTTTTCTCGACACTCAATTAAGTTCTAATGGGTCTTTTTAGTGTAGCTTTTCTGGTTCCAGTGAGGCGCAAGCAGATGCGTGCCCGTATTAGGGCGTGATCGGAGTCCAAGCAGGTACTCCAGAATGAGCGACAATCTTCTACCGACCCTCTCCAACGATGACTGATGGCAATATGGTCTATTTGAGTCCATCTTTGGTTTGGTGTAGGTGGTCGCCGTGTTAGACGATGTCTCTCCTTATGCTTAAAATTTGTTTGCTAAAAATATACGATTGTCTGAGCACAGTTGCAGCAGACGATCACCATTATCTGTTCTTTGTGCCGGTATACTATAATACCCACCTACATGCCTTTCTGTTTGGTTTAGACTACCTATCTGGGCATTAAAGTCACCTGCTACGAGTACTATGTCTGAACGTTTAGCTTTCTGAAGAAGTTCAGATAGCTTTCTGTAAAATTCATCTTTCATTTCATCTGAGCTGCAGTCGGTGGGAGCGTAGGCAGAAACGACAAAAAGGCAACGACGTGTGTCCCTATCCTTCCGAGTTCTTACGGAGCCGTTTAGCCGAACAGCACACAAACGACTGTTAACGGGGATCCACTCTAATAGTGCTTGTTCTGCTTTCGTACATAGTGCTACACCTGCCAGTCCATGAGAACTATCCATCGGGTCGCCAGATACGCGGAGGGTGTATCTCGTAGGCTCTCCGTTTTGGCGAAGTGAGGTCAAGTGAATAACCACACTAGGATCTTGTATACGTGTTTCGGAGACATATCATACACCAATGGTACGAGATTCTAGGGTTCTAGCCAAGGAAGCCTGTTGGGCGACTTGATACAGGGTGCATACGTTGAAGGCTCCAATGTGTAGTTTGGAGCGAGGTTTCAGTAGACCTGGGACAGTGTTTTGAGCATTAGAATCGTTAGCTATGGTGACATTTGAGGAGGAAGCCGAAAAAGGAAGTTTATAGGTGAAAGTCGATATAGGAGGAATAATAGGAAGTGAAGACGGAGATTGATTATGAATAGTGGACTTAAGTGCTGTTAAAGGTATGAGGGCGGTTATCACTTCCCGGTTGCCCACACCGTGGAATGGTTGTTCTGGAGGAACCTGAAAAGAAAATTGGATTAGAGGTGGTCTTAGTGACCTGAAAGCGTGACCGCAGTGTCCAAGGGACAACTGCTTGAGGTCGGTCAAACACGACATTTTTATGAGTAATTTTCGTGTTAGCTCCGTACTTCTTGAGACCTTACCGCCGGGGACGGATAAGGCGAGAGGTACATTTTTAGGGTCGACGTTTTCTGACCCCACCCCTCGTTGTGGGAAGACAGCATCGCTGTCATGTTTGTTGTCTGAAGGAAGCAACTTAATTCTGTCACACCTCTGTACAGTCAGCAGTAGGACTTCGCCTTCGGACCTTGGGTTTGCTGCTTTTAGTCTTACCGCTCTTTAACCGACCTGTCTGACATGGTAGGACCTTGAGGAACGGTTGTTCCAGCCAATATATCTCGGTTGCTTCATCACCATAGGCAAGCCCGATCACCACGTCAAGGTAGCAACTACGATCGGGAAAAACCGTTTTTTATACATTGTATGTGATTAACATTAATCAAGACGACACTAGATAAATTTTGTCAAATATCTAGTTCTTTCGAGTTAACAGAAGCAATAGTCTCCAACAATAGTCCATAATTCTCATTTACAGAATTTCATCATTTCTGCACTGTGAACAACATTAACAGTATCAAGACTATTCCATATCATCCACGATCAAATAAGCATATTGAAAAATTTGCAAATACTTCCGTGAGAGTGTTGCAAAAGCCCCACAAAAGGGAAGATTGAAAAAATGTTATGAGACCTCTTACTTGCATACTGTGCGACACTGAATGCTACGGCGATTAGAAGTGTTACTCTAAGGAAACCAATGCTTGTAAGAACAAATAAAATACCGCTAGGTAATTTTAAGCCACATTTTATGGCTACTACCGAAAGGAACACGAGAATGGAGCGGCAATAAAAAAGACATAAAGCAAAGCTCAAAAATCTCTGCAGTATAACCTATCATGACACTTAATTTTCGCAGTTTGAAAACGAAGTGGATACATGTAATCATCTCACATAGCAGAGGGAAGTCATCTTTGAAGTAAAGGCTGGTAATATGAAATGGATAAAGTAGGCAAACCACTTACGTTCATCCGGATGCGAAGAAAGGGACAAACTCAGTACGATTGTGTTAGTTGATCTACTAACACAAACACCGGACAAAAGAACAGCGCCATCCTCAATAGCGGCGGCCTGCCTGAATATCTAGGCTACCTGTTCCTGCCATCTAATTATTCCAACAAGTTATCTGCTTTTTCATTTTGTTTTAACGTATCACTGTGTCCATTAATCGCATAACCTATTCAGGTGCTTTTATGAAAAATCTACGACCATCGCTGCACAAGTTACAAAAAAGTACTATAAAAGACAACGCGGTGGTTGGCAATATGCGTTAAAGAGAATGAACATTAATCTTATGTCGATCTTCGAGCTGCTAAATTCCAACTGCCGATCACTAATCAACAAAGTGGACTATCTGCAATTCCTACTAAGTCAAAATATGTATCGTAATTCCCAGTCAACCAAAAAAGGGAAATAAAGGCGAACAAAATCGAAATAAAGGGGTAAATGCTTTGGTAGCGAAAGTGAAAATAAAGGGGAAAACGCGTCAGAATGTCGCCTTTTTCGCCTGTCCGAGGGAAATAATGCGGATTTCCCCCTTTTTCGCCGTTTTGTCGATAAATTACTCACTTTTCGCCTAAATATCCACAGAATTGTCTACTTTTCGCCTAAATACACACAGAACTCCCTATTCTCCACCCATTGACATAACCCCAAAGGTCTCCTATATTCGCCTTTATTTTCAACAACAGACCAAAATAAATCTGCAATGCAGTGGAAAACCGGTATATTTTTAAAAAATTTTATTTTAGAGGAAAGGCGTATTATTGAGCATTACTAGAGCAGAAGCTTAAGCATCGATTGTTTTGCATATCCAATGCAATTGCTTTTTCATTGTTATTTGAAATTATCTGCAAACGAAGGAACAAGTGATTTCTTATTTATTGTGCTGACACCACAATTGTGGTGTGAATGATGATGACTATGAAACTGTTTTATATGGTTACATTGCAAACCATGCTGCAGAAATACTCTTTATTTTTGTGCATAACCTTTATAAGGATATAAAAATGACAATGGAAACGACTAACAACTATTTATTCATTGTTTGATTTAAAATGCTTCGTCCAGTCACCACTTCTTAATAGTAATATCAGTTGTAAAAGGCTAATAAACGGTTTTAGGAGTGGTTTATATGAAATATATGGACAGTTTCAGTTAAAAAATATGTAACGTAAGTACTACAAACATAGTAAATTATCCAGCAAGCTAGTAAAACTCGCCTGAATTACTTTTGGAATTCGTCATTATTGCAGGGGTTCATTGTGTGGGCTTATAGTAAGTGTTAATAAAAATTTTGTTCAGTGTTTCCATCCAACTTTCTCACTGTGCACTTTTAGTGGCATGTAGTGTCAGTTATTATGTTAAGTCCATATACTTTATTCTAACTTTCGGACAGCTCAATTTATTCATTCTACTTGAGCCATATGTTGGCCTTGTTAATTATTCGCTTATCAATCTTAACTGTTTTTATATTAGTGTACATTTCATATCCCATGTCTCATCACATGCCTGCCTATAAATAGTGAGTAACGCCTGGCTAAAAATAAGTTGGCTTACCAGCCATCTCCACTCTGTGTCGTTACTGTTCTCTCTATTCCATTCACTTCATATAAAAAATATATATATTCAAAACGCCATTCTCGTTAATTGACTTATCTAAATTCCGTTATTGACTAATGGGATTTAAGTCGATGATTGTATACTAGGATAGGTGATAACAAAAATTCGTACGATCTACATGGAGTCAGATCCACGGGCCATTAAATGCAAAATCTAGGAAAATAGTTAACACGGTTGGCAAAAACCGCTCACAACACTCACCTCAATCGAAGATTCTCCGTTTATTCGTGACTTACCCCTTCTGATGTGTTTCACTTATATTACTCGGTGATTTGTTTAAAAATAAATGGCTTATGTACCTAATATTAGAAAAATAAATGAAACGCCTATACATCGAAAGCAGAAGATCTGAGGTGTTGGTGGCATAATATTGTAGACTGCCACTTTTTTGATAATGTCCTTTTTAAATAAACGCAAGATTTTAGTAGGAACGTATTTGAATTGTAAGCTGCAGCCAAAACTGAGAATATTTTTGACTGAACAGACGTGCTCATCCAATCTTTTTGGTCACTTGTGCAAAATTCTCGTTCTTACTTGTCGATTCCGCTACCGTTTAGCTAGGCAAACGGTCTAACAACACATATGGTGGTTCATGATGTAAATAAGCCGGTTTTAACTCATCAGTACTTACGGAGTCGATGTTTCATTGTTTTTGTATAACGGAATGCTTAGGTTACCTTCAGATAACTTTGGAAGGACCTACGAATAGGGGTGCGAAGTGGTGCTTTTATGTTACACCTTATCCAGACTTGTAAGCAATTATTCGGATCCTTAGATACCTATATCGCTCGCGATTGTTCATGAGTATTCACTAGTTTATTTTGTAAATATGGTCCCGTTATCGGTTCGGCTATAGTGAATCTCGTGAATCGATCTGTTTATGTAAAAAGATAATCAAAACCATTCGAACGCGGTAAAGGGCCTACCAAGTCGACATGCACCTGGGCAAAACACGCATCTGGTTGTGAGAAAACACTGATGAGTAAATCTGTGTGATAATTAACTTCTGACTGTTGACACACTGAACGCTATCTAACCGGTTTGTGTACATCCCTCTGTATATTTGGCCATACATATCTGGCAGTGATTGATCTAGTTGATGCTTTTGAGACCTTATGAGACAACGAATGAAAGCTATTGAATATTGATTGTCGCATACTCTTGGGGACGAAGTCTTTGCCTTCCAACCTGTGTCAGAAATGCTTCATAATTAGGTAAATTGCTGATAATTCACCTCCGAGTGTAGAATACATTATTTTGCTGGATAGTTTTTTTTGAGGAGAAAGCAATCGGTTTTCAGGAGTTCTTAACCAGTTGGTTAAGGGTTACGACTACTGCTTTCTCCGAAGCATCCACCATCAGAACAAGTTGGGAAAGGGAATTCGGGAATATCAACGTTGATGCTCGGGGAGGTTTATTCTTTAACTTCAGAAGTCAGCTTGAATTCTTTTGGCTTTCCCTTGAGGGAATTTGTCAAAGTTTGGATTAATTGTAAACGACCGGGTATGAATCTTCGATAAAAGTTAATTAGACTTACAAAACTTTTTTATTGTTTTAGAGAACTAGATATGGGTATTATCTGATGATGTCTACTTCTTTGACCACTGTAACCTCTTCTGGTTTTATGGTGTGATTGATCAATGCTGGAGTTTGTACACCGACAACACCTTTAATTTGATGGATGTACATTTCATTGTCATCCAGCCGTTTCAACACTGCTCTCACATGCTGTTCATGTAATTATAAATCTGGACTGGCAATTGACAAATTGTCTGTATACTCTTATTCAAATGGCATATCTCAAATAGGGTTATCCATAAATCGTTGAATCGCTTGTGCCACGTTCCTCAGGCTGAGTGGCATGCATACAAACTCAAACAGTCCAAAAAATATGGTAATAGCTGTCTTAGTGGTATCTTCTTCAGTTACCGGGATATTGTGATATGCTCTAAGTCAATTTTGGTAAATATATATTCATATTTGTAAGCCGTTTGTAAAATCTTAAATATGAGGTATTGGGTATCTATCTGGTACGGTTTGGCAATTGAGGGATCTGTTAACTTTAGTTAAGGATAATCAGAAGGTCTATTTATGTCACAAAGTAAAAAGATAGTGGGTATGCACAAAACAAAAATCAAATTTGTGCTCAATAAAAGATGTTACGTGCAAGTTTTTGCTCGTTCCCGTTATTGAAGTACGGTATATCGACCTATTTGCAATTTACGAACTCAAAAAATAACAATAGAACCGAACTCTAATTTAGATACCAAATTTTTTTCGCAATTTACAGATCGTCGACCCGAATGTCGTTCTAACAGCAATAAATGTAACAATTACAAAACAAACCTTCAATCTTGTATGTTCCCGGAGCAAAAACTCTGAAATACCAAACCAGTGACAAAGAGAAACCAAAATGTCTGAATATAATTATATAAACAAACAAGTTCAAAAGTTAAGTAAAACAAATACATCCAAAAACAGTGGAATTAATACTATAAAATTGTTTTAATCAGTCAAATGTCTCCCGTAATATCGGGCTCACCAGTCTCATGCTGTTAGATAACTCTCGTTCTATTGATAGAAGAAACCCATCTAGTAGTTAGGTCCTTATTTTGCTCGCGGTATAGTGTACAGTTGAGCGAGGACTGCCTGTTTAAACACAAAAGGCGTCACAACATTCAGTGTAAGATATTGAGAAATATAATGCCCATACAAAATAAGGAAGCGAATGAATACTTGAGCTTTATTGTTTTGACATGTACTTAATTATTTGAGGTCATCTCTTAATTAAATACAAATACGGTTACAGATTGATTCTCTAGGGACGATTCACTCCATCTTTTTATATCACACAAGTGGTCCTCCATGACTATTTACTACCACACTTCAGAAATTTATTTAATACATGTAATTTAGGCATCTCTGTACCGTATGATTTGTACTAGCAATTACTTATTCCCCTTGAATAGATTACATCTGTAACTATAAATGAAAGAGCCTAGTGAAGCTAAGCATTAAACGTAAACTGTGTAACGCCCTCAGTTTTTACGAAGACAAAATGAAACCGAAGAAAGGATAAGATGAAAATTAGATTCTTGGAAAATCGCATTGCTTTTGGAAGAACTCGCGACTGAAGAAAAACAATAATAAATATCATCTATGTCTATGAAAAGAGACTCAGAAGGAAGAAATATACTCTAAAACTGCTTGCAATCCAGTGGCATCAAGCAACCAACCTATTTCAAGTTTGCTGGGCAACAGTGCTAGACAAATGAGACATAGTTAATTACGTGTCCTATTCAGATTCTATGAGTTTAAGATTGGTTCCACCAGTCTTTAAAGACCAGGGGATAGATGGGTGCTTCAATGATGAAAATAATGAAGGGAAGCACCATAATCAAGAAAAGGTATTCCATTTTGTGCTTACTGTAAAAGTATATGCTATGTGAGACAAAAACGCGTTTCATTGACAGTGTCTTATAATAACACATTAAATAACAACCCAAACTCTTTTAGTCATGTTAAATAATGGCTGTTCGTTTTAATTTCTATTGTACGGATTTTCAAACAAATCTCGATGAGCATTCCTTGCATAGGAGTTACAATAAACGAATTTATTTTACTTTAGGCCGACTTCTTGCTCACAGAATCTGCGGATCTCCTTATCTGTGTTTGGAGCGGAAACAATCTGTAGATTATTCTAAATTCACGGTCACGGAATTCTAAAAACTCAACGTCACCGTGTGGTAAGGACAAGAGTATATTGAGATTCGGTTTCTTTCCATTCATATCAAGTGTACGCCTAAAACAAGGAAAATATCAGTGGCAGAGTATTTGGCCGACTTACTATACACTTTTATCATACTCTTCTTATCTCACATTTATAATTAGTACACCTAGGCAGAAAAGATTCATTTATTTATATCTGATCTCTTTCTGAACCAACGGTCCAAAATGAGAGTTGTTCTTACTTTATTATTTCATACACAGAGAGAGAGACTGATGCAGTGATTTAAGAAGCAACTAGTGTTTTGTTTTAGTTTTTACTAAGTCAACAAGTCTATTTTGTACATCAAGTAATCTAGGTATATTTTTGTAATTGGTTGGTCACTGGGCGGTGTCTAGTGTAATGTGTCCCAATCATCTTAGTGCAGATTGATTTCTTTCAGCCAAAATGCAACAAAAAGACGGATTTAGCCCCGTTTGTATCCATATATCAACCATCAGTTATTATGATATCTGAAGCATGAACTAACAGTAATATAATAATAATAATAATAACAATAATAATTTATTCTCAAATAACAGTTTGTTACATGAGGCATGCCAGTTTACAGGCAAGATCAAATTGATACAAATGATACAATATACACTGTAATAAATTACATAGCTGGGTTGATAATTTATAAGATATGAATGTAGATGGTTTTAATCAGTACCACAGTTGGCGCGCTTCATGAAAGTTGGATTGCGAATGTGCGACTGATGGTCGAGGATAGGTTCATTGAAGGTATGAGCTTCTAGAAATCGCAACCTTATGTCCCTTTGGGTTATCCAAGGCTTTAAGGATGGTGCGGAATGAAGTCACCAGTTCCATATCTCAAAGGGGCTGAAAGAGGGAGCAAGTAAAAGAAAACACCAGAGGCAGAGTAGCCAATAATCATGAAGGAATGTTTAATGTATGATAAGGTATGTTAAGAAAGAGCATTTTAATAGGTTAAAGAAAAGTGTTGACAAGGTGTGAGTGGACATACAACTGACAAATGGAGTCGATTCGTAAAAGAGCTGAGAGTATAAGATTACCCAGACAACTCAAAAAGGGGAAATAATGGGGAAAAAAGGGGAAATAAAGAGGTAAATGCTTTGGTGGCGAAAGGGGAAATAAAGGAGAAAACGCGCCAGAATGTCGCCTTTTTCGCATGTCCGGGGGAAATAATGCGGAATTTCCTATTTTTGTCGACAAATTACCCGCTTATCGCCTAAATATCCGCCGAATTGTTGCATTTTCACCTAAATATCCGCCGAAATGTCGCATTTTCGCCTAAATATCCGCCGAATTGTCGCATCTCCGCCTAAATACACACATTACATCCTATTTTCTATCCATCGACAGAAGACAAAAGGTCTCATGCAGTCGCCTTTATTTTCAACAACAGACCAAAATATTTCTGCAATGCAGTTGAAAAGTTTGAAAAATTTTATTTAAAAAGAAAAGCTTATTATTGTACAACAGTAGAGCACAAGCTTGAACATCCATTGTTATGCATATCCAATGCAATTGCTAATTCATTGTTATTGAAAATTATTTGAAAAAGAAGGAACAGGTTATGTTTTATTCATAAGGAATTTCCATTTAATCAAAAGTTCACTGAAACTCAAACACATTCTCAACAGTTCAACAGTTTCCCAAGTAAGTAAAAAAGTAAGCTGTTTGAAAGAACAATGTTTATTGAAATGTACGTAGAACATCAAAACAATTGCACGGCTATTGAGAATTGAGGTAGTCGTCCCGTGAATTCTGAATAAATAAAAAAAGTAAGTCACAATCATATCTCAATGACATGCTTTGGTCCAGCCAAATACTTGAAGCTGAACTTACCGTTATGTTCGTTAGTATTGTTGACTGTAACTATAGAGCCGTAGGGAGGTCATCACTGGAAATTACTACATACCTGGTCTTGTTTTCTTATAATACGCTTCATCATCTTGTCTCAGATATCGTGAAAGTAACCGTGTGTCGCGATGTCATAGAGCTTACCAAGGTCTTTCTCGTTGAGAGAGGATGACAGAAAGCGATGAGTTAAGGCACCTGAAGTTTAAGTAATAGATGTAGGTTACTTCGTATGCAGCTGTAAAACGTGCATTTCTGTAGTGCTCGTTTTGAAGAGGTGCCAAGTAACGTGAAGTTACTGGTGAGCTCAGGTGTCAAGATGTATGACAGAACAAAACGCATCGACGTCTTTGGATCGTCACTTGATAACCTAGTGACCATTGCTATCTGTAATAATAAGAAATTATAGAATTCATGTTAGTTACTTACAAATCTGTCCCTGGTATCTTTTTGCGACAAACCAGTATCCAGCATCTTTAGTTCCTCTTCAGATGACAAAGGAAACTTACTTAGCAATAGGCGAAACAAATTTATCAAACAACCTGAATTTGGGATATTGAACATGAGTATTGCCAGCCTGCATTTCAGCAACATCCATGTCTATTGAATTGTAAAGATATTCTTGTTTACGTTTCATTACAGCTCTAGGAAATGTTCGTAAGATTATTGTACATACCTCTTGTGCTTCTTAGTGTTATGTGGCAGTGTTTTCATCCGTTGAAATATTTTCCCGATGAGATTGCAGTATTTCTATGGAAAGTAACACATCTTTGGCAGACTGCAGAGAATCTATAGTGAATTATACTTTCTGTGTATGTAACTTACGTAATTCGTGAATAACTTTACATTTCATAAGTGACCAATTTTCATTAGGTTGGTCGCACTTCTGAAGGTGTATATCGACCATCTCATTCGGAAAAGCGCAAACGTCCTTACCTACTAGCCACTCCTTTGATGCTATCATCAGTTGTTTTTTGCTAAGAACGTCAACAATGACGTACTTCTTGTTAGCGGGCTGAAAAGAACATAAGACCTAATTAAATTATTTGTCGTTATTTATTAAACAGTAGTGGAAAAAAATGCATTTATATACAAGTATGCAGCAATGGGATTAGAACTAGATAATTCCTACAATTTATGGCCATACATTTACAATCTATGTCCTTAACGGAGATCCATGTGTGTTCATGGCTAACTACGGAGCACCTAAAGATTCCAATATCAGTAGAAGGGAAAGGATCTTCGTTCATTCAATCTATCGCTTTTATATGGGAAATAGTCATCAAGAGATATACTTTGGTCGGAAATATTTTAACTTGGTAGGCCACTTGCTCTCTTTACCTGAAACAATGCCGGCACATTAACCAATATATTTTATCACAACATCAAAAGTATCATCAACAACATCGCACCTTTAGAATACTGTAAACCTGCATTCTCCAAAGATCTCTTTATACCGATCAGTACAAGAAGACGTCTTCAAAGACATTGTACTCAATTCCACAACTTAAATGACCTTTTCTCTTTAATAACGATGACGGAAATACTTGTTCGAACAGAGGCAATAAGTAAACAAAAAGTAGTAGCACAGGAAAAACGTGCAGTTGAACGTAATAATAACTCCTCTGCACTCACCATACTACTCCAAAATAAACTTAAACGCTCTAAATCGAGAGGGAGTATATTCATTAAAGGCAAACAAGTATACGAAGATCCCAAACTTGTCACAGAATTATTTAGTGAACATTTTTGTTTCTCACTAATTAACGAAAAACCATTTAATGATTCAGAACCAACCCCAGTAACTCCCTGTGAAATTACTGATGTAGAATTCAGTGTGCAAAATATCTCCAAGGCAATCAGTGCATTGAAACACTCCTACACTGATGGATCAGATGGTATTCCATCTAGCATTCTAAAACGTGGACGTGATGATATGTGTGTTTTGCTTCTCAAACTATTCGTGATGTCACTCTCTTCAGCGTGTTACCCTACTGCCTGGAAAACTACACATATCATTCCCAAAATTAAAACAGGACCTGAAGGAAACGTTGAAAATTACCGGCCTATAAACATAACTTCAGTGGTATCCAGAGTGATGGAAAAAGTAGTTAAGGCGGCTGTAGTCCAACATCTACAAACTAATAATCTCATCTCGACTTCCCAGCATGGATTTCTTAGGTCCAGATCATGCGACACATGCCTAGTTGACTACCTGAATGATATAACTCTGAAACGAGACAGCGGACTCCTTGTATTAGTCCTATTCCTAGACTTTAAGAAAGCCTTTGATAAGGTCCCACACAAAAGGCTATTCGTCAAACCAAAGTCCTTCGGAATACACAACCCACTGTACTCATGGTTTGCTTCGTTCTTAACAGAACGTAAACAGATGGTAAAGTACAATAACTGCCTCTCGTCCCCTAGACCAATCACCAGTGGAGTCATCCAGGGAAGCGTATTAGGTCCACTTTTGTTTCTTATGTATAAAAACGATATATGTAACACCATAGAATTTGGGAAACCATACTTATATGCTGATGATCTCAAAATAGTATACAGCTATAAGCCTGAGACACTAAGCGAAAGTGTATCCCAGATCCAAAACGACCTCAATAACTTAACTATATGGAGTGAAAAATGGCAATTACCATTTAACCTCAACAAGTGCGGGATCATGCACTTTGGAAAGCATCCCTATAAACCGCAACTTCACTTAAATGAAAGTAGAGTCCAAACACACGAATCAGTACACGATTTAGGAATTAATTACACAAGAAGCCTGAACTTTGAAGAACATGACTCCTCTATTATTTCTAAATCTAGACGGCTAATTGGTTTTATAATGAAAATTTTTTTCACAACAGAGGGTAAACTTACTCTCTACAAAATATGTGTAAGACCCTCCCTTGAATACTGCTCTTTTGTCTTTTCTAATATGAATATCACAGACAAGATAAAAGTAGAAGATGTTCAAAGACGTTTCACACGCCAACTGCTAGGATGCAACTGGAATCTCGATTACACAGACAGATGTAAGCATCTATCTTTAGAACCTTTATGGCACCGTAGGCTAAAAAACAATTTAATATTTCTCTACAAAGCGATATATGGGCTCTCCTTTCTAACCTCCTGCCCGACTATTACCCACGACCCATCTTATAGACTTAGAAACAACAAATATACACTACTTACCGTAAAACACCAAAAACAAATGCGTTGTAAGTTCTTTACAGTACGGTACAGTTTATTGTGGAACAGGCTGCCAATGCCTATCCGTAATTGTGATACGTTTATCAGATTCAAAAGGCTAATAACCCTATTTCTAGATTCAAAAGAGCTGTCACGAACTTATGGTATTGATGCTGACTTATCACGCAAAATACCTCTTTAAATCGTGTTACGAATGTTGAATTGGTTTCACTTCCTACCCAGAAATCCTATTACAAGCAAACTAGACAATTCGATAATTTACGAAGCATGCTCAAGACCCTATGATACCTAAAAATTAAAATAAAATATAATAATAATAATACAAAAAATATGAAAAGGGCTTCAACAGCTTCAACAAAAAAAGGAAGATAGTCAAGTGTATATCACAATAACTGTTTTTAGCACTATGTTTTATTACCACACATAATCTCATACTTCCAGCTCCTTTCTGAATCCCTTCTTTTGTCAGTTGTATGTTCACTCATACCTTGTTTACACTTATTTTCTTTATCCTATTAAAATGCTCTTGCTTAACAGATACCTTAATAAAAGAAAATTAGACTGAGTACTCATACCTTAAACATTCCTTCATGAATACTGGCTACTCTGCCTCTCGTCGACGAGAAGTTCTGATTATCTTCGTCTTCTTATTACATTGTCGATAACAATCCACCATCAAAGTTGGGAAATACAGATCAAAAACTCGGGAAAACTTCTTCCTCAACAAGTATGCAATAATATGGAACAGTCTTCCCTCTGAAACTCGCATTGCAGATGAATTACATACGTTTGTAAAACTTAAAACAATTAGTCCCTTTGATAAATTTCGATGATGCAATGAGAAGACGAAGATTATCAGAACTATGTGATATATTTGCGCAATACATTTCGAACAATCTGATCACACATATACTTGTTAAGAGCATTTATATATAAAAATAAAAGGTCAACTAGACAGGAAATGGGGTAAGAGGAGATAAGGATAATGATAAGAGTAATAATAATAATAATAATAATGTGAACACAAAGCGAAACCTAATCACTCTGGATAATAAGTCAATATTACCAGGGTAGGTTTAAGGTAAGAACAAACTGTTTTTGAACACATAAAGGGGGTTTGAATTTTCGTATGGCTAAGGCTTCAATGAACCTTAGTATACGCCCTTTTACACTTTTATACAGCACTCTAAAAGCTGAATTTAGATCAATCTTGTGACCTGTTTCAATTATATGTTTAGCAATAGAGGATGATGGATGTTTATCCTCTGCTCTTATTGGGTCACTTGATTGTATTTGTTTCTGAAGCCATTTGGGTACATGTTCACTCACCCTAATGTTGAGATCACGATTACTCCTCCCTATGTATGTGTGACCACACACACATTTAAATTGGTAAACACAGTGGGAGTGCTGTATAAAAGTGTAAAAGGGCGTATACTAAGGTTCATTGAAGCCTTAGCCATACGAAAATTCAAACCCCCTTTATGTGTTCAAAAACAGTTTGTTCTTACCTTAAACCTACCCTGGTAATATTGACTTATTATCCAGAGTGATTAGGTTTCGCTTTGTGTTCACATTATTATTATTATTATTACTCTTATCATTATCCTTATCTCCTCTTACCCCATTTCCTGTCTAGTTGACCTTTTATTTTTATATATAAATGCTCTTAACAAGTATATATGTGATCAGATTGTTCGAAATGTATTGCGCAAATATATCACATAGTTCTGATAATCTTCGTCTTCTCATTGCATTATCGAAGTTTGTAAAACTGCTTGATCAAGCCCTCACTTGCACTGATCTTGCACGTACGAACACATCTGCGCCCCACTCAGACATCATAGGCTCTCTCCATGTCTAGACCAAAATGGACTTCAAGTTCATTCTGCCTTATTTTTCCTACTTTGCAGTCGTCTTATTTACTTTGTCCAATTGACTTAAGTCTGTTGATTATAAGATTATGAGGTACTTTATCAAACGCTGTCTTAATATCGAAATAAAGTGTAGCAACTAGTTTCTTCTGGTCACGTATATGAGTAACCTCGTTAAAGAAGTCTATCAGACATGTACTGCACGACCTTGTTCTAATAAAGCCGTGTTGTAACGGGTCTATTAGGTCTTCCTTAAGTAGGTGATCAGATCGCTGATTTTGTATCACTTTTTCCATTATGCGTGACATAACTGGAGTGATATTTATGAGTCTGTAGTTTTCGACCAGGTTTCTCAGTCCTGATTTGTGTTTGTGAAGAACACACGTTACCATCAAGGTTTCCGGATATGTACATGTCTCTAAAAATAATGTGTATATTTTAAGTTATAGCGTCTGTATGTCCGGTCCTGACATTTTATAGAGGATTGAAGAGATGTCATCGGCACCAGAACTAGCATTTTGCTTAAGGGTTTTAATGGCGGTATGTATACTCCTGATGTCGAAGTTCATGGTACTGAGATAATTTTTGCTGATACATTTTATGTTGATATCTGGAGCATGAGATGTATTTCGATTGTGAGAAAACCATTCACTTAATAGTTCACATATGACGGTTTGGTCATTATATGTCACTCCATCGTGCAGTAAGGAGTGAATTTTGTGATCTTTGTTTTTTCTAATGCGTTTTGTGAGGAGACGACATAAGGCTTGGGTTTTAGATGCAGCAATGAGCGCAGTACGTTCCTCTGCCTGTTTATGCTTGTTGTGTTGACTTTATACTCCATGAAGTACAAAGTATATCTGATGCAGGGCACTGAAGTTTTTTGATATATAGTACGTCCTTTTCAGTTTTCGCAGTTTAGACCTAGACTTTTGGTTTATATAGGGAGTAATTGTTTTAAAAGCAGTTTTAGAGGTTATAGTAGTCTCTAGCGCAAATTTGGTGGTGATATTGAATATTTTTAATGTTTCTAAGAGGTTATTACTGGTAAAGAAACTGCCCCAGTCAGAGTGCTTTATTAGAAATCGAAAGTTTTCCCAGTCAGCATTTTCATAGTTTCTATATTGGAATCGCGTGTTTAATGTCTTTAATTTGTTGCATATGGAAAGAATCGGAAGGGTGCAGAGGACTATTTTATGATCGCTGTTGTTTAACTTTTCGCCAACCACCATTGATGTTGGTGTGACATTATGACAGAATATTAGGTCAAGAATGTTGTGATTTCGTGTAGGCAGGTGTACATGTTGTTGCCAGCCGTGTATGTCTAAGGACCTAAGTATGCTTTCAAAGCACAATGGGCCAGAATGTGTCTTCCAGTTGATGGTGGGAAGGTTGAAATCACCACATACAATTTTGTAAGTGAAGTCAAGCGAGGCAGCCTGAGCAAATGACTCACTTATAATAGTGTCATTTGAACTAGGAGTGTTAGGAATTCGATATATGCATCCGATTAGTGTTTTACATTCACGAGTGTGCACAGTAAGGCATATCAAATCAGGACGTTTGCTGAGAGCATGGTCGCTGTAGATTTCGGCTCTCGAGTTTTTTGATACATAAACGAGACAACCACCACCCTTCTTGGTGACTCGATCACAGCTGAATAGCTCACCAGTGTCTGTTTGTAGATATGTGTGTGGTATCGGAGGACAGCCAACTTTCCGTTATTAAAACAAGTGAGCCTGAATGAAGCGCCAAAATTAGTTCTACTAAAAAAATCGTGAGTTCCGACAACTATTTTTTCTCTTGATAATAATTTATGTAGGAGTTATATCTGGCCACTAGAATAAATGTGTGCCGTCAAAGTAGTGCTGGACCAACGTTGGAGAAGTTCTACCAAGCCAATCACGTGCCTCAGCTTTTTCTGTTTGACAGCTGATTTGTGATGAGTGTCTGAAATGTAGCCGCTTGTTTTCGAATATAGAACGCTGAGACTGCTTCAGCCACTATGATTTCATTTGTTAAAACATTTTATAACAATGTCTGAAAGTGCATATTTTGAGACAGCTATTCACAGTCGCTCATATCAGTAGGTGTATTAAGTCGACCTGAGGGAGAAGACACATCTATTTGGTTATAAGAAAAATATTTCAGTTTCATTCACATGTCAGCTTACCTCAGCTGCAAGGGGTGTACACACGGTGTCTTTTATGCGTGATCTGGTGCGGATGTTTTACCCAGAACCCTCAGCCAGGGTGTGTCTAGTAAAACAAATCAGACAAACATCAATGTTGAAGACTGGCAGAGCTATTTATTTTGGGGAATTGTTTACCGCTGTAGCTTAGCCTAGTAGGGTGGGGTGACCCCGAGACGTGGCCAGCCAGAAGTTTAAACCCAGGAAGCAAACACTCCTAATAGCTTGGCACTTTCAGCAGCATCTGGTCGTCTTTCACTAATATAGGGACCATGTGTTCCAATGTAGCAATTATTATTATTATTATTATTATTATTATTATTCATAAACATCTTATAAGTACATAAGTGTTGTGAAGAAACCATTTCGGGTTTATTCAGAAAATGCAATAATACACAATTTTCCATAATGTCAGCATTATACTTGCCATTTTTAAAAAAAATTTTAGAGCAATAATAGTAGAATATTAATAATAATAAATCGGGTCTGTGCAATTGAAAAGAATATTGAATTGAGTTTAAAGAAGGAAATGGAGAAAATAAGGGAATAGAAATAAAGGAAACGTGAAATACGTAAACAGTCTAATAAGACGTGTTTATGAACACAGAACAAGAATAAACGACTGTGTGTATCGTTAAATTAGTAGCGAAAAATAATTAAGAAAAAATAACTTATAATTACAGTAAGATATGACGCTAGAATAAATGTTTGTGCAGCCATAGTTTAGAGTGATGCTATGAAAGTCACAATTAAGTGAAAAGGATAATAAAATATCAATATGTATGAGTTACATGTGCATAGTGAAGTTAAAACTGGTCTGGGGATTTAATTTAAGTGTAACACAAGTTATTGTTTTAATTACAAACTTCGTAATAATATTTATTCAGAGGGAAAGAAGAGAAAGAAAAGAAGTGAACACTTAGTGAAAAGTTTTGATCTATGATAAGAATAATAATTGTGTAATGAATATCAACCTCAGAAGGAAACCAGCAATTAAAAAAAATAAAAATCCTTGAAAGCACTCGGATGAATACATTTAGATTTATGTAATAGTATACAGAATGAAACCGGATATTGGTATAAATATTTGTACAATAATAATTAAGAATGATGCTATGAAAGTCAAAATTGATTTCAAAGGACAATCTGGGGTTAAATATGTTTAGAAGGATAAGAAGATATAAAAAGAATATCTAATGTGTCGTGGAACTGATAATGATATTATTAACGGTAATAATGATAAACACAAACATAAGCAGGTTTCATATATTAAGATAAATAAAAATAATATAAACGTGAAAAGATATAAAGGTTTTATTTTGCTTTTCGAGCAGTTAAATGGATGATGGACCTTGTTTGTGTGAATCATTATTGAATACATTGATATTCAATAGGTGACGTAATCCATTTTTGAAAAGAAAATCGTCACGGAGACTTTTGAACCGGGTTGTAGTTTCACTGCAACGGAGGTTCACTGGCAGTCTGTTCCACATGGTTGAGTAGCGTATAAGGAAAAAATGCTGACGTAAGTTTGTGTGGGTTCTTCGAATCGCTAGAATATTCTCCTTATTGCGTAGATTGTGGGATTATATCATAAGGTATGAAGGGGTGGATACCGATGAGTAGGAAATACTGTTAATAAGCCGGTTGATAAAGACAAGATTTAATTTGATACGTCTGATCCAAAGAGGTTCTAAGTTGAGTTGTTGACATCTTTGGTAATAGTCTTTGTTATCGGAATACCCTAGAACAGCTTTGGTGAACTTTCTTTGAACACCTTCAATTCTAATCAGTTAAGACAGCGACCAATGTGAATAAATACACTTTTGTCAACATTAAGTGGCATATTCCTTGAAATAAGCCATTCGTACAATTTGTTTATTTCTTCTCGAAGTACCGCTAAAATATAGCTTTCTTTCGTGGGAGAATTGAATGAATAAACTACTTTCAGGTCATCAGCAAAAAGGAAAGGCTTACCATACTGAAAGAGGGAACACACATCATTGATAAAAAGGAGAAAGAGTAACGGACCAACCACACTTCCTTGTATAACCCCACTGGTTACATTCACAGGTTTAGAGTGGCAAGATCCAAAGCGAACGATTTGGCTACGTTCTTCTAAAAAAGATTTGAGCCAAGATAAAAGTGGATTCTGTATGCCAAATGAAGAGAGTTTTAAAAGAAGAAGTTTGTGTGAGACACTGTCGAAAGCCTTACTAAAATCGAAGTAAAGAATTATCACTGACTGACCAACATCTCTTCTCTGAGTAATTTGATCAAAAAACTCCAGGTGCTATGTGAAACATGAGCGTTTAGTCATAAACCCGCGTTGGAATAAGCTGATCAAACTAGCCGAAAATAAAACTGATAGTAGCTGTTTGTGGATGATTTTTTCCATGGTTCTTGTGAGCACGGATGTCAAATTAATTGGCCTATAGTTAATAATATCACTACGTGGTCCTGTTTTGAATCTAGGGGCGATAAGGGATGTTTTCCATACAGATGGATAGGTCCCATATTCCATAGATAGATTGAAAAGTTTCAAACAAAATAGTGAAAATTCTCTACTTCCATATTTCACAAATGATGTATGTATCCCGTCAGGTCCACCATCATAAGACTTTTTCAAAGAAGTTATGGCCTGCTTGATTTTGGAGGGTGTGAAATCAATTTTCGACAGATGTCTGGATGTTAGCATTGGAAATGTAATGCTGGAGCTTTCAGTTCCAGTTTTGTAGCACTGCGAGAAGTGCTTGCTGAATTGTTCGCATACAGTATTCGGGTCGTTAACAATGCTTCCGTTAACTATGAAGAATTTGGTCGTGCCAAGGGAATTTGACTTTACACGGGAGTTAAAAAGTCGAAGTATCGATAATTCTGGGCTTTTACTACGTAGAGCTTTATTTTCTATATTCATGAAATACTTAGGTTTACATGAAGCATTTCTGTCGATTAATTTAAGTATACTCTGACGTGCATACATATCATTCTGCTCGTAGTAGCGGTATTTTAATTTCCTCAGCTTTCTTTTAAAAGTATTTTGACCCCTATTAGCATTATAAGCCACACGGCCAATAACTGGAGCAGTGCAGTCAAGGCAATATATCAGGATGTGGTATAGATTGGAAAGCGCAATGTCAACATCATTTGTAGTATAATAAGTTTCCCATGGTAAACATTGAACGAGAGTTTCAGTCCGTTTCCATGTTTGTTGATCAAAATGTCTGCTCTGGTACGTCATTGAAGCTTTAGAGTTCAATTGTATGGCGTTTGAAGAGTGAATAATACTCAATACAACTCTATGGTCACTCATAAAAAACTCAGGACTGGTATGAGATAGAGTCTATGTTGATTGTGAGCATTAAATCAAGTGTATTATTCCCCCTGGTTGGTTTTCGGACCTGTTGAACCCATCCATAAATTTCTAATGTTTCAACTAGCTTGTTATATCGAGCTGGTACCGGAGTCAAGCCCCATGTAATTTTTGGCAGATTAAAATCACCTCCGATGATTTTAAAAGTATGCGGTTGATGCGAAGCAATGGAAAAGATGTTTGTTAATAATCTATCAAACTTAGTATCCGCATGAGTTGGTTTGTATATGCATCCCACTAGTAGATAATGTTGAGGTCCACAGTTTACCGTAACCCAAGTGGAGTCGTCTATAGCATCAAGGGATTTATCCTCAAATTTGCACGCTTGAATGCCTGAACGGACATAGATAATTGTACCGCCTCCTAATTTATAACATCTATCGGTTCTAAAGCAAACGTAGTTATCTACATTCAAGGAATGATCGGATATAGATGAATTACACCACGTTTCCGTAATAAGTACACCGGTTGGATTTACAAGGAATAAAAAAATTTCAAGATGAATAATTTTATTGGACAGAGAGCGGGCATTGAACGAAAGAATAAGAAACTCAGAGTTATCATCGTGAAGCAGGTTAGAGTATAAATCGCAATTGGTAGTTCCACGAATACTCGTACGACTAGTTAAGGTAAGAGTCGTGTTGCGAGGGGAAATAGATTCAGCCACTTTGTCATCATGTGACATATGTTTACAGTTGCCGGCAGGAAAGCCGGCGGAATTACAAAAAAGTCTTTTCGTTGCTATTGGATATAACATCTGATAAAGGCATAGTGCACATATTGGGAGTCGGACCAAGAAGGCTATCAGGTCTATGTGTGCGACCATGTGGCCAATTACAATTCAGATAACTATTTATACCTGACGTATGGGTAACGTGTTTAAGACATTTATTTCCAAGGTTTGTGGTTGATTTCGGCTTCTTCATATGTTGGAGAGGATTGTGTACTGTTGAACATACTTGCGATGGTTTGCGAGGTTCGAATATATCAACGTTAAGTGCGTGGTCAGTTATATGAATGTTATGATTAGTTTCCCTGTTATCCGTCGCACGGTTACTGTAACTGGGTGTTGCACTAACAGGGGTTTGGACTGTGTTATCCCAATCGTCATCAGCACAACTACTTCGGGTTGAATCTAAGTCAACATTCTTAAGAGGATGGACACCACCTACATCGGGATTACTTTCTTCTGGGTATTGAACTTTAGAAGATTCAGAAGAGTTTTTCGATGGCGGCAAAGTTGTTAAGCTAGACATCCTCTTAGAATCGGACTTAACTTTAAGATCATTAAGATTATGATGCGTTTAAGATTTGACGCTGGTGGTCTGTAGTTATCTCTTCCTGCTTTTCGCTGGCATGGTGTTTTATCCGGAAGAGTCTTGATATCCTTGAAAATCTGTTTCTGTCTTATTGAATTGGAGGAATTTAAAAATTCACTGGAGTCTACAGACGAGTTGAATTTGAACAAGGTCGGTGAGTGCATACCAGGATGACTTCTTTTTAATCTTGTGCATACACATGGTACGTGTGTCATATTGCTGGTTCTAAGCAGACTAGATTTGATATTTTTAAAGGCATGTCTATCCGGTATATTAAACACAATTGCATTGCTAGATCGTCTTATACTTTCAAATACCTCTGATGCAACACAATCTAGGAAAATATTTATGTCATTCATTTGATCTGGAGTCTCTGTGAGGTTGGGGTTGATGAGATATTTAAGCGGATTGAGAATGTTCATGTCTACTCGCAACTTTTTTTAGCATCCATATGGTTTCAGTTGCGATTATCATCACTGTTTACCATCAGAGTTTTCAACATGTCTGGAATGGAGACAATTGGTAAAAGCTTGTCTGCTTCCGGATGAACAGAGTGGCTCGTCTCGTTGAAACTGTCGAAAATTGTGTCAGTAGTGGTGTTAAATTATGTCGTTTTCCTACGTTTGGCTGGACGTCTAGAAGCAGGGGTCTTCATTTTCTTTTGAGGCACTTTAAGAAAGTGACGTATAGCAAGTGGATTGAACAGAATGTTGGAAATAAGGGTGAAAAAATCAATTTCGAAAGCTCAAGTTAGTCTAAAAATCAAAATCTATGTTTTAATCAAGAGTGAATGTATCGTGAGGATTAGTGGTGTTAAAAACAAAAGATGACAATGGCAAGAAGATAGTGGTGGAGATGAAGTATTTATGTCAGTATCTGTGTGGAGGCAAAATAGAATATAAAGGAGCAAGTTGTATAAATTTTAACATATATGACACGAAAGATAGCCTTATATAGTAAAGTAATTAAGAAATGTCGTTAATTAGCATCAAACAATCAAAAAAGTACGGTTCGTGATACATATATAAACTGAAAGTCCGTATTAGTAAAAATTGGGGAGTGCAGAGGTAAGTAGTTTAGAAGATTAATACCGTCTAAGATTATTATGTTGCTTCATGAACAAATATATGAAACAGCTTTTTGGGGAAAAAATACTGCCAAAAAAAACTATGACAAACTCGCCGAATCGGACAGGTAATTTCGGAAATTAAATGATTTATAGTATCCAAATACAATTTAAATGATAGTTCATAAGATAGTGAATACGGTCCTTTAACATACACGGTTACATATATTTCTTGATATTAGGTAGAGATTTGAAAAGATCCTGTAGATACATAAAGTACTTGGGTTAAAGTATCCAAATACGATATAACCATATATTCCTTGAGGAATAGAATACAAATATGAAATGCAAATCTTCGTCAAATATGGTTATATATGGTTTCAATATGACAGAGTATAGTTTGATCGTATAGTAAAAATGAATATATGTAATTATATGATTATGAATTATTGTATGAATATGATCATAAATACCGTAAGTTAAACTCAGAACTTATCATATGGCATGAAATCCACAGTTTATATGTTAATAGTTAAAAATTGAGTTATCTTCCATAATTCCAAGAAAAAATAATTCATCCAGCTCTGCGAGAATCCTAGAAAAATAAAACTAAAAACCTCGGCCTAAAAGTAACGTCCAGTCCATAGCACGCTCACCCGTTAAAATACAGGTACAACGATAATTGTTAGTCATCGTACTCTTCGTCACCTTTTCATCTTTTCCGGCCGTTCTAGAAAAAAAGAAATTATGGGTGCATTTCGAAATACACTCGAACGTGGATAAGGACACAGCGTGGTAAAAAGGAAGAACTAGTATACGTACGTATAGATAACATATGATGGAGTAAAAATTTTGCACAGTGCTTATTTTAAACAACTTTTGGGGAAAAAATATACACACCTGAGCATATTGGAAAGAAAACATTTTTGTTACTGTCTATTTTACGCAGCAACAGAAATAAACAAGAATGAATATAATATTGTGCAATATCCTACTCGCATTGGTCCTTTAAGTGTTCTGCGAACCTCACACTTCTTTCAGAGTGCATTGCTTTTGGCCGGTTGTCAGGTTCCAGAAACGTTTCTTTGTTATTGTTGATTATCTAGCGGGCTATTGTGATTTTGAGACTCATGCCGTTCAAATATACAGGGGAAAACTCAAAGTTATTAGGGGTACTTTCCAAATACGCGGCTTCCGGACAGTCAGTGCTGACGTTATCGCTAGTTCCGTTCTCACCGATAATAATAATATATTTCTGCATGTGCAGGTACACACCGTTTTTACAGGCATGATCTATAAATTACAACATTTGTTGTTTCACAAAATGTTTCCCAACTTATTAGGTTTATAGTTGTTATAAAGTGCAATCCTAGAGCGCTGGCTGTAAACTATGACCTTGAGAGGACGCGTACGTCAACTTTGTTACAAACGTCAGAAGTTTCATAGCTGTGCTTTCAGAGCAAGATTCTGAAGAAAAAGAGAAACAGAAGAGCAGCAAGGCACTTGGATATGAACGCCAAACGTTGCTTAAAATTGTGTAGTAGAACGGACAAAGGTATAATAAATTAGAATAAATTCATATTATGTCTCGTTAGAGTGAAGTGAAGTCAGAGGCTCCATATTAGAGAATGTACTAATAAAGAACAATGAGTTGTGATGTTTAGCAAGTCGGAGTAAGCTCACAAGAAGGAAGGGAATTCAGGGTTGGTACAAGGGAAGCGGTTTATTAAAAGAGTGTGTATATAGAGGGTGAAGTGTTAAGAATACTAATGACTACATGTTTTGTTATCTAATTTTTTTCTTTTTGTCTATTCAATGCCAGCCAAACAATCCTAGTGTAAAAGTCCAAGTTAGCATGCTATAGGTTGTCTTAGTAGAATAGCTAATCCAGCATAATATTGGAAACATGAGTCTGAGTGGTGAGCGTAGGAAAACAATCTGTATCACAGATTGATTGACTTATTCTCAGTCATGAGGAGCCTGATACATACAAAATGTTCTGTCCACACAAACACGGGTGGATTGAAGTTATCGCCCTCACCATTAATGCTTGCTGGTCAGTAACTCCACCCTCCCTCCTTTTGTGATGTTAGGGTGACTTTGGCTTATTTTTGTATATACGTCATACCTCACACAATCCTCTGTTTCACAACGTGTTGGAAAGCATTATTTCTATAAGTACTATTTTACGAGCTTATCAGGCAGTTACAAGCTATGGGCTATGAGTAAAGCATCGATGCAGTGCCTCTGTTGACTATAGTATAAAGTATAGTTTGCCAATCAGAGTATAAGCGTTAAGAAGGGTATATTGTAGGATAGTTGTTTATTTAAGCAGGCGGAAAAAATATAGAAGTATATGAATTGTGGATAAGGGAACGAGTGGAGAAATAATAATAATTGCTAATCAACATAGTGTACTGAAGAGTAAAAAGTTAATACAGGATAAACAGGAAGGAACTCACAGTAACTTGGTGCTGATGTTATTTTTTGTTGTCATAACCAGTTGATTGGTAACAGGCTCCATATATGCAAGACCACTGGTAGTAGGCAGCCGATTGTGCGGTCCTCTTGACTTTTTAGGGTGGTAGTGAGTGTCCCTTATAGACCGAGTGTAGTTTAACAGTAATGATAGGTCCAGTGAGTTACCTGTCTACGTCAAGTGAAGAAATAGGGTGGAAAAAGTAGTTAATACAACTGCAAAGTAGGAAAAATAAGGCAAACTGAACTTGAAGTCCATTTTGGTCTAGACATGGAGAGAGCTTATGATGTCTGAGTGGGGCGCAGATGTGTTCGTACGTGCAAGATCAGTGCAAGTGAGGGCTTGATCAAGCAGTTTTACAAACGTATGTAATTCATCTGTCACGCGAGTTTCGGAGGGAAGACTGTTCCATATTATTGCATACTTGGTGGAGAAGAAGTTTTCCCGAGTTTTTGATCTGTATTTCTCAACTTTGACCGTAGATACTTTGTTTCTAAGTCCGTATTCATGTGAATCTCGGGCAAGAATTATCTTACATGTTGAATAGGTAAGGTTTTTGAGTAGTTTAAAGTAGAGAATCAAATTAAACCTAAGCCTTCTCTCCCAAAGGGGTGCTATTCCTAAGATTTGGCACCGGGAACTATAGTCAATGACCGAGAGTGACTCCCGGTTTAAGAATCAATAGCGCTTTTACCTTTTTGCATTCCCCCAACTCTTCCGTAAACACTTGACTATGTCTTTCCAATACAACACTCTTCAGATCCTTTTCCACTGGTTTATTGGTTCTCACTGCGCTGCATATGTGGTTAATGGGGTGATTTGCTAATTGTAGTGTTTCTATCAAGTCTAGACCTAGCAAATCTAGTCCTGGGTTCTGTGTAAGATATAAAGTTGCATTCGTTTTCACGTTTCCTTTCGAAACCGTACAACAAACCTCTCCAACAATATTTAGTTTTCCTCCAGATGCGCTGTGAGCTAACTGGGTTGTTGGGAGCACCTGTGGTTTTCCGATATGATTTCAAGTTCTTCGACTAATAAGTGTGATTTCAGAAGCAGTGTCGAGCTGCAGGCGCGCGCGCTTTTTATTTATCCCTACGTTTACATACTATTGTCGGCGGTGCATTTGTGCTCGGTTTTTGATACCAATATTTTGTTAGTTCGAGCACTATATCTGTATTTCTTCGAGTAGGGTTTCAAAGAATGTCGTTTACGGGTTCTTTTTCTGAAGCAGTTTTCTTTACGTCCCTTCCAATGAAATTTGCTACAACAATGTTCCTTATATGGGCAGAACCTTTTATAATGCCAACACCCACAAGACGAACATGGAGATGAAGACTGATTATCTGTGTGCGATACCTTTCTTGAGCAAGAATCTTTCTTTCCGCTTACAGTATGAACGTATGGCAACGGGCCATTATTTTTGACCATGGAAGTGTCATGCTTTAGGTTTACCAATCTCTGGCACTCTGCGGTTACTTCTTGTAGTGTCGTATTCGGACATTGTTCAATTTTACTCGAAATTCTGGTTCTACTATCGGCATCTTCGGGAGATTGGAGGCTGCACACAAATACAAGACACTTAAACTGGTCTTCTGTCATTGCTGATAGTTTAAAGCGCTCACATTCACGGTTTACTAACCCCGCATGCTTCACACAGTCATCATCACCTGCTTTTGTTATCTTGAGACATTGATAACGAATATTAAACAAGGACGACTGTTCAGAAAAGATTTGAGACAAAATCTTAATCGTTGCATCAAAAGAGAAATCTCTTGGATTCTTTGGAAGGATAAAGTTACTGTAACGTTCATGTTCAACAGTTCCAAGTTTTCGCAAGAGCATTCTGACCTAAGCGGCGTCATCAAGTTTTTTGAGGTCGACCTTGAACAAATCTTCATATTTCTTGAACCAAGTTTCAAACGTAATATCAGCTGAACCATCAAAATTAAATTAATGGATAAAATTAACGATCTGGTTAACATGAGATTTGAAGGGGTCATCTGTAACTTCTTTTTGATCCAGGTTCATTTTCTGAATTAGCATCTCTATCATGCTCATCGGGAACTGTTCAAAACGTTTTTCTTGGCGTTCCAGTAAGGCTTCAAATTATCCAAAGGTGAATGACATGTTGGTACAATAACCCGTCGCCAGATGTTATATCTTGAAAGCTGATTTCTCGATATACCGCGTATAACATAGCACTAGAACACCAAAACCCTTCCAAGTCCCACTAAGAAGACAGACGACTAACGAAAGGAATATTATTCCAAACAGTGGCAATCATAGTACAAAATTGTATTTATAGTTTCAAGTGAGAACAAAATCATCATTACAGTCCTCCAATCCGCACACAGGGGGTTATTAGGATTATCCAATCGGGAAGCTACGTGTTGGAATTGTAGAATATTCTTCCGAAAGGTGATTGGATGAAACATCTTCAGCTACTTCTGAGCCTCTTATAGCTTCCTCGAGTTCACCGGTGGTCCGTCATCCCTATCGCTTCACGTCTTCTTACACGACGTTGACAGGGCGTAATGTCTGGAGTGACTTATATATATTTTTATGGAATTAGTGAGCTAACAGTTTTGCTCGAATCAACAAACTTTTTATCATCGTTACGTCAGCCAAACATAAAAAGGAGGGGACAAGTTGATCTGTCCCGACCGTTGTTACTACCTTGAAGTGGTGATCGGGATTGCCTATGGTGATGAAGCAACCGAGCTATACTGGCTGGAACAACTGTTCCTCAAGGTCCTACCGTGTCAAACAGTGTGGTGTTTGAATTGACTGATGATACTTTTGTACATGTTGATGGCTCGATTTCGAATTCCAAATACAGTACATTCGGTTGTGCCTGTCTTCTTAATTCAATTGCATTATTTCTTGGACTCTTAGTTCGTGCTATAATTCAAATAATTCGAAACATTATAAACAGGTCGGTTAAAGAGTGGTAAAACTAAAAGCAACAAACCCATGGTCCGAATGCGAAGTCGTACTGCAGTCTGTACAGAGGTGTGACAGAAGTAAGGTGCTTCCTTCAGACAACAAACATGACAGCGATGCTGCCTTCCCACAAGGAGGGGTGGGGTTAGAAAAGGTCGACCCTAAAAATGTACCCCTCGCCTTATCCGTCTCCGGCGGTAAGGTCTCAACAAGTACGGAGCTAACACGAAAATTACTCATAAAAATGTCGTGTTTGACCGACCTCAAGCAGTTGTCCCTTGGACACTGCGGTCACGCTTTCAGGTCACTAAGACCACCTCTAATCCAATTTTCTTTTCAGGTACCTCCAGAACAAGACCACTGTATTCATAATCAACTCCCCTCTTCAATACCTATTAATTCCCCCACATCGACTTTCAACTCTAAATTTCCTCTCTCGTCTTCCTCCTCAAGTGTCATCATAGCCAACGATTCTAGTGCGCAAAACACTGTCCCAGGTCTACTGAAACCTCACTCCAAACTACACATTGGAGCCTTCAGGTTCTAGAACATAGACATACTTATCGGCGTCGGACGATGGTGGTCTTTCCTGACTTAAAAGCAGCATTTGATTCTGTAGACCACGAGATTCTGTGGCAATGTCTGTCATTGAAAGGCGTACCCCAGAAGTATATAAACCTTGTAAAGGCTCTTTACTCGAACACTATTAGTCGAGTCAGGGCTTATGGCGAACTGTCATCTGCTTTTGCAATCTCAAGTAGTATCCATCAAGACTGTCCACTTTCTCCATTTCTGTTTAACTTCATCATAGACCTATTGATGGAAATAACATTCTCGTCGACTGAATTCTCGGGTATTGATCTCCTTCCAGGAGCTCCACTTATCGACTTAGATGATATAGTCCTGTTTGGTGAAGACGCTGATAAAATACAGTCTTTTGGTAGCACTAAGCAACAATGCCAGAATGTTTGGAATGCGCTTCTCTCCCTCTAAATGTAAGTTGTTGCTTCAGCACTGGTCTGCGTCAATACCTGAACTAAGTATAGGGAGTGAAGTAGTCGAACGCGTTAACAACTTCACTTATCTTGGAAGTCTGATCAGCCCTAATGGGTTGGTGTCTGACGAAATTTCAGCACGGATTCGAAAAGTTCGTTTGGCTTTTGCCAACTTACGTCATCTATGGCAAAGTCAAGATATCCGTCTATCAATAAAAGGACGAGTATACTGCGGGGCAGTTCGTCCTGCTATGCTTTACGGCAGCGAAACATGGCCATTAAGAGTAGAAGACACTCAAAAGCTACTAGTATTTGACCACAGATGCCTTAGAAATATTGCTGGCATCTGCTGGGATAATCGGGTAAGTAATAGTGAGGTTAGACGCAGGGTATTAGGGAATGATGGTAAATCAGTTGATGAGGTTGTGAATCTTTACCGACTGAGATGGTTGGGCCACGTGTTACGTATGCCTGAACACCGATTACCACGACACGCAATACTAGCTAGTGTTGGAAATGGTTGGAAGAAAGTTAGGGGCGGCCAAACCAAAACGTGGCATCAGTTCTTGAAGTCACTAACTTGTAGTCTGAGCCATGTTGGTAGATGCAGACTACTCAGTTGGGATCCGCGCGACTAATGTAACTAGTGGTTGGTGACTCTTGGTGACATGGCTCAGAATCGATCACAATGGCGTCGGTGTATACACTCTCTGTCTTCCCTTAAACTAAGAGATTAAAATGACTTCATATCTCTCTTTCTACTAACTAATTCTTTCTTCCTGTACTATGTCCTTACATGCAATCTTTTTTTATGTATTAGCACCTCTGAATTAACTACTTTTATGAATCCGGTGTCCATCTTGTTATGTTAATGAGGTGTGGCAACTTGGACCGATGCATATTGGTGCCTGGTGCTATGTTGTAGCTGATTGACTGACTGAAGTTGATCTGTCTGACATTGCAGTTAACATTCGGTATACGGCATGCTCTTAGGCGAATATCCCTTAATTTTGATGGGTGTGTATTGTCGGGGAGGTTATCCGCAACTACATTGAAGGAGGAGATCACTTTCTTCGTCACTTCTTCAGCCACAAACTCCAAAATACACTCAGCTTTAGTGAGTTGCTCAAGATTTCTGTCTGTGTCAAGGCCCTATATATGAGTGAGGGGTGCTAATTGCTCAAGTCTGCCGTTAATTTCAGATAGAGAGTTTTGTAGCTGACGGATGTCATTACTATATTTATCAGTATTTTCGTATGTATGAGATGAACTATTGGACTCTATAGTTTTCGAAATTTTAGATTAAGGCCTTGGTAGAACATACTGTCTGGTAGACTGTACTGACATTTCGATACAAGTCGGTATAGTGTCTTGTATGTCAACCAGTTCTACCTTTGGCATACTGCACTCAGAGATGAAAGGGTTGTAACGAGGAGAAACAGGTGATGATAGTGACATTTGTGTACAATACGCATATTGTTCAGGAGTTAAAGATTCAACATTGTCAGGTAATAAGTCGTCAGTAATAGGGGTTACACATTTGAACCTTTTATTTGGCTTAGAAGTTGGTGAAATTTCTCTTTTACTGGAGTTATTAGCCATGATTTGAAACTGGGTGAGCACAGAGCTCGTTAAATATAATATCTGAGAATTAGTTATTATTAAAAATTAAGCCTGTTAATATTAGGATCAGAGACTATGATTATATAATAAAGTTCAGATCAATTTAAGACTTAAGTCCGTGATAGGAATAATATCAACTGGTAAGTGTCCGTTGAAAATTTTATTCAAGGTAAAATGTACCCGATATACAAGACAGGATGTTAGTCTCCGTATAATACACCCTAAAAATGAATTAGTTTAACAAGTCCTAAAACACGTGAAAAACAGTTACCACTTTCGAATTTCGCACATGATTAAGATAAGATATAAAAATTGGCCAGAAAAAAGTACCTGAAAATATAATAACAATGTCATGTTGTAAAAATGGGAAATAAAAAATAAGTATTACCTTCCAATATGAAACAAGGAAAGCTATTTATGTGTTGATAAGCGTTTGATCTGTGCTGGCCAACAGATGCAAATGCTTAATCCGGTACGGATTCATGACCGAGTCACCTCATCTAAAATATTTCTAGTAAAACCAATGAGGTCAGCATCAATGGCAAAGACTTACAGAACAATTTATTTTGGCTATTTATTTACCACTACAAAATATTGTGATGAAAATATGACCACGTTTCAGTACCTGGAATCAGTTACAATCAGTGTCTACTATCAGTGCTTTTGCGGAATTAAGATTCATTCTGTAAGTCTTCGATATTGATGCTAATCTCATTGTTTTACTAGACACATCCTATCTGGGGGCTCTGAGTAAAACATTCGCAACACATCATGCATGAAAGACACCGTGCACGCAACCCTTGCAACTGTTGAAAAGCTTAAATCTAACACTTTCCGATGCATCAATAACCATCCGAATATATCTTTAAACCCCCTTATCCTTATCGTTTGGTTTGGCCGGTTTGGTATATCTCGATTATAAAGGTATTACACGTAAAGGCATTATCAAACTCCAAACACCTGTAGCATCTTTACACTATATTTTGTCTGGTGGTGTCGACTCCATGGACTGACTTATTCTTTTCTGGACTTGACATATCCTAGAAAGCATACCTCAAGTTAGAAACGCAGTTGCTTCGGCCTATGTCTATATCATACTGATGTAATAAGTTGAAGACTAGTTTCATACGATTTTCACTTTATTTGAATCAGAACCAGGTAATTACTGGGGATTGTCTGCTACCAAGGGTTTGACCCTTAAATGACAATCACTTATCCTACTTGTTTAATAACCGCAGACATCGATGGGTCCTATAGACCTAAATCTTGACAACAATGGGTTATTTAATTTAAAGCTCAAAATTTCTGACAGTATATCGTGTAACCTAGCGTTCCACACTAGGATATTTTGTATCAGGCTCTCAGAATCGATTTAACTCTATGAGCCAAAGGTATGAACATAAGGTGTTAGATGTGTTGGCCATGGTTACAGGTCCTCACGTCTCTGAAAGGTCCAATGGAACCATTGCTGTCTCTTAATATGTTGCAATAAGCACCCAACGCCACAGTTCTTCAATTATTTTCTGTTCGAAAGTTTTAATATTTGATTTGTTAGCAGCCTGATGCAAAATTGATGAAGTTTTCATTCCAGATGGGCTTTACATTAAGAGATGATGGTAAGTTCACCAAATACTCTATACCGTCGCCCTAAAACCAGGAATCAAATGAGTCCAGTCAAACTTTCTCAGAGCTCTCGAACAATCCTGGTTAGCCATGAGGTTTTGGCAGCTTACATAGTGTTGGTTCAATCCTTCTTACAAATCCTAGTCATATCTAAGCATCGGTCTCTATGAGAAATGATGACTGGTTTGACTAAAACTCAGTTATATTGCATTGGCCCTACAGACTGTAAAAAAGAACCTAATGAAAACAAGCTCCATTATTAGGACTTTTATTCAAATATGAGTTAGAGGCTTTTGAAGAATAGTAACTGATCACAAATGATATATAAATTTTGTCCAACCAACTGTAGCGTTACATCGAAGTTTATTGTTGGACGTATTTGCGCGGGACTGTATATCTGATCTCGTAACTGTTAGGTTGGCGGTTAGTCAGCTGGTCTGATGGGTGTTTTTATCTCCCTCTTTATATTCGGCCCTGGTCAAAAGTAATATGGATATACGTACCGGTTCTCAATAATTTAACCAGAATATTGCTGTATATATATGTCACGTCGGATATGTATGCCACATCCAAATTAATTATTCCACCCAAACCTGCAAGGGATACACCTTTTATTCCTAAGTTAAGGATTCGCCTGCGCCACCCACCTAGCAGTCATTGTGGTGCTCGCGACCAGGGTTACAATGTCGCACACAATGAGTCTCCACATTTAATTGAAAATTTTGGTGATCATGATTCATTTCATAAAAACATTGAGTCTTTGGTGGGCGTTTGCTCTTTTCCAATGTTGAGAAATACTGCTCAAAAAGGTCCTCATCCTAACTCCTTTTCTAAGCTAAGCAAATCATCACGGCAAAGACAGTTGTCTAGTTTTACTTCTGGATGTACTATTAGGAAAGCCACAAGCAAAAGAAAACAGTCATCTGCGTTTGTCGATACACTGGATCTGGAGAATCCTGATTCACTTTTGACGAACGTTAATCTAAAGGTAAGTATCAATGTTTAAAAAAATAATACTCTACTACCATACCGCACTTATATGTTATGGTTGACTGTCCTCATTTCAATTTCTTCTTAGAGCCGATTGACAACTTTAGTATCAAGTCAACTGGCATATGATTCTCAGATGGCATTATATCAACCTAGGTCGCGTGGCTGCTTGTGATGTCTTTATCCAAATCTCCTAATTTGGGGGAAAGTTTGGTGAGACTTTAGTTTATTGACGAACTTTGGGCGACTCTGAAGTGACCATGTGGGTGGACACCTACTGATTAGGACTAAATGGAAGTCATAAAGCAGTTAGAATTCTCATTTTCAGTTGATGGTTAGGGTTGGAAACTAGATTTAGGGTTCTCATCACGACCTGACATCAGTTATGATGCCAAAACTCTATTTCGACAAATATATGGGTGAATTTCGTGCCGAAACCCGTGACTCCTTATCTTATATGTGGTTGGTTCGTTCATAAATTATAGTCTCGTCGAAAATTTTATCCGTTTTTGGGAGGACCATTGGACTTTGTAATAATATGAAACGAAAAGTTATGGGTAGAAATGTAATAAAACCAAGGATATGAGCGTCAAATGGTAAATAGTTTGTACTAAGATATTCATGGTTTAGATGGAGATTAGGCATGAACTCAACTGTTGTTGTTTTCGATACGTAATATTAAGCGCTTAAATCAGCAAACTTAATTATTATGTACAACATCGGTAGAAACTCAGTGAACTCAGAAAGATCAGTCCTTGAAATAGCTTATCATGAATATCAAGTTTCCTGTAATTCCTTCTTATTTCTGCCTTAGACATCGAAGTTTGATGTGTTTAGTATAAGTGACTGTTGTGAGGTTCGAAGACAATTGATACTTTTAGTAAACTCAATCGCCTTTGTTCTTAAATCCGTAACATCTTAAGCCGTACTGAGCCCCAACAACAAGACACAACCACGTATTTCTGTACGTTTAATCCTCAGGTAAGCTTGCAGCTGGACAATTTTGAATACAGACAGCTAAGTGGTATCTGTGACTTAAAAGTGTCATATTCTAAAGGTCTTTCACTCACCGTACAGTATAAATCCCATGTCTCCAGAACTCGGAGACTTATTGGACTTATTAATAATTATTTCCATCTAAAAGAATCCAAAATAACTTTCTATGGGGTATGTGTTTAGCCCCTACTGGATTACTGACTGATTATATTTAGTTGCATGCGTTCAATAGTCCAGCAGAAAATTATAAAATTGCAATGCCATTTTACAAGACTTCTCGTACCTGATCTGTCATATAAAAATAGATACGAAGCATGGAAACTGGAACTCTTATCGTTAAGACGAATTAACCCGACCTCATAATGCTTTACAAAATTATGTATAATAAAAATATAGTAATTCGTGATATGTTAAAATTTGCCTAAACCGTCTGAATCGGGGTTTTGTACTAACGATCTCGTGACCAAAAAGCTAAACAAATTTGATTATCTTTGTCACACGTTATGCAGGCTTATGGAATGGGTTGCCAGTAAACATCTGGTCAGGTCAAACGCTAACTCGATTAAAATCTTCTCCAAGATACTTTATGGACCAATCCAAAGTTTCCCACAGACTCTATGGAGCTTACCTAAGCCAAGCTACACTTAACAATTGATCATCCAACATCTAAACATTTGATTAAATAACGGACTGGCACTTAGTTACAGTTTTCAGCACTGTATTTGATAACAGCACATAATCTAATACTTCCAGCTTCTTTCTGAACCATTTCCATTTGTCAGTTGTTTATCCACTCATATCTTGTTTACACGTATTTTCTTTAACATATTAAGATGATCTTGCTTAATAAATACCTTAATAAAAGAGATTTAGACTGAGTAGTCATACATTAAATATTCCTTCATGGACAATGTCTGCTCTGCTTCTCATTCTTTCTTTTTCTTGCACTCTTTTTCAGCCCCCTTGAAATATGACACTAAAAACAGACATGGAACAGGTGACTTCGTCCTGCACCATCATCAAAGCCTCAGATATTCAGAAGGGATATGAGTTTGGGGTTTCTAGATGCCCCTAACTTCACATGGATCTATTCTCGACCGTTGATTACACGTCGCAACACAGCCTTCAAAAGGCGTGCCAACTGTGATTTTGACAATACGATTCTTGCTAAAACCATCTACATTCATATTTCATAAAATGTCAACCAAGCTGAGTAATTTACTACAGTGAAAATTGCATCTTTTTTGGTCATTTGATCTTGCCTGTAAACTGGCATGCGTCATGTAACAAACATATATTATTACTTTTATTATGTCACAAACAACAAATAATCAACACCATGTTTGATGAGTTTTTCTTTCGATCCCCATAACAACCGATGGTGTTGCACACACTGAGCCTTAAAAGTACCTCGACTTACGACAATGAATCACCCTTATCCCCTCCATGGACTACCACATCTCTAGACCGCGGATCGTTGACTGGTTGTAAATAATCATCAGCAAACATAAACTGCATGAACATTAAAAAATAATTTAGCACCCACCAGTTCATAGACAGAAAACTCTAACCCTATGAGTACCGCTCAACTATGTTCGATCATAGGAAGCTTAGAATACCTGAATAGTTGTGAGTTTCTTTTATTGGTGATCCACTGCTACTAGACACAGAAGCCTGAAAAGCAAAAGCTTCTTCTATTCCGTCCAAAAACATTTGAACCATTGGTGCTAATCTCTTGTGCTAAGTATCTTCTTGATCTGTGTTCGTAACCTAGAATTAGTTTCCCTCCCTACTGAGAAATTCTACTGCAGTCAAAACTGGACAGTTACGCTAAATAGGAGTTCAATCATGACTTTTAAAAGTTATAAAATAAAGACGAGTTGTAATAAATTTGACGAAAAAAATGACAGTCAGCGTTCGAACACTGTTTTCGTAATGGTTTTTAAAATACACAATCACAAACTTTCAGTTCTCTTAAACCATTTCAATTCCACGCCATACTGTGGCTTGTTTTCTTGAACCTGATGAGACATACTTGCTTAGAAATTGATCTAATAAAAGAGAATGAGTCTTAGTGGCCATACCTTTACTGTTCCATCACAAATGAAAACACGGTGGGATTATAATTTATGGACAACCATGGAGCGACGCTAAAGTGACCCTGAGAATGTCCACCTACTAACCAGGACTAAACGACGACTATAAGCCACCGTAAGAAATAAGGATTGTGATTTACAGTTGGTGGTTAGGGTTAGGAATCAGGTTCAGGGTTTTCATTACGAACCGAATACATATGTGGAACTTATGACTTTGTCCTACATCATCAATAATACTTCCGAAATTTACCTGCTGTTGCTACCAAAAAGCGTGAAATAATACGTTAAAGTTATCATCTTCAAACGACTGTTCTGGACTTAAGTCCCACTCGTTCTCGACCACCAATAGTTTGTCGCAACGTAACCCCCATAAAGCATCAAATCTCACATTAAACATAAGGGTTTTGCTAACATTAATATTCCAATGTATGAAAAGTTATCCTCTATTTACGCAACAAACTAGTCCTACAACATATTAACGTATTTAAATATCTTTTTAACGTAAAACCTGTAGCATATGTCAAAGTTTGATCTTGTCTGTAAAATGGCATGCCTCATTTTACATATTCTTATCTAGGAATATTTATTATTTTGGTGGAGTTTTGTTCTCTGAGCTGGATGTTTTAGCAGTGGAGCTTTCATCGTTCTTCTGAACAATATCATCAGCACAAACTTCAAATAGAAGTGAAGTGTTCGAATTTCTCCATATGTGTTTCACAGCTTGTTCTGTGCACCTCGATGTTGATTGGTTCTTGTTGACCTTAAATTTATCATTGTTTACTTCTTTGTTTTGGTTGTGTCTTCCATTGGTTTGATTTTTGTTCCTATATTTGTGCATGATTTTTCTGATTGTTTGCTAAATTGGATTGATTTCAATATGTTCGTTGATTGCTGATTGACCTGAATGCCAGGCTTCTAAAAATTCTCTGGTGTTTTTGGAGTTTCTGCTGTCTAAGATTTCCACATATTTCCAATCGAATGTGTATCCGCAGTTGTCCACGTGTATTGATATAAGTGTAGAGATATCACTTCGTTTGACTGCTAATTGATGTTCATGTAGGAGAAGGTGTAGGTGGCGTCTGCTTTGTCCGATGCAGTGTTTTTCGCAGTTGGTACAATTTATATTGTAAATGATGTTCGATTTGTTTTCTTTTGTTATTTCATCTTTCGGTTTGCATAGGATTGATTGTAGTGGTTTTGTTGGTTTGTGCGCCACGCCTATTCTGAAGACTTTCAGCAGTCTGGTTGTGGTTTCTGATATTCCTTGTATATATGTTAGGGTGATCCTTTTGTTGATTTTTGTGATTGACTTGAGTTCTAATGCTGCGTGCGGCTAGTATTTTTTGATGAACTTGATTGGGTAGCCGTTCTTTTGAAACACATCTTTCAGGTATTTATCTTCATTTCTTCGTGCTGCCAGTGTGCTGCAGAGTGTCCTCGCCCTCTTGAACATATTGTGTACGCAGTTGATTTTGTGAGCTCTTAAATTGTGCTATTGTAGTTGAGAATTTGATCTGTATGGGTCGGTTTTCTATATACTTGAGTTTCCAGTTTTCCTGTGTCGGTTCTAGTGATCAATATATTCAAGAATGCTAGTTTGTTGTTTGACTCCTGTTCCATTGTAAACTTGATGTCATCGAAAACGTTGTTGATCAGTTTGTATGTGTTTTCCAGTTCATTATTTTTGACGATGACGAAGGTGTCGTCTACGTAGCGAATCCAAATTTTTGGCTTGATCACTAATAGTATCGTGGCTTCTAGTCTTTGCATCACTGCCTCTACGATCAGTCCTGATAATGGTGATCCCATGGGCGTCCCTTTTGTTTGTTCGCAGATTTTGTTGTTGAATTGAAAATATGTTATTAGGCATAAATTGATGAGTTCCAGTAGACTTTGAATTTGAAGCTTCGTGCATTTAGTGAGGTTTGTGTCGTTGTTGAGCAGCAGGGATATAGTTTCTTTTGCTAATTTTGGTTCAATTGAGGTGAATAATGCTGTTACGTCGAAGGATATCATCAGTTCTTCGTTGTTGATTTGGATGTCCTTAATTTGGTCCAGGAATTGTGTAGGGGATTGATGTAGTGGTTGGTTGATGTCGTCCAGAAGAACAATGAAAGCTCCACGACCAAACCATCCAGCTCAGCGAACAAAACTCCACCAAAATCATCCACCTGAGCACAAGAATCAATCTTACTTCCACTCCTATTCATGATCCTTAATAAAGACCTGTTAGATATAATTGACTCGACTAAGTTGACTTATACAGACAACGCAGATATCAGGAAGTCTGTAAAAAGCGATAAGGATTCATTTTACTCTCAAAAAGACATTACAGCAATAGAGGAATGGGCAGCTTTCAATCGATTAAAGCTTAATCTGTAGAAATGTCATGTTATGAATATACTGCCTCATTTGATATAAAGCCTTTACGATCCCCATGGAAATGGCCTCTCAGTTGACTCCCCTGATTTTCATCTCGCCCGTTAAACCACTAAGAGCTAGGACATCAACTCATTTATGTGAGGGATGCATCCAAAGCTGGACTCAACTCTCCATTTTATGCTCAGACAACTTGACGCAATCACTTCACAGTTGTTCCTAAAACTTTTTAAGACATACACACGGCCTTAATTTGAATTGCATAGCGTCCTTGCGTCTCCTCTATTTTGAAGAGATATAAATCTACCAGGACAAATATAGAGACGGGTAGCCAAGTGGTTGATAAGTCAAAAACAAAAACCTTATGAGGATAGACTTCTACACATGGGATCACTAGAATCATTATCATTTTCGCTTTCCCTCTCGTTATTTCAAGTCTGTCTTCTCACGATGTCCGCATTACCAGTTAATCATCGTGTTCGTTCATTCCTGAAACAATCACCTCAGTACTCTAATTATCACCTTGTTATTTTCACATTAAAATCAACTCACTCACCTGCTTGGTAGTGTGACAGCTCTTAGTACCCAAGATCTTTGCATTTCTGAGACATGCTCGCTCACTCAAACTATAATGTAAGGGAATTCACGAATAATTATCAAACTGACTGGAATTGGTGCAGTTGAATGGCTTGGTTATCACAGTTGAACATTGCAAATTACCTGAAACTATATAAGAACAACATGTAGCGATCTCAAGCAAAACTAATTAGCGTATACGAGTCTGTGACAAAGATATCAAAGATATATTGTGGATACTTGTTGGGTTTGAGTGCGTTAATTTTGTTAACCCTGTAGGTTAATAGTGTTTGGCACGTGTTCAAGAGTTGATGGGATGTTCGACAGGATAATTCTTAAATGAATTTTTTATCACCGACTTTGGTTTTTATTTTCGGTATTTTATATTTCTCCAGTGATACAGATTTTTAGCTCTTAATTGCTGGTCCTTAAAATTTTCCATTTCTGAGTACCCATGGATTAAAGGTCTGTGCAGTTTTTAATTTGATATCTTTAGCCTGTCGTGTTTGGGAGAGAGACTGCGGAAAGCCTAACCCGAAACATATACAGCTAACTTACATCAGGTTTCTGTACGGGGGTTGCACCCACATAATCGGGAATTTGGTTATATGTGGTCTGGAGAAACTTGGTATGGTACCATATTGACTAGTGTTTGATTAAGTAGAAAATGGATCCGATCCTGATCTCTCTTTCCTTGAAAAGATTGAAGATGTGTCTGGTTATGTATACATTGGTCAAAATAGCGTTAAAACGATATCATTACCTTCTTTGAAAGTTATTCGTGGTGAACCAGGATATCGTATCATGAATACTAGTGCTGCACTTGTTATTAATCGAAACAGTCTTGAAATCCTAGATTTGCGAAGTTTGACAGGTGAGAATTTTGTCTAAAGTGTGTTTGTTATTTTATGCATACGCCTTTACCATGCTGATGATATTTCTACTCCTTGCGTCTGCGTGAATCTAACTTGAGTATTCCACTAATTTGTGTTCGGAATCCAAGACGAGGATACAAGTCAAATAAAGTAAAGAATTTACTTAAGATAAAGCATTTCGTTCTGATAAATTCACAATTACTAGGAGCCTATGAATTTTTCACACGTACATTAAAAAAACGGCAAGTTTTAAGAGTTAAAGACTTGCCAAGTAAACAAAATCAGTGAAGTTAGAACTTTTACTTGTACGCTTATTTGAAAATATGTTGAATCTGAAGTGCCTTCTCTGCTTATTTTTCTTCTCGTATATTTGTACACTTAGCTCTATTCAAAGTATTTGCCTTTACTATTAAATATGTATTAGTATTATAGAAATGAAGTTTATGTTATGTTTTGTATTGGGGCTTATTTTAATCACATTTTGCAATTTTTCATGCTTAATTTGTAGTTAGTGGTCAGTATGACACACTTTCTAAAATACTTAAGTTGCAGAAATTAATTCTCATATTTAAAAACTCTGGGATGGAAACTAAAACTTGAAACGTCATACTGATCGCCGTTGGTTAAAAGTACTTACTTCCTGACTGACACTGGATTGTATTAATTTGTGACCTGTTGGGTTACATTTACTGCTATTACCCTAAAAATAATGGTCGTCCTCTCGTTTGGTCACTCTTTTGTAACATTCCACATTTTCTTAGATCTTATTGTGACATTTATAACTAGGATCAATTGAGGGTTATAAACCAGTGTGAGGAATTATAACTATGATTTACAGTTGACGGTTAGGCTTGGGAATTAGATTTAGTGTTTTCGTCCCGAATTGACATCAGCTTTAATGTCAAAACTCTATTTAGCCAAGTGGCTAAGTTGATTTTGCACCAAATTTTGAGACTTGTTATCTTATATATTTACCGGATTGGTTCGTCCATAAATTATAGTCTCACCTAAATTTGGTTCGTAATCACTGGCCAAAAGAGAAGCGTACAGTAATAAACAGGACAAGTTCTCTACTGTTCCTTGTCGTTTGTAGATACTGAAAGTGCTAAGTTCTGTACTGATAGCTTTTTATGAAAGAACTTTATTCCTATGGCAGATATAAAAGCAGTCTCATCGAACCTTATTTGACGGAAGGAAAAACCAAAGCATATTGTTTTCGAACGTTTTCATCATAATAAACTATAAACCCTGGCAGTCATACCGTTTTAATTGAGAAACAGAATATCTGTAGACAAGTGATGCATAATTATGGCTCACTATTTACGAAAACATTTCGTTTAGTTAGATCACTTCTGAAACATATTCGACAGGATAGGTCTCAAGATAATAATTTTATTGCCTAAATGACATTTGTTGTTTTCTCTCCGTTTCAGCTATTCAACGCAACGATATTGTGGCGCTAAATAATCAGTTTTTGTGCAACTTTGGTTTCACGGTTGATTGGGAACAGATTTTTGAAGACAACAGTAAGCAGATGTTTATACCTGATAGAAAAGAAAAGACAGTTTCTCACGCCGGATGTGATATTGGTGAGTGCAATGTACCTTTTTATTTACTTACGATTGTTGATTGACATGTTTCTTGACGACTGTATGATAAAATCAGAATATTATTGCCTATTGTTGAGTTGTTACCTAACGGTTTTACAACAGATTTTTATTTTACTTGGATAAGTATTTCAATATGATTATCAACTGTATCTTCACTGCTTTTGTTGCTTTAATTTTCCCAGCTATACGAAAATACACTGACGGTAGGTAATGCTTGCTAATCATACAGAGTGATTTGAATGATGTTCACCTGAGGAATCGAAAATATTTCATATCTGAAAGTCTGTTTTTGGTTGTGCCTGCAATTACACAATTTTATTTCACAGTACATAATTTTAATCATGTTTCTTTAGATAAAACAAATATGGGTTAAAAATATTTTGTTATTATATTTTGTTTGCACACCAAATCTCAAGCCTAAATGCACACGTCTTATAAATGGTGATTTCAAGGCTCATCGGCTTGTAAGCATAAATTTGGTTAAACATTCTGAAGTAATTATTGAAATGTTTGGTGAAAAACGATAAGTCAGAGCAACCTAAACAAATTTTGTGACATAATTTTAATATTTCAGCCATTCGTGGTTTTCGCTACCATTATCCTGAAAAATCTTGTTATTGTGATAAAACCACTGACAAAACCCAATCTTCATCCCTTTGAACAAATGTATAGTTTTAAGCTTTCACAGAAGATTAGGTTTCTTAGAAATAACTTTGGATAATTGAAAAATCATGTGAGTTCAATTTTCATCCTCATTCGAATTGTCCAAAACAACATTTTTTCAAACCTGGTGAATAAATTTCGCTCATATAGCTGCACATTTTGTTTAAATTTCAATATCTCTCGACACTATTGTGCATGAAGCAGTCCATTTATATTGTATACTGGAATGACTAAGGGTAAACAGCGTTAGATAAAAATTAAAATACCAAAGGTTTTGTCGTCTTTTAATCACTTTCCTTTTATATATAAACTTTTCTCTTATCTTGATATTGCATGAACCATTCATTAAGCAAACGCATGGAATTGGACGTTTCTGGTTCAGATTACATTTTTTGAGTTTGTCCAAGGTGCATATAACTAGATCAATTTTACGTACACTTGTGATTGCTTTGAAATAAAGTGCAAGAAACGGATTGATAATTTATAAGTTTTTTTCAGTACTTCTTGGTACGTCTTTTATTCTAGCATCTACAATCTTTGACTTTAGAGCTCCCACAATTCTCGTTGTTGAATTCAGTTTCATATTCGGTCATATAAATATATTTATTAACCCCTTTAGCATTCTTATTATCAGCTGGATCACATTATGCAAGTATTACTATGATTTAATTAAGCTATGTGATCTTCATCCTTAGAATACTAATTGTATGTAGTTGAACCGATAGATGTGGAATGCAAAGCCCCTGCAGGGCATCAAAATTATTTCGCGATTGTTTAGCCACAGTTAGCTTGGTTTCACATAAGATGAGTCATAAACAAAACATTACTTCTATTAACCCGTAAACACTGGTAAAATATGAACCTTAATTAAGAAGACTTAAATTATTGAGGAAAACAAAAGTTGAAGTCTTAATTTCGACAATGATACCCCAACCTATCCTTTGGCCACTTTGATCGAACCAAAATTTTCAGTTTAATGATAATCGATGTAACAGGCATTTTGAGAGAAAACAATTTCCAGAGAAATAATTGATTGCTTGATGGAATATCAAAAAATATTACGTTTAGCGTTAGGTCAAAAAGATTCTTTCAAGGTTTACTAATTTATAGACAATTATCAAGAATAACAGAAGTCACTTTTAAATTGTTGCAGTTAACGTCAACAGAATGACTGTATTTTTGAAAAGCATTCTTTATAATCAGCATAACTTAGTGTTTCTATGTTAAAATAAGGTTTGCGTAGTCTAAAAACGATGATATTATTTCTTTAACCCCTTATAATTTCCAGTACGATCTATCACTTTACAGCACTATTGACCTAATTGCAGACTCCATAAACAAAAGAATCATAAGCAGAGTTAGGTGTGAGGGATAATAAGTATGTAAAAAACAACATTTAGCAGAAATTTTTGTCACAAAATTAAGGATGAATATTCACTAAGTTGTTGCATTTGGTCAGACTGTAACTATTTGTCTTATCATAAGTCAGTGTTTATCTAAGTATCATAAAGTATCGAAGAGTGTTGATGACAAAATGTTGTCCTCTAAATATTATTCCTCTTAATTTAACCAAATTCACCGGTAGATTGTTAACCTTTGTTCATCTTAAACTGGAGCCAGTGTGAACACTTACGATTAATTACGAAAGTAAACCATTGTGTCATTAAAGGAGAATTGATAGTGGTTCAGTCGAATCATTTTTAATTACGATTAAGTTTGAGATGAAGAAGACACCCAATCTGATATGAGAACATGATGTACGGTTTTGGCAATCTTTTTGTCAAGAGTCTCCATACTAAGGAAAGTAGCATTTAATGGTTTAGTGTACGTGTACTCCGAAATTATTGTGAATATTTTTATCCACTTGACCACTGTCAATACTTTCTAAAAAAGAGTTATTCTTAGTGTTAGTTTTGATAAAAATGTCTGATTTTAAGTCTGCAGTAATGCTTTCAACTGGAATTAACTGAACTGAAAACTGACAATCGGTCTACTTATAGAAATAGATAAAGATTGAGTTGACTAGATGCTCTGTATAAAGTTACTGTCATCTGTTAGTTTCAGAAGGTTTGAAGACTTCAAAAATAGGACGATAGTTGTTTTTCATTCCTGATGGATATTTTATGAATTTTTAATCACTTTGGAATGTGTTGCGCTTACTATAATATACTATTGTAATGAGGTGTATTCTTTGTTAACTTGTTCATAATTAACTCATACATAAAAAGTGTTTTTCAATAAACAGTCAGGTTTATTAACTACCAGACAATAATTATAGTGAACATTTGACCCCACAACCTTAACCCTTCCAGCTGTACTCATTAATGTGATATGGGTCAGTGTAGTTCAAAGTTACTTTAACCATGAGCTTTTTCAGGCTGTTTGGAACTTTCCTCTTTTAATACTGAGAGTTAGGGGTGTGACTGCGGATCTTTTGAGCACGTAAGGTTGATAAACTTTTAAGTCTGAGATTTTTAAAAAATGTCGTATGCCACCAAGTAGTGACCAGTTTCATATTTTTTTAAACTTTGGTGGTGATTCGATTCTATCGATCGAATTATAACCTGACCACTAGCCCAAAAGACAAGGCATGGCTTCCCAAACAGCTCGATCCTAACGTCCTAAAATGTAAACCTGAGTGACCAAGGTTCGAAAATACCGGCGAACATTAAATCCTCCAGAAGTACAGACATTCCTTTCTGATGAATGCCTAGTAGCACGTAAGCCAGGTCAAGGGTTTCCTCCAAACTACGTCTAGTCACTTAATATCATATATCCATTTACATGTAATATGCAGTACCCTTTCTGTTGCCAGAATTTAATTTGTACAAGCTTGTTTGAAGAAAAGCCTACTAAATTTAAGGATATACTAGTGAATTATGTAAAAGAAACTCACATATATTTAAAGAGTTTAAAATATCAGACTTTTTTAAACCTATGCAGAAAATCTTACGGCAGCTATGGTTATGAAGCTTTGGTTTCCTCAAAACGTTTCAAGCCATACAATCATTCACTTTCGTTTCACATGATCTGGTTATTACACATGAGTAGACAAGCGCTGGTTAACGTGAATATCCGGGCATTGGTTACGTTACTTTTGAACTTTTAATAACTAGATTGAGGTGATTTTTAGCCCATGGTTAGGGTAGCTGGTTTATAGCATCAGTTTAATATACCTCGCTGTCTTGAATAGAAAACAGATACATAACGTCATTTTAGAAAGGATCGTGTTGAGGAGGCGTCATTTAATTATTCTGAAAATAATATGAATGATTTTTGATTCTTATGTTTCGATCCTTTTGGATCAAGTAGTAGTAGTCAACAACATTTTATCAATCATCTCCAACACCAGCGTAATCGAAGTTATGGATTTATCTTATATGGCAACCAAGTGAAAATATATCTAACTTCATCGGTTCAAGCATAATTGATTTCATAGTCTTTCTAAAAGGTTGCACACTTTTAGATTTGAAAACAGTGATGGGACTTATTGGAACAGTTGCGTTTTCGTTATTTCAGTGATATATATATATATATATATATATATATATATATATATATATATATATATATATATATATATATATATATATATATATATATATTCGAAATGCGTGCATCATATTACTGTTACGTTAACAACAGTTTGTTGACATTCGCAACAAGAATTTCAGTTTAAAAAACTTATTCAAGTCTAGTTTCAAACATTTATGCCTTTGTTTTATCTGATTATCTTTTTAAAACTATTCGAGATTGAATACCCTAAATTTACACCTCAGTTTGGTAAAGTAGAGTAAACTCAACAATTATTAGGGATCACTTTTGTATTTTTACAGTTTGTGTGACAGATTAGTTATATTAAAATAATTTTTTTCTTTTTTGCTTTCAAACGTAAACTGGTGTCCTAAATACTCCAATTTTTTTCATCTAAAATTGCATCAGGAATTCTTATCGTTGTAAAAAATGGAGAGCTAATTCACCTTTCTCTTTCAATCTGTGGTGTCACAGGTGTTTATGGATTAGTGTGTGTTAGTTCATGCATGACTTATCGTTTATTTGGCCATTAGTAATTATCAGGATTTTCTTGATAGTTGTTTTGAGCTTGTATGAGCTGACCAGTGATACCTATCTTAAACATAAACAGAATCGTTGCTCCTTCAGGTATCATTTAACATTGAAGTAAAGAATTTTATTATCTTCGTAAGGAAAATTAAATCACACTATTGGGTCACCGAGTGGAAGTTTCTGAAGTATTATCAGTTCTTTCAATGGTAAAAATAAGCCTTACTGATGAATTGGTACTATACAGGTCATATTTGAACATCCAGCAATAAGGTAAGCACATACCAACGTGAAGTCGTTTAGCATAATCGTCATTTTAACAAGATTGTTTGAATTCTGTGGGCATAAGGACTATACAATTCAACAGTCATATATTTGTTCATTATCTTTGAACTCATACACGAACTTTCAGGATCTAAATAAAATTCAATGGTAATGAACTATAGTGTAGAGAATTGGTGCAAGACTTATCTATTTACTGTTCATATTAACCAGCATTAATAAACATATTATGATCATCAGTAGGCATTCTGCAGTCTAACTTTAAGTTTTATATAAATATTTGATCATCACATAGTTTATTTTAATCTTGTGGATGTATATATCAGGTTTTAGAAGCAAGTAATTTTTTTATGCATTTATTTCGAAATCTTATCACCTTGTAAAAGTAGTTGATTAGTGAGAATAAATGGTTGTACATCAATATGCACCAGTTTTACATATTTTATCACAATACTAATATCCATGTATTTTATGATAAGTTTGATTACATGAACATTTAAGTTATCTAATCATAGTTACATTAAATGAACGATGAATTAGAATTGTTTGTGCTATTCGGAAAAAGTAACACGATGTTAAAGTCAGTGAAGTGGATAACGATACTGTAAAATGTTATATTAGTTAATCATACAGGAAAAAGCTTGCTTGAATCAGTAAAAGAGCAAACAAACAAAATAACCGATATTGAATTCCATTCATCTCTTTTAACTCATTAAAACATTTAAGGTGAATACAAACAGTGGATATGTTGTTTTAGGACACATCACATTCAAATGAATCAATAAGTGTACAGCACTGATGTTTACGTGTGCGCACATGGTTAGAAATTGAATTATCTTTACACTGGTTTACTAACGACGCATTGATAAGTTTTCTTCACTTAAGATTATTTGCATACATACAAATTTTATAAATGATATAGTTAACCAGCAGGTATATTTGTTAAAAACGTACATTTATGTTCTTTTTTTTAATGTTTACTTATTCTGATGTCTGGCCATTTTATTGTTCTTGTTAAGTGATATTTTTGGGATTTGCCGGACCTAACGATAATATATCTGAAAAAAATCGTTGTTGAACTCTTTCTTATTCAGCGGCTTGTGTATGATAACAGTAGAAGCAGTTCCCAAAAAATATACCCTGGAGCTTTAGATCACTCTCCAAGTCTTATACTAAGTTAGGAAATCTTAGCATTATTAAATTCGAATCGTGCTTATTGACACAAGTTAAGAAATATTGAGTTGCACTATATTAAACATTTTAGTTTACTTGGATATTTAGTATTAAGCGTCTTATAGAATAAATATTTGAAATGATGAAACTGACCTCGATCATGCTTGCGAGGTTTACCATCTACATAATGTATCTCATATTATTCGGCAGATGTTTGTTGAAGAATATCAGCCTGATTCATTTTTTTAAAATATAAACTACAATTTTTGTTGGGCAAGTTTCAAAGCTAAGAGACAATCAGACGATTCATATACACTCATGTCTGGTATCGTAAAATTTCAACAATTTATGTTCATTATGTAGTCCAATAAAGAAGTCGATGGATTTGCGTAAGTTTTCTTTTGAGAACTTTGATTACTCGCAAGGTAAAAAATATTTCTTGCTAAACAAATTAAGATTATGAATAGAAAAAAATTATTGACCGTTTTTTTATTCCTTCATCTTCAAAAAGAATCAGTCTTGTTATCTTAAACATCATATGTTCCTATTTAGTTATCGAAATTACTACTGTTAGACAAACAAATTAAAGATGAATTGTTAACTTCTTAGTGGTTTTTAAATTGTATGAATATCCCTTGATGAAATGTGTTCAAAGATCAAGAAACCAGAGTGTTCATATAGAATAAAATATATTTGATTCCACCCATGTTTATATACATATATATAAGGTCATTCTAAATGGCTTCGATAGTTTTTTGACCTTTTTAAGAGATCGAATGTTTTAGCTTTGGGAAAAATCACCATTCCGCTTAAAATGAATGGCACTTATATAACGTATATGTGATTTGTGATGCTCAGTCGCTTGAAATTACGCTAATAAATTAATGCTTTTCTAGTCTTATCAGCTATTTTTTTTAAAAGTTCTTAGCTTTTCCATAACATTCTGATGCATTGCATAGACAATTTATAAAAGTAGTCAGTAAAACTTGGCCGAATTTCATATTCAATTGAACGTTTTAACTAAGCGCCTTGAGAGAGATGATTTTATTTTGTTTACAATTTTGTTCGAGTTGAGATCATTTTCTTATTATCTCAGGTCACAACAGTTTAAGACTGATGGTAAATAAATTCACTGCGAATAAGGCACATATTTATAACTCTACTCGTAAACTCTGTGTTGATGAAATAGTTTAAGTAAGGATTATTTTATTTATTTATCACTCTTTGAAAGAATTGATATTTATTTGTTATTTTCTATGATGATTTATTAACTTTCTCTATAGATATGTTTACTTTACGATGGTAGAATAAACTAATAATTCATACAGTCTTTCTAATATTATATTACTAATCATGTTGATCGTCTCAATATTTCAATTAAGAATTCATTAAGCCAACATCTAAGAACAGTTTATTGAACCATTTGTATGCTTGAAATGTTATAGTTTGTTTACATTTTTAATAATTTCTTAGTTAAGAATAACTCGTTCAAAAGTTCACTCCTGTTAGTTGGATATTTTCCTTTATCCTTCGCTATCTGCGGTAATTATTTTAAATTTATATTAAGTTTCCATTCACAGTTGTTTTACGCTGAAGTACATAAGTAGATTAAAGCTAATGCTGTTACGTCCGCGTCTTTAAAAAGAGAGAGAAGTCATATGCCTTTTGTCATTGTACAAATTGTCACTATATTTAATTTAAGATGTTTTCAAATGTTATTTTTACTACATTATGTCCAGTAAAAATAACCGAATTCCCAACTTCAGTCATCCAGATGGACCGATAACTTATATGATAATGGAATTTCTTTAGTAAGCAGCCAATCACCTAGCCCATCTGCTGGATTCCATTGGAAGTCATTGTTTCATTTAGTTTATTTGATCAAGGACACTCATTATATCACGAGAAAGCTAAAGGTTGAGAACGTCAATCATCGTAAATTTTGAAGATACTTTGATTGCAGAAGTGACATGTAATGTTTATGATTGAGAACTCATAAACTAGAGGAGACTAACGCCTTATTATCAAAGGCAGAGTTCAAACGCCCATTGCATATAAACTAAAATGTACCTCATCTCACAAACCAGTGACTATCTGAAGTCAATAGCTTAATGGATAAAGTGGCGGCGTTTGAGGTTGATTGTACTGGGTTGGAGTGCCATGGTGAATTTTTGGTGGGAGATTATAGAACAGTGAAGTACATAAAGCAGTAGTCTTTCGGTTGAAGCACCTAACTATCAACCACTGAATTTCAAACATAAATTTCCCACCTATCTTAATTTTTTTAGTCTAGTTGTATATCTGTTTGATATACTATAAATCTGTGACTGAAAGCAAAATAAGTAATAACGTATTTGGTTATTAAGTTGCATCAGTTTAAATGTAAATTATCAACGTTAGGGTTATGGTGAATCGTTCGGAAGTGGTCCCATCTTCAACACCTGAAAGTTGTTTACTAGAAAATATATTTCACTGACCAATAATACTTCACGCTCAGTTTTCTGAGAGTAATACAAGATGTTGTTTTGAGGGACACGTAATATGCATATATATACTCCTCTTTGGTCAATTGAATTATAAATGACTGAGGTATCAGTTAACCAGTTCGTTATTCAGTATTATTACCTACAACATCAGGGAAATACGGTGGTGAAGGACAATATTTTACGTTTAAGATGATTTTGTAAATTAACCTTTACTGTTAAGTGACGTCAAAGAGAAAGAAAATTGATCATTTGAGCTTTTCTAAATGTCTTCTTAGCACACATAACACCAAACTCAACACATTATGATGTCTGGTCATTCAGAAAATGTTACTAGTCAATACTAAATATTGGAAAATATCATAATATTTGCTATCATTCTACTAATTGGTATAAATATATAACATTTCCATGTGGAATGTGTTGAAAATTGAAACAAATATATGGGCCTAACTCTAAAGTCTTAAACAATAACATCAATATTAATAAGTCTGTTTTCATTACAGTGCTTTTGAGAGCGTGAACATGTATCATCGTTCAGGTTTATACTGACTGATCATATTTCTTTAATTAATCAATAATGTAAACTGTATATACATAATATTTCTAAGTAGATGGATATTATGTTGAATGTTAAACTTGACTAGTCTATCTACGACGACAAAATAGATTGGTTTTGCTGTCAAACACATGCTTAGAAACCATGGTTCATCTGTTATAAAGAAACTTTAAGAGCTCATTTCTTTTCTCATTGCTTATGATGTTGCCAAGAAAGACAATGAGTGATTCAAAACTTGATCATTTAGCTCAGAAAACACAACACCAAAACCATGCTATAATATCGAAATGTATTCTACTTATAATTAAAGAATATAAATATCACTAAAATTACTTCAAACATTTCCTGAATCTGAGTTATATTGGTATTAGCCTTCGTGGTCAATTAAATATTGGAATGTTTGTAAAACCTGAATTAAACTCAGGCAACAATGCGTTTTTATCACTCACGTAATAGGTATGGATATTTAATAACCATCTTAATCTGTATAAATCACTCGAATTTCCTGGAACCAGCTTGCGACTGACAAAAACAGAAATTAAACATTTAGTATACCATCGAAAATAAAGTACTTAATACGGGCAATCACTGTTGTCATATGAAGATATATAAAATAACTGCTGATTTATGAGTATTGGTTAACATTCTTTCACTTTAATGATATGGTGAGTGAGAATTATTTAAACTTCCAAATATTTAAAAGATAATTTTTTTCCTTGTTTGGGATCACCTGAAGATCAGGATGACTATTTCATTTTTGGAAACAAGATCTTTTGAAAAAAATATTTATGACCCGTTTAAATTTAAACGGCTTTATGTAATTAATTAGAAAAAGTATTCGGAGTTTCAGTAAAGTGAAAATTATTTGGTTAATTTACCCTAATGCAACTGTCACCCAAACATAATTACATGCTATGAAAATAGAGGTGACAATAGGGGGATTCTTTCATATCTATTTCTTGTTAAAGAAAAGAAACAGGTGCTTAGTAATGATGCCTACGTTGTGTATGTCTTTTAAGAGTGGACGAAAACTGAAATAGTACCAAGTGAATTGAAATTCACCCCATTTCACAAGCAAGTGGCTATCAGGACTCAGTAGCTAAATAGATAACGCGATGGCGTTTGAAGCGAATGGTACTGGGTTCGAGTCTCAGAGTGAATATCAACTCTGAGATGCAGCTACATCCAGCTGACGAGTCCCAAATAGGACGAGACGCGCGTCTTGGATCCCACTGCTAGCTACTATCCATCACTGCTTACAAAAAATATTTTAAATAATGTTTCTATTTTTCCTGTCTGCAAAACTCCTTTTTATTGTTATTTATACATAATGTTAAATCTAAAACTGTTGGCAACTAGATCGGAGGGACAAACGGTGACAATATTTGCCATATTATTATTAGATACAAGCGGAAAAGGTAAATGAAATAGGATTAAAACCAGGACAAAAATGTAAGTCAAGAAAATATATTGTGATGTTAACCATTTATTGGTTGTCATATCATTAGGGAATGAGTAAGCTATAGCCAAATTTTTGCGACTATTAAAAAAGACAATGTGCTTATCGTACACTTTATTTGGGTACATTCATTTATTTCTTAAACAAGAAAAAATCATGTGACATAAAGTAATGGCAGCTTAAAAAAATAATCGGTTTTCCTATAGTATTTAACCTGGAAACCTTTGTAAGTAAGCACATGTCATAATTAAATTATATATTTAATAACCTGTGACCCGAGCCTTGAACCTTGCAATTTTTGAATCACGAGGGTTTGTAAGTGAAATTTTGGTTCACCTTAAAACTATGGCTCATTCAACATATTGAATTCGTGTTCATTTTTCTTTGTTAAAGTTTATTTACTAGATTGATGGTGTTTCATTTTCTTGATTTTCATATTGCTATCTTAAAATATGAAGATAAAAGTAGAACTAGCAAAATGCAAATAGTGATACTCTTATCCATTCACTTTTCAAAAATAAAATCTGAATTATAGTCACATTTTTTTTATTGATCTATGAAACAGATACTCACTACCAGACTGTGTGTGTACGTTTCATGCATCTCACAGATGATGTAAATAATCGTCCAAAATAAAAGATCTAAGACCCACCTAAATGACAACTAATTTCAACGTCTATTTCTTTCTCAAATTTGAATAACCCCAATTAAATTATTATATTCATCATCTTAAAGACAGCATTAAGTCATTCTTTAACAAAAACCATCTACTGTAACACAATAGTACATTCATATTATTAATTTACTAAAGTAGCTGAAAAAACAAGTCTAGTGAATAGCAAAAAAAGACAACAGAAAAAACATTTGATTAATGATGAACAGATGTTCTTATTCTCATGTGTTTAGTTCAAAGGAAAAATTCTAAAAATTAAGTTGCCACGAATTCTCATTCTTCACTAAAGTAACTTAAGTACACTCATGTGACTGACTCCGATTTTTGTTCATTACATCGAATTTTAAACATTATTCATTTTCTAGGTTTAACAACTGGGTATAAAACAGAACTTTTCTTCTTTGGCTTTTGAATTTATCTAGTCATATGGTAACCCGCCTTTTTTATATATCATCAGAAGTTGAAATCATACGACCAAAAAGTCACCATATTAAGGCCATATATTTATTCGCTGTCACTCGATGTCCCAATACATTATGTTGAATACATGATTACAGACACTTCGTCGTGGTACTCTAAAATTCACCTTTTCGTTCATTATTACTCATCTTCATATCACAAGTACAACTTTTGAGGATTTACACTGAGTCAGTGGGTTTTTTTAGATTTAGTTCTAAAACTGAGACGATAGGTGTTGGACATTTTAATAAATAAATTTTTAAGTGAGGCTGGCGAGATTCTGATCTTAGTCCCCTTGATTTTCGGATATATCATACTTGTCTTCGTAATTATGCTGTTGTATTTATTATAATTTTTAAGTTAGTATTTGGACTAGTTGAAAGATGATACTCCTGCACACAAATTAACGTCTGCTCACAGCAAAGTCAGTCTACACCTTTCATTAAAGCCCTGTATACCATGGATGTGTACAACTTATCTTAGCATCTATTGTAGAGTAATTGGTCATAATCTGGAAGGCTTTTATAACTTCACGAGATTAGGTGTGTGTTTTCAGTCTGTAATTTTGGGAAACAGCTTAGTTTTAATCTCAAGTTACATTTTGTGGTATCGCAGCATTACAATGTAATAAAACTAGGTAACTAATTTGTTCTAGCTTCTATTTACTAATTTATTGGTCGAATCTGTGTCACCGTTGTATTTCGCACTCACTAGTTTATTTTTGTGTTCTGTTTGCATTTTCCTAAATGTACTGAAATAGCATTTGACTATGTCACAACTGGTCTGTCACTAAACAAACATGAACAGGATAAAAGTTCATTGTAATCTGATTGGGTCGCGATTCAAAACGCTTCATAATTTGTCATATCCATATGTTCAATAATCCTGAGCATGTCAGTTCACTGCCAAATATCAACTCTTCCAGATTGTCACTAAAATTAGACTAGTTCCCATAAACTTACTAATTATATTCGTCCATCCATTAAATATATCTAGAATGAACAGTTTCGTGTGAATAAAGGAATAATTGTTTTAAACCTTAAACTCTTAATAAAGAAAAATGAACAGTAGAATTACGTCGACAAAATGCAGAAGTGTACTCAATGTTACAATTGAATTAACATTCTTGGCAACGAGGTATAGAATAATAATAATAAATATATATTTTGTCATATCTCAATGAGCAGAATTCGGTTATTTATTTACATTGAAGAAGTAGCTTAGATTAAGTCACGAAACATCAGAAACACAATTTTTCTATTCATTGGGATATAATAAACAATATATTCATTACTAAATTTCTACCCAATGCTCAATTTTTTTGAAACTATTGAAGTATTGAATGATTCATGCAGTTTAACTACTTCACCAGACTGATCATCGTTAAGATACGTTCTTTTTGCTGTTGAATAACTGAAGGCTATCATAAGTTAGCCTTAAAAATTAAGCTTATTATTACCAAGAATATACGATATAAAGATTAAAACTATGGCAACCTTCCCTAAAATGCAATGCGAATTGTACGTTTGTTGCTATAGTTCCTATAAATCTCTTTTTTGAGCCAACAACGTTATAAGGTGGTATTTGAGTTGAGTTTCTCTAGTAATTGACCGGTCATTAGTGATCGGTCTGTTTGAGTCTTTATTTTAATTCATTATGTTTGTTAAAACGAACTGTAAGAGGCTTGAGCTCATAACGTACGGTCTTTAAAAGTTACGGGTTATTCACTGTTTATTGATGCTATCGTTTTTATTATTGCAGCACAATGATAATTATTACTATTGTGACTAATGAACAATAAATAATGACCGAGTTTTGGACCTTAACATACCTCTAGGCATTATACTGCTGGTAAGTTAGGATACAAGTTAAAAATTAGAACATTTTTGTTGATACATTTTATAAATTTACAGGAATCAATAAGTAACTTAACTGAGAGTACAATATAAATTCATCATCAAATTTATTGTTCTCGATTCCACTACAAATCAAACTTCTCAGTTTTACTTAACAGTCCATCATGAATTCATAAATGAACACTCATTTTGATCTTTAAGTTACTAAATTAAGTATGTCAAATCCCTTTAACCACTTTGAATTGTGTCGGCTTTCAAAAACTGGCTTTCCACACATTTAAAAATTTAGTTTTCTGTACAATAGTAAAATGGACAGGATAACATGACCAGGAAGATGACGTTACTTCTATACCATAAACAATTCGTACTTCATTAACTGTTTATTTTGCTGTATATGGGTACCCTTCAAATGCCATCTATTACCTTGTAGGCCAGGTGTTTTTATGGTTGCATTGTATTACTTTTTAGCACGTTCGAACAATCAGGATGGTATTCACTATCTTTTGAGCCTAATATTATATTGTATTTTCAGGCTGAAATAAACTTGACACAGCAAATATTTACTAAAAACATGAATTACATATTGTTTAAGGAGGTTTTAATCTCATATTTAGTGACTTTCATTTGAATTTGCACAATTTTCAGTGTCTATTATATGTATGCGATTAAACTGTATAACTAAGTTGTTAAAATTTAATATATTTTTTGGTGTTTATTTAGACTTTTCTTTATTTTTTACGTACACAGGAAATCATTTAAGTGGTTGTTCTTCTCTTATTGTATGATAATATTTAACTCAAAATGAACTCATTCAATTACAGGTTTTCAATACGTAACCCTTTCTATTTACTAATGAGCTACTTTTGAATGATCTCGTCATTTCCTAAACCTTATTCGAAGATTTAGTTTATTATGTCGGAATCATAAATAAAAAGTATAAATGTTATCAGAAACTTGAATTCTATGAAAAAGTTATTTATAATTTGTTACATTTTGTCGAGGAAAATGAAGGGAGAACGTGAAATCATACTAAAGGATATAAAGACAACTACATTAGTCAGTCTGGATAATTATCTCACTGGTTATAAATCATAAATTTAGATCAATTCACTCCATTCTTGTGTATTTGACTACAAATACTCATTCAATTTAGTAGTCTCAGAGTAACCAGTAGAAGAGCCAGTTAGGAAAGTTATGGCTTAGTTATTTCTCGAGATATAAAATCATGAATCTAAGTAATCCCTGGAACGGTGTTCGTGTACGATAAAACTATTCAAAGTTTAAAAAAGAACATTATTTACAGCATGGAAACCAAATTTCAGTAACGTACCGTGCTTATGTATTTTTGAAATATTTGAGGAATAACTTATTTGAGAAACTTTTACATAAATGGTTGAAAAAAGCTGAAAAATAAGATAGAGCCAAGGAGCACTAGAGATCTGTAAGCTCCTATTTGAGACTGCTCAATAATGGATGACAACTATCGAAAATTGAACAGCACAAAGGAAAAAGACTTTCAGGTCTTTTACTCAGCACCACATTAGTGAAACGACAACTTGTAGTTCACTGCTAGCAATCTTCAGCCATAATGGATTCGTAATACAGAGCACCTATCTAATTCATACTCAGCTCGTCTCTTAATTCCTTAGCTTACATACAGTTTACAAATGAACGGCTTGACATGTTTTCACAACCACTTTTGAATAAATGAAGTCACAGAATAAATTATGGGATAAAGTTTTATTATTAGGATTAAACAAAATTAATAACATACTAATTCGAGACCCAATTTCATAATGAACTAGATGATCTTCTAAACAAAGCAGATACAGTAAAATTCGAAATCATAGCTGTATTTATTTTCTATCTATAAAAAAGAGAATTTTCTTTTTAACAAAAGCATGCTATGAGATACGAATACAACTAATGATAATTTTTAGAAGGGAAAATCTCAACGATTGAATTTTAAGTAAATACAACGTTTCGCTCGGTAATTGGGTTTAAGCTTTTTCAAAAAAATATAATCAAGCATCAAAGTTACCTAATATAAGTAGGTACATGGTTCTATGGTTAATTATATACTAAACAGGTCATTTAATCATGTTAACAGTGTTGAAAGTAAGAGTTTTGATTGCGATCATGAATCGATTGATGTTAGACCACCATTGATCTCAATCAGAAATCTTAGCAATCTCCACAACCCCATACTGAAAGTGAGGGTTAGATGTAATGTGAATGTGACCCCTGATGTGTAAAGAAAAGTGTGTTGAGATAACGGATCGTGTGCATGTGTAAATGGATCTGAGGTTAGAGATATTTCATTGACCATATGCCGCCTCTGACTGATGAACTTCTTAAAAAAATACAGCCGATTTTATAGATGATATGAGTCAAGCATGTAATTGCATGCATAAAATGAGGATAAATAAACGAAATAAAATGAATTTTGTTATTATGTTGATCAAGCTAATTGTTCATCATATATTCAGATAAACCAACTGGTTAGACCAGCCGAAAATAGTTATTGTTCATATAATAAGTGATAGATTAAGTGGACTAATGAGTTCGGGTTTACTTACGAGTTTTTAATGAGACCCTTCATTTTGACGTCAATTAGATCGTATGAATGATTGTTATTGATTGATCGCTGATGAAATACATGTCGTCAATCCTTGTATATAATCATCAACTTGAATCGCGTTAGTGAATAACGGAATTAAATAAGTCAAATATGAGAATGAAGTTTTGGCTAGGTATATATTATACAATCGTTGATCAGAACGGACAATCAGAAAAACGGAGCGAAGGGAGCAAAGAGAAGAGAGCGAAGTGAAATGAAGCTCAGTGGAGAAGGCGTGTGAGTCAACTCGATTTAACCAAGCGTGAATTGATATTTATAGTCAGATAAAAGTAAGTTACAGACACGTCATGGGTAAGATGGGAAATGCACACACAAACACACATAAAATCAGTCAAGGTTGACGAGCGCATATTTAACAAGGTCAAAATGTAGCTTGAGGAGAATGGATAAGTTGGTTTATTCAGAAGCAGGAATAAGCTATGTGGGCTCGACATAGGACCAGACAAGTTATTAGTTGCCATGGCACAGAAAATTATATACCATCTCTCCTATTAATACTGTTTGGATTCGTCCATATGCGAAGGGCTTCAGCTGTTATTCTAGCTTTGTAAGGACTAAAACCTTTTTAGATGACTCTTGTGCCATTGAAATTGATTGTATGGCCCAACTCTATTAAGTGTAATGCTATCGTTGACTTTTTTTCGAGTCTTCAGTTCATCTGATGATTTAGAAATGTGCTTCAAGCAAAGTTTGTGTTCACTTACTCTCACATACAGCTGTCGTAACGTCTAACTTACATAGTTAGAGTTACAACCACTACATTTGTTCCCATATACATAGTTTCGATGTACCTTCTTTCGTATTAAATGTTTGACTGTTTCCAGTTTAAAGTTTAGAGCATTGTTTACTCGAAAGAATACTCTTATATTTTAGAGATTTACAATCTTTTTAATCTCTTTTGAAGCTCATTTATGATATGGGATCACTACCATGCTATTTCAATCTTTATCCTTTTCCTTTTTGATCTTCTATCTTATTTATTATTTTTATAAAATCCCCAGGATATTTATCCATAATCAAACTGGTTATAACTAAATTCATCTGTTTCTTCATCACTTAGTTCAGTGGAGAGTTTTTGAACTCTGTTTATCAAACTCTTGGCTACTGTCACTTTGGTGGAATGGGCATCTTCTGATTTCTAATCTAGGTATTTCTCAGAAAATGTTGGTTTATGGAATACATTAATCGTTAAACAATCATTACGTTTCCTTTCGACCAAACAGTTCAGAAAAGATAATTTGTGGTCAACTGATTCCATTTCCTTAGTGAATATGATGTAGTTAGCTATGCTGTTGACGTTCTTAACAGTTCATCTAATTTATCTCCTTTTATACAGAAAAAAGTGTCCTCTACGCAACCCAACTACATGTTTGGTGGAAGGGGACACTGAGATTGAAATTGTTTTCAATGAATGGATAAATAAGTCAACATCAGTTGAAGAAACAGGTGATACTATAGACACCATCTGTTTGTCCGTACAATCTAACGTCAAAACGTTTTTCTGGATAGTTTGTCTTTTTTTACAGTTTCACATTTACACGTTAATTCTAAACATTTATGAGTCAACGAACTTGCTTTCTTTATTTGATTATCTCCTCGAACTGTGAGGTAAAGCTAGGTAAATTGATTATTGTATTTCAGATTGAAAATAAAAACACAATACAGTTTGTGTTAGTTAAACGTTTCTTTGCTTTTCCTTCTTTCTCATACATCTCACTTATCTGACCATATGACCTCGGATAAACGTCACAAACGTGTGGAGCATGTATAATGTACTTCAGAACAATTCATCTATTTAATAAACAGAATAAATATTTTTACTAACAGGACCAATTATGAAGCTGTTTTGTCATAATAAACTGGTTCGAACAAGTAAAGAATGAAAAATCACTCTCTTGTACTTTTTTGATTTTATACAAAAGACAAACAGATGGATATACAAACACATATATGATAACCTAAACAAATATTTGGTGTGCTGGAACACTAGAGTCAGAGTTTAATCGATAAGTTAAGATTTCTGTTATGTGCACTGTAATATACCTCATAGTTCTAATGATTGGTGGAAAACCTTTACGTACTAAATAACAAATCCATCCTAATTCAGATTCAATAGGTAATATATTAATTTGTGTTAGTACCTGATTTTAAACAATCCTAACTTAGTAATTAACCAGATGTCAATCACCGAAATATCATTTGCACAGATTACTAAGGTTTGAGCAATTCTTTTAGAATCAGTAATTTACGAAGGTACAGTAGTCTAATAGTCAGAATTAATCGAAATTAAGTCTTTTTTGACTGTTGGGTTACGCCATGCAGTAAATGTATTTCTGACCAACTTCTGTACGTTTTGTGCTATAATGTTTCCCGAGCATTTGTGAACCCAGTACCTGAATAAATAAAGAGAAAAACAAGAAATATATACATAAGTATTATTCTGTTTGACTCACTAGTATCTCCTATGTAAAGGATTAGTCATTGTGACTTTATTTTTCACTTTTTAAGGTAGTCCGATCAGAAAAAATTGGAAGGAAATGCTTGGCTTTTTGTCACACTTATACTTAGAAGTTTGAATACACATGTGTCTTCCTTCACAAAGCTTACCAAACTGATATAACCAGCTGGTTTCCAAATGGACTTCTTCTGACTGCCTTTGCGACTGTATGAGAAACCAACGACTGTTAGAATAAAGTCTTCAGTTCTCAGAGATTAAAGATGATATAGATTGTCATTGATTGTGTAGCATGTCAATTAGAGTGGTTTCGAAAGTGAAGCATCCCACTTTTTTCATACTTAGCAGTTTTAACTCAGAATAATTCTAAAACACATTTCAATATAATGACTATTATGTACTTTATTGAAGTAACAATACTTAGAGTAATGCTAATCATCAACTATTATGTCTACTGAATGCCATGTTTAAAGTCGATACTTTTCAGGTCAACCAACTTTGGAAAGAAACAATTTTTCGTCTGCATTGGATTCACTTGCTGCACATTTTTGTTGATATTTTATGTCCATCAATTTCAGTTATTGCTATATTGAGTTTTTTATCTGTTCTTAGTCTGTGTTTGTTTCTATTGACATCAATGTGAGTAGGAGATCAGGTTTTGTACATCACGGTAATTTTAGAGTTTTTTTCACCTATTCGATGATTTCAATTAGATCTTATTCACAAGAAAATTTTCTATCCATTAGTCATTCGTTATAATCATATTTGATTCATATGTCATCCAGTAATCTATCATTTTATTTAGATTGTAACATTATAGTTCAGTGACTAGGCTTTATGTCAACAACGATAATGAACAAATTCCATATTTTTTGTCACATTGGGAAGGACTGAGTTGTGTGATTTGTCAAAAAATTATTCTCTGCCGGAACCCACCTCTTTTCCAAGAAATAAACGTATGCATTTATGAAAGATGGGCAAAGCAAAAGAAAAAACATTTCATGATAGTGCATCATTGTAATAAAAATAAGGAGCTAGAGAAGGATTTTGAGAAATACAGTAAATAAAAAGTAGTTTGAGATACACTGTTCATTAACAACAAAGAAATGAAAGAGATGTACTGCAAATTATGGATTCGATTAAGTAATATCATATCTTTTTTATTTTCGTGATGATTTAACCAATGGTTAGTTGTTTTAAGAACCTTTTAATCGTCTAGTAGTTTGGCTACTGTCCGACGTTTTTGCTATTTTATTCAATAAATATACGATATCAAAGGAAACATTTACTCAGCATACAGCAGAAAACATTTCAAGTTTACAATGTCAACAAAACTGATCTTATTGTACGTTTAAACAAAAGATAACTTATTTTATTGCTGAGACAGATGGTCACAATGTTTTGAAACTGTTGGTTATAAAAATATTGCCTTTTTAGCTATTTTCTGGGTTTATTAATTGTGTTTATTATTCATATAAACCAGAAATGTATACTGTTGAACGTTATAACTGTCCTTTATTTGCTACTATTATATCTGGGCACTCTAACAAAAATCAAACAGGTCCTCTGCCTTCATAAACAATTTTTTTTAATTTGACAGTTCAGTAGAGTACGATGGTCAAACCAATCGAATCATATATTTTTGATAAAGGAGCCAAATCTAAATGAATAATGAGTTAAGTACATAAGGAGGGGCATATAATAAATCCAATCGACTGAGGTTTTAGGTGTCATTACTGAGGTTCGACTTGGTAATTTCAAATAAATCTGTTTATTCGGTGAAGAAGTGGCTTACACTGAGTCACGAAACGTCAGGAAATATAAAAATTCAATTTTTTTATTCATTGGGATATTATATTACGAATATATTATTTTTATTAATAAATACAAACGTTTGAATTTTCAGTTCTCAGAAACATTGAAGAATATTTACATGGCTTATTCAGTATTTGCGTATGTATACAAAAAGCTTGGGAAAGTATAAAATATTACTAATCAGATTTTTTATAAATTCACCAGTGAATAAAAGATTTTTAGATGACAGTAAAGTCTAAAAACGTTGAATTGAAATTATTTTCATGTTACACTGGATTTTGAGTAATATTTATGTAACCAGTAACCTTTTCTCAGGTGTAAGAAGCTGTAGTCACGCTGAACATTTACAGTTTATGGAAAAAAGTGCTATCAAAGTGCTTGGAGGCCAATTACAGTTTCGAATATAGATTCTTGGATTTTTTTAGTAACCTTTATAAATTAGATGCGGGGACTAAACAGTCATTTGAGAGTAACCAGTAACAAGCTGTCTAGTATTAAACTTGGTTTAATTTTTATTGAATAAGTTCTGAATGTGGCCGCTAAGATAAATATATTCATATTATGCCAAATCCGTTTCCTGGATTCTACTGCTGGTCAGAATTCAATTTTACTAAAAAATAACGGCTGTCTATTTTTTATTAATAACTGTATAGCTAGAGATTGTTAATTTGAGTGTTCTTGGATAATAACGAATTGTTATTAGTATAATTATTCGTAAACTGACCAAATGATAGTTAATTCATATAGTATATTTTTTGTGTTTTTAAGTTTTGAAATTCCCTATCATTAATTATACAAAGACGTTTCTAGATATGAACTTTAAAACTCCAATGGTATATGTGAAATCCGTCTATCTGTACTTGATTAGCCTATAAATATTTTAATGCTTTGTTTTCGGTTAATATACACTTAAAACCCAGTATCACAATAGACAACTGACGAGTTGAGAATGAAAATGTTATTTCTTTCAGAGGTTTGTATCATCTTAATTTGATCAATTCGTCGTAAATTCTTTCGACGATTTCTAGGTCAAAAGTAGGTAGAATTGTATTTCTTTAGAAAAATTAAACTGTGAATACGTTACATTTTGGAGACTATATACTTTCTTTTAAATTTGCATGAGAATTAAATAGGATATTAACAGGAAATCTTTGCATTTAAAGCCACCTTTAAGAAGTGATATATTTTTATATTATAATAAGTAACTACCTCTTGACATAAGTAAATGCATTCTTCATTAAATGTTAGTCTTCAGCTTGTCAGTATACCATAAACAGGAGTTTTTTGGTTGGAATTTTAGTGAACAGAGCACTTTTATAAAATGTTTAAAAGCGCACGAAGAAGGCGAAAGTTTTCTAAATAATCTATTAAGTATTTTCATGAGCTTTTGAACGTTGTAGAATATTTTTTGTTGTTGCTTGTTTTCTAGACTAGTAGTTTTGGTTTGGCAAAATAATTGAATTATAGGTTGTGTGTTATACGTTATCGAGATAAAGAGTCAAGTTAAAAAAGAATGAATCCTATTTTATCAACATTCTGTATGAATTTTACGTCAAAAAATTTAAGAAGGTAATTGATATTTATAAACCGGTGTTACTGGTGTACATCTTAACTAACCTTCCTTGATGCTGTCGATAACTCAGTCTTTGAAATTTGTGTACACTAAATATAACTTTGAGATAAAAGAAGTTAATATGTAAGTGGCTATTAGTTTAATGGATGAAGTTAAGGTCTAAAGCTTTTCATTTTCGCATAAACAGAGCCGCTGTTACTTTTTAGTTATGCAAACCGTATTTAAATTTCATTACACATTAAATTTTCTTGTACCATCTTTTAACATGATGGAAATGTTTTTCTAAACATCTATTTGGTTAGAACATTCAATCCTAATGGTGATACGATTTACTGACTTTGTTGGTAACGAAATACTTCATCAGCTACTATATTGACCAAATAATTGAATAATAAAGCTCATCATATTGCAACGAAAAGAGTTATTGATGGCTGACAGTTACTCTATTTCGGATTGGCTGGTAAAGCATATGTGTTTTTATGTTTATACTGTCTCATAAACAATTAGCATTGTCTATCTCTTTAATAATTTTTAATCTAAGAGAAAATTTTAAGGTTATTTCAAATAATCAGTAATGAAATTCTTTGTATTTTACTAAGGAACGCATCGATTCAATTCATTCATTAAAAAAAATAACATTCAAAGGAGATTCTGTCATTTCATTTGTGCATGGAAACATGAAAATCCATATTTTTCGTTGTGTGTTAATTCTCAGAATTAAATTAACTACGACAAATAAAAACTTACCTACGTTTTAATGCACATTGATGAAGTAGTGATCGATAGTGTTTTAAAAAGAATTAACTTTATAGTTAATCGGTAGATAAATCTGTATTATTCATAAGGCACCTACAAAACAAAAAAAGCATGTCACTCATTAATGAGTTAACATCAAAGCCATTATAAGAAAACTCTATCTAAACAATTAATTTTTTAATAAATTCGTAATAAGTCTAGTTTAAGTAGCGACTGAAATGTATCCTAAAAATATTTATTTTATCTACTGTTTAAATTATGTCACAAAAACTATAATGTAACAACTGTGGTCATAACTATTATTGCTTATAAATGACGTTTAGAGCATATACGGCGGAGATCCAGTCTATATGCATCATATACTATATCTTGACACAAAGTACATTAACAATCTCAAGAATTTTAGGAATAAAATCAATAATGGATTACATAAAAGCATCACTTTACCACTGCTTTAATCCTTCGTAATGCTTAATCGATGATAATTAACACAGTGCATTGAGTTAATGATGTTCAATTTTCATTTAACACTAGTTATTGTATATATTGTACAGTTATACACACAATATAGTATATAATTGTTTTTCAGGTCGATCAATTGTTTGGCATTATTAGGCATACAACTATCAAGTACAGTATATTAGATGCACATGTTTCAGATTCTATAAAATCGATCGTTAATCAACATACATTTATAATTGTGTTATTTAATCGATTTATGTAATATGTTGATTGTATTGGTTATTTAAAAATGAATGAAAATATGGTAACATTTTCTAAGAAACATTTTTTTGTTGTTGTAAATTAGCTCTTGAGGTGTTCCGCCTTAACTAAACTCAATTCTAAAATTCTGAATACAATGTTTAAATTACCGTTAGAAATAACGCATAAATCAAGGATATGAACACTGTCAATTTGGATTATGAAATGTGAACGAGAAAAGTTTTGATAATATGAACATAAAACATAACTAAATGTTGATTTCTATTTAATTGAAAATTGATATATATATATATATATATATATATATATATATATATATATATATATATATATATATATAACGACAGTATACTTATTATAACGTTCACCACATTTGCGTATATATTATTTAAGACTGACAAACTTAAAGTCTTTACTTTCACCTCTTTATGAAAAATCTTCTGAATATATGTTGATCTTCATGCTGACTTAGTTTCCTTTAAAACTTCCTGTCTTCTCACACATTGTAGCAGTTAGACTACGGTTGAAAAACACAGCTAGACTAGATTTTGTTGGATTTTCGGTTCTGTAATCTAATAACTTAATTAATATTTCATGAAATCTGACGTTTCATTAGTAGGCTTTCGTTACTATAAGTGTTACCAGCTGATAATATATGCTGGAATTATTTGGTTGGAATGATACAAGCGATCCAAATCTTTAGTCGAGGTAACCTTACAGTTAATCTATAAAGTTCCATATCACTATTATTTTTCGCAATAATTTTTGATTAGTTTTTGTTTGGAAGTGTTTTCTTTATAATGCTTAACCGCTGGTCGTCAATTTTGCTATTTACTGAACTTTTATTAGGCTGAATTACTTTTAAACAACCCACTGTATTTGAGTTTCTATCACCATGAGATATCATGAGTTCTATTATGAACCATAACTCAGAAGGGTGTTGTTGAAAAATTCTAAACTAGAACGAAAAAATTGATCGTTCAATGTCTATTGACTTATAAAGATTCTGCAACTAGTTTCAATTCATATGGCAAAGTACTTGACTTTTGTTCATAGGGTAACTCAAATTTCTCCTTGTGATATATGGAAAAGAAGTTGAATAGATTTGTATCAATTTCGGGCGATAAACTTTTAATGTTTAATCAACCGAACACTACTAATTCTCATTTATTTATTCGTCTCAGTTTTGCTTGCTGATCAGATTTATTGCTTTTGTCAGGTACGAAAGAAAATTCACAGTTTACAGCTGTATTAAATGACTCTAACCTTCTGTACTGTTCCAATCTAATACCTGTAGAGAAAAATTTTCATTAGTATTCATGCTAAGAATAAGTATTGAATCAAAGATTGGTTTACATTAAAACATCATCATGTTTTAAAGTTTTCGAGTTCAAACGTTTCGCTATTGATATGCTTCAGAGAAGCATTATTTATTGTAGATCTAGCATGCCTACTATTCTCTGTAAATTAGTGATTATTTCTTACAGTTAAATAAAAGTTATCCCTTGTACTAGTGATGTGAACATACCTAAATCATTGTATTCAGAACACCGAATTACATTACAATAAGACTTCCCTAAATTCATATCCTGCATCTTAATTTGTATGTTGTTTCATTTTGAGCTTCTTAGATTCGAGGCTGACTGGAAACTGGTAACTACTAACTTAGAAAATTAACATTGAAACTGGTATCAAATCATTAAACTATCTAAGCATAGTCTACCAGCAGTTTTTCACGGTACAAAAATGTGGAATTCAAACCAGTATTCATAACTTATCATGGTTGTAAACAACTATCAGTGATTTTCAAAGTAGAGTTTCAGTGATACGTTAATCACAGTTGAGCACACTTAATCTACTAACGAATGACCTAAGAATTGATTTCTCAGAACTAAGAAAAAACTATTTGGAAACATAAAGCAGCTTTAACAAGTAACTCAATCCCAAGGTTGGACCTTATATTTTCAAATAAATTGAGCATTTTGTAGAAAGTTAATGATAATAACTATATTCTTATGATATCTCAAGAATATATTTATTATTATTAACTCACACATTTTCTAATTAGTAAATAATAATGGTTATGATAATAACGTTCATGATAGAAATTTAATAGTTTTATCCCATATTTAAGACAAAACTATCTGGACTAGTTCAGAACTTCCTACCATTTTTATACACATATGATCAATATCACATCATGTCACTATCGAAATTCTCAATAAAAAACAAAATATTTTCTTTTGACATAATGTAACGAAGCAATAAAGCGTTTCATTAACAGTAATGAATTTCGAAAATTATGTTTTACTTACTCATCCTTAACATTGTCCACTTGGAATAAATACTCTCTTGATCTATTTTCAGTCTTCAATCACTTATCTTATTACATAAATCGTTTAGCACTTTACCTTTCTATTTCTCTCTTATTTTCTATTCAAGTTATTTTTAACTCTAATAAACAATCGAAAAAATTCAGTTGCAAGCATTCTATGCAAATAAACATAATATTTTACAAGAACAGTTAACTGAACAAAAGTTTGGCTCTCGCTTGACTTGATTCAATCTAAACAATAGATTAGTATCGCCAGTTTCCGAGCTCGATATCAAGTCCATGAACAAAGTTTTTATAAATTAACCCTATCTAAACCACCATAGGAAATCTAAAAGCATTGGACATCTTACTCCTCTTAGTGTCTGTCTTTAACTTGACCACTATTCACAACCCTTCTATAATAATAACACCTATTACTAATTAATGACTAACATCGGATAGAAATGACTAGAATTCTCCAAAGATGTCATGGCCAGCGAAGTTCGGCCATGTCAAGTGAGACAATTTTTAAATATTTATATAGCTAAAGTCATTATTTGATACAGTTCCAACAGGCTTCTTACACAAATACGTGTTTTGTTACCACATTATATTATTTCATAAATTGGAAAGAGACCATTTTCCAATACTGAGTGAAAAAATATTTTTTATAGATTTAATTTGAAGACTTCAAGTGATATAAACTTTAAAAGTTAAATTCAAGAGTTTTAGCTTAATGGGTAATGTAAGTTTTAAATAATCAGATATGAGTCTAGTTGGTCGCACCATTTAATTTTCACACAATCATGAATTTATTGTATGGTTATGATCTAATATGCATGAAACTTATCTGGGTTCAGTTTTAATTATATTTTTAGCATGTTCGGGTATTGTAAGATTGAACTCCAGAGATATTTGTCATCTTTTAGGTCCGTCGATAATAAGCTATGTAGAACTAATCATTTAAATGATTTCAAGATGTGACGTTAATTAATGATTTATCATTTCAATTATGAAAGTTTCTGATCATATTTCTGATGCACGGAGTATTAGTATGTTCGCGACATTTTGTATGAAATCCTAATCAAACTGGAATATTTCTAAATTCATTTTTGACTTCTTGTGATTTCTGTGAATATATTTAAGCATTTCAGTCAATCAGGAATATCTGAAGAAAAAAAACCTTATTTACGTTGTTTACTCGATAAAACAGTAATCCTATCCTCGTTAGTTATTAGTTTTTCAAGTATTTCCCAGAATCTAGTGTTAAATAAATCACTATCTCGTGATTTTATAAGTGATTATTTGAATTCCAAAGTCAGCAGTACGAACTGAACTATATGATAACTTAGAATGAATTTACCATTTTATAAAGACTTTTTATCACTTAATAAAATTTGCCCTGCTAGATGATAAATTACAAAGTAGGTGTTCTGTAGTATTCATACTAATTTCAAAGAAGTTGCTATAAAATTCTACTAAAATTACAGTCTGACTAGACTGATTTAAGTAGTATATTTAAATTACCAATCAATACTGTTAGCAAATGAAAACAATACTTTTATAAAACAAACAGATTGTGTATTGAATCGAATTGAGTTGGATGCTATCAGAAAAGTGTTTTTGTAATTTTTATGCTAATTCAGTCTATTCACACCTTCATTTTATCAATCTTTCATGTGTTATGGATAAGTTGCACTTTCCATATTGTTTTATATAAGCATATAATGATTTCAAAGTTGAACAGTGACACTAAGTTGTTGATCGTGAAATTTGTTCACAGTAAACTTTTAAAAAAGCATAATACAGGGTATTCTCGTCGGAAATTTTTTTTTAAAACACGTTATTTTCAATTCTGTCTTTTCGATTACTTTTCTACTCACAGATCGCACCAAACATTCCTGTCATGGTTCCTGTCCTGTGGTAAATGGACGAGGCTATTGCTGGGGTCCAAAGCCTGAGATGTGTCAAAAAAGTAAGCGTACCAGTTCATCCCTACAGTTTCAGAAATAAATATCAGTTATTTGTTTTACAATAAACTTAAACAATGTAATTCATTCACAATTCATTTTGAGTCACATATTTTTCTGAATGACATCCAGCATATACGTCTATTTAAAGTGAACCTTAATTTTGGTATAAGTGGTATTTGTCTCTCATAATTCTTCGTGTTCTTGCAAACCGTACTGGGGTATCACTAACAAACTTAAAATAATCAGATTCCACTTTACTGAATTAACATCGATAGCATAAGTGATCACAAAAATTCACCTTTAATAAACTACAAGCAATTTTATGGCATCTTAATGTTCTTCAACTTAATACACGATTTTCACGTGATCACTGTGCTAATTATTAACAGACACAGTCACAAATCGTATGATTAGGGAAAAACTTAGTGTTTGCTTTCTTTTCTCTCAAAAACATCCTACAAATCACACTGTCATTTCTATTAGTTTAGTTATTTAAAATTTTTATTTCATTTTACATAAGAACACCTATTATATGGTCAATTTAAATAATAAACAATCTAGCAGTTGTTAAAATAACAACTGTTGGCTAGATTTTCACTTTAACACGCTAATAATGAGTGAAGATGTAAGTAAAGTTCAGTCTGATTAATTAAAACAAGAATCTTTTAGAAAACAAATACTATAATTAGATCATTGACTGAAGATGTAGTAACAATTCAGGTTTTTAAAGTTGTAAGAAATAGCCAACTTAAGTTTGAGATCAGTTTATTATTTAACAGAACATTACTTTTGATTTCATGGTACTGTAGCCTTTAAATACACATTAGTATATGTAACCTGAATAAGAAAACTACTTAATAACTCACACTACTGGAGTTTCACATTAAAATTCACTAAAACTAAAATCTGACAACCTCTTGTTAATCCTACGAATAACAAAACACGCAGTAGAACTCTATAATCAGTGATCGGGTTACTCCCCATTGCGTTATCAATATCTTTTAGTACAAACCTCTTTGAGTCACACGTAGATCGTCAGTGATCTGAAATTGAGAAGTAGGAAATTTTATCATTATTTAAAGGTGTGAATGTTCATAAACATCAAAAAACCGTTCAAAAAATAGTTCTAACCTTCATACTCAGATTCCGACTTCTACTGACTTTTAACCATGAGTTCAACGACAAACAGAACGATGTTCGACTTATAAATAAAAATAATATATTTGTAATATCCCAATGAGTAGAAAATTGGATTTTCTACTCATTGAGATATTACAAATATATTATTTTATTTATAACAATTAACCCAATGCTCAATTTATTCGAAATTATCAGATGTCCGACTTAGGTTGTGGCACATACCAGAAAACAGACTCTGATGAACTTAATTATGCCTGTTACCCACCGTAGAGGATCATAGGCGTCCCAACAACATTATCTATCAAACTCTTTCAATACTTCTCAGTTGTTTCCAGGTTTTATTCATTCTTTTGATGTCTGCTTCCTATTCCCGACGCATAGTGTTCTTTGATTTGTGTGATGCCTTTATAGTCTTCACATTTGTTCAGATCTCCTTTCTTTGATATCTTGATGAGATATCCTTCTTTCCAGTTTGTCGGCACTCGCTCTTCCTCCCTAATCTTCCTGAACAGAACATGGAACATCTTCACAGTTAGCTCTATATCTAACTTTGGTACATCAGTTGATATCTCATTCGGTCATGCTAGTTCTCCGCTCTTGGCCTGTTTGATGGCCATGCTGATTTCCGCGTTTGTTGGTGGGGTAAGGGCTATAAGAAGATTTGTATGTGCTGCTTCGTTGTCCGGTGGGTTCAGTTTAATTGGTCTACCCAGGAGCTCTTCAGAGTATTTAACCCACCTATTCCTCTGTTGTTCAATCTCAATGTTTGGTTTGCTTTATTTCTTCTTGACTGGTCGTTCTCACTTACTATATTTCCCTGCTAGCTTTTTCGTTATATCATACAATTGTTTCATAATTTATTCTCTCGCAGCTTTTTCTACTGTCACCACCAAGTCTTCCATGTATTTCTGCTTGTTGGCTTTAATGCTGCTCTTCTTTCTTGTTTGTTTTTGTGTATTCGGCCAGTGCTTTGACTTTCGCTATTCTTGTTCCACTGTTGGTGATTGCTGTAATTTTTTATCTTCCTTTCTTGAAGCTTGTCTAGGGTTCTGATAGGGACTGATTCCTTATTATGATGATTTGTGGTGCTCAGAACCTCCTGAAATGCTTAAGTTACTTTTTCTTTTGTCTCTTTCCAGTTGTTCTCTGTAGCGCTTTTCTCCCCTTTGAGTAAAGCTTGTGCGACTTGAAACCTCTTGCTGAGAGAGATATTGAATTGATTAAACTTGTCATTATTTTGAAGGAAGTCTTTATTAAGCCTTTGTTATGCTATTCCCCCAATCGTACATTACTTCTTCAGCTTCAGTTTCATCTTGGCAACCACCAGGTTGTGATCTGAAGCTATATCAACTCCTCTCTCTTTCCTCACATCTACCATGAACTTTATATATATTTTGTTGATGCAAATATGATCTATCTGGTTCTGTGTAGTGTGATCTGGTGAGACTCATGTAGCTTTATGTATGAGCTGTGGGGAATATAGTGCCGTCTATAAACATTTTGTTGAATGCACATAAATTTACCAATCTGTCACTATTCTCGTTCGTTTCTCCCAGTTGATGTCATTCCTTATATTTGCATACCCACTGTTGTTCATTCTGACTTTGGCGTTTAGGTATTCTATCAAGATGTTCAGGTCATTTCCTGGAAACTTCTCCACGTTCAACTACAGCCTCTCACAAAACTGATCTCTATCGTCTTCATTGATATCGTTGGAGGATGTATAATATTAGATAAAATTCATTGTGATTCCCCCTTCTTTGTTTTGAAGGATGCTTTGATGATTCTGGATCTATGAGGTTCCTATCCAATAATTGCTGTTCGTGCTACTTTGGATAGCATAAAAGTAACCCACAGAGTGCGTAAAGCATTTTCTATTTCGTGAATAGAATATGACAGCACCTCTCCCAAATCTAATCTTTTCAGTTCAGCTTTGGTCAAATGGGTTTCTCTGGTTACGAGCACCATCAAGTAGTATCTCCTCATTTCTGTAACTGTGTGGTTGGTCCTGGTTGACAATTTTTAGCAAGGTTGTTTTCTACGGGATGCGCTTGCTGATCCCATATTCATCTCCCTTCCATTACCCCGGCTTGAGACGGGCAGCAACCCTAGAAGATTGACGAGCGCAGTTGACTCTGATATGTTTAGTAATTATTTAGTGAAAATAAATATTTTATGAGATTGGCATGAAAAGCGTTTTCCTGATATTTTCATAATAATAATAACACTTTGAAGCTCTGTGTGCAATATTGTGACGGAAGAAAATATTTATATATTTTACGCAGAATAAACATAACTGAAATTCTTTTAAAAATTGAAATTATGTGGTTCAGAACTTGTAGGTCATTAGCCGACCGAATAATTTCAGGCCTTTAAATCAGTTTCATTTACTGTGTTTCATGAAGTCACTCACAAACGCTTGGTCAAAATCATAAATTTTTCGGCTATTTGCTATAACTGACTGAATGGGAAAACAGAATTTTACGTATACCTTACGATGTAAATTTCTTTCATGTTACATTAAAGTGGGAGTGATTAACAGGGACAACAATTTACATTGTGTGACTTTTAGGACTGAGATGTAATCACAATTGATTGATCACTGGTTGGTGATCAATGTCATATGTGTCAAGTCCTTCTTAGTGCGGATCGAATGCTATCGACCAGTCCTACAGGAGGTCGGTCGCGGCCCGGATAGCCCAGTGGTAATGTCTTTGACTGTGAAGCTGGGTGACACGGGATCGAATCGGTTAGGGAGCATCAGTTCCCTCATGATTACAGGTACACCTTACTGACCAGTGACAAGTAGCACGAAACCCGGGTCCAGGGTTTCCTGTTGACTACCTCCAACCACCATCTTAAAAGTGACTTTTATTTTATTGATTATAACAGTATACATCGAGATATGGGTTCTTTGTTATTGATTGGGTGTTGGAAACAACAAGTGGTTCGTTCAAATAAAATGATTACTCAGTATATTTACCAGTAGAGATTCAACTAGTGTAAGGAAGCCGATGTAAGTTCTTAGTGAAAACTGACTAGATAACTTATTGATGTAGAATTTTCATGACCTTTCTTAAAAAGTTACTGTGATACTAATGAATTACAATGCTTGTTTTTTTCGGTTAATTTCTGTGTGAAGGAAAACAGTTGTTCGTTGCAATCCTATCAAATTAATCATTATTATTGCGTTTGTTATTTTATATTGCAAAAGTCCTGATATTTTTACTAGACAAACATGAATAGACATGTTTCACTGTCAAAATATCTGATTAGACATTGATGTTAGTGTTTATATCTGACCGTCTATACCCTTATTAAATACGTATATTTGCTTTAATGAATGGGTGTGTGTACTTCCAGTTTTCCGTATAAATCTTTAAATACTGGAAAGTAAACATAAACGATAAAACGTTTACCGAATAAACTGTTGATTTGTTCTGATTTGTAAACTTTAACCCAAAATTTGTCAAATCAATATTGAAAACAGAACAATTAGTTTCGTTTGTGAGTTCGTTTATCAATTTTTCAATGTTCAATAAGTTTGCGGTATTCGGCTCTTTCGAGAATTGTTTTGTTAATTTAATGAGTGAGCTCTGCAATATGCGAGTGTAACTTTTGCTGGTAATTTCATTCCAAGCACTAGCTTTCACTAAGATGTAGTTTGGAATTCTATTAACTGTTAGTTGTTGACATGGTTCTATCATAATTTGTAGATTCTATAGATTTATTTTTTAGATCTTACAAGACAGTTTTGTGGTAGATAAGTCATTGACATTTGGGTGAACTGCATACAATAGTAATATCAGTGGGTGAACAATATCAAAACCCATTTGTAATATCAAGTAGAATTGTTTGATGATTTGGCATCTAGAAAAGCAAGTAATAAAGTCAAGTCATAAGCTTTAATGAATAGACAGCTGAGAAAGTGTTGTACCTAAAGAACACGTAAAAAAGACAACAGTCAAACTATAAAAGTATCTAGTGACTTATTCCTATGACTTAGGACATTAGCTCACATAATACAAAAATATATTACAGAAGTGCCACGAGTCCATGAAATCTGATGAACTATATGAAACAACAAAAAAAAACATTTTATCTCCAACCGTTATTACTGGATGTCCTAACAATTAATGATAATCTTTAGTGGGACTGAATAAATTCCTAGTAAACAATTGAGGTTACATACTTCCCTGTTGTCTGGGTTGAGGATTCAACAATCTCAGCTTCTGACTTAAACTCTTCTCGCTATCTCACTAAGATAGGTTTCTTGGTCACACCTGTTATAATCTAACGACTGATCTTTTACATGTGTTCGAATAACGTTTACTGGTCGTCGGTTTTCTGGTATGAATTATTAATACTGATGCAAATGTTTGTCGCCACAGCTGAAATATATGATGTAGGTTTTATTTGGTTTTTTACTCATTACCTTGTGATATTTTGATTGTTAGCTTTTTTACCAAGGTTTTATTTTACAAGATACGGTTGCTAACCCCATTCCTAACCTTCCTTTCTTATCCGGGCTTGGGTCTGGCAGTAACTTAAAAAGGACTACAGATGGAGTTTTATTACCTTTTCACTGGGATTCTAGTTACACATATTCAGAGAGAACAGCCATTAATATGCAGGCGTTATTGAAATAAATCACATTTCTGTTTCCTGACGCTAAACGTAGTTTAGTGGATCAAAATGAAAACATGATTATTCCTATGAATAACCAGATGTTTGCTGCATAATGTGTTTCGAAACGAAAGTGACTTTCAAATAGCATTGAAAATTAACAACTGTATTCCATTATTGTCAACTGCGAATCTACGGAAAAAGGCCAGTTATGTCCTATTCTAAAGGGCATTTTACCTAGTGATGTTCTGGAAGATTTTTTCTTCTTGATAAATATAAAAGTTCTGAAAGCAGTTCTTTCAATAATCAAAAATATATGAGTAAAGTACTGAAGTACCTATTCAAGATTGATGTATGCGCTTTACATTCATGCAGTTTGTTATGAAAATCTTAATAATAGGCGTGTGATTGTAGCAAAGGCCTAACAAAACTCTTAAAAAAGCGCTTTGTAATATTAAAATGCTTAATTTTTAAACTTATCAATTCTCCATACTTTCAGTTTTCCCGCTTCTTGCTGAATGATTCATGGCAGATCAGTTTTACAAGTTACTTTAACCAATAATCGATAGCTTTTGTTACTTCCTTTCAATAATCTTTCACATGTCAAATTAAATAAGATTCAGACAGTAGTAGTTAGTGAATGATCCCCTAGAAAAAAAATAGAACCGAACAGTTATTTGCAAGTTGCTTTCTTATAAATTCAATGTTTCACAAATTGTTCTGTGGTGACCGTGGATGCTTCGGTTCATTCACCATAAGGATTACATCATAGGCTAGATAACATAAGATTGCAGGCCGCTATACGTTAGATAACAATGTCTTGGACTATAATTTAACTATCGTATACCGGTTATTCTAATAAAAAATTGCTTGTCGGAACAGATATTTCGTATGCAGAAAACTTGTTTTTCAGCGTACAGTGATAAATAGATAAATGTGACCGATGATAAAATCATATTATAGGTTCCAGTATATATTTCAGTGATTTGTGAATATTTCACGATTGGTGAAATGGTTGACTGGTTGGTTGAAGTGGTATTGACATTGCGAAATCCTAACGGTTTGTAAAAGTACATATTACTTCCATTTAACCGTAGAATCGGGAACGCCTATGTATTCTTAATTGCAAATTAATATAGCTAAATTACATACATCTCATTAGTTCCTGATACTGCTTATAAATTTAAAATAAAGCATTCATGTCATATAATATGATACTCTCACTAAGTTTATGACTGCTGATAGCCACCTGCTGTTCATCTGATATGGGTTTGTTTATCAACTTATAATTTCTCATTTTTAATTTTCCACCACAAACTCATTACGTAATAGGAATTTTGTTTCACCACGATAGGAAAACTCTTGATTTCGAAGTAATGTTTTGTTAGTTAAAAATCTCAGTCCCTCAAATGAAGACTTTTTTAATTAGTGAATAAACATTTTCCTTTAAAATATTCAATTTTTATCTTCACAACCAACAAGTCTAACAAAACTTAAACAGTCACATAAGTTGTAGGAAAATTAAGAAAGATTGTCAAATTAATATGGCTAACGTTATCATTCATATGAAAATAAACCGTAGAAGCGGAATTTTCAAACTAAAAAAATAATAAATCTACATTTTAAAGATGTTTATCACATAAATTTTAATTTTTAAATTTAAAAAAATCTGACTTGTTTAACCAAAGTAGATTTATTGTTTACTTTAGTCTCACTCAAATATTTTTGACCATCACTTTGTCTAGGCGCGTATTTTGTGTACGTATACACATAAATTGTACCAACGTAAACACAGATAAAGAATGGTTTGTGGTCTATTAATGAAGATTTTTAAGAAATGTGCTTGTGAGCGCAAACGTGTTGACTGGTTGATAAGTACGGGTTTACTTGTGATGTTGTTTACTGTCAGGTGATTCGTAATCAATATGTAATGGGTTTTCAGCAAACAATGTAAATTTTATTTTATTGGTCGATAGCAACTTTGTGCTCTTCTTTTCTTATCTAGACTTAAACGCAAACATCCTCATCAAGTGATTGTGAGAAATGCTATTGCGAAAGTGTCTTACCTCTAAATTAACTCTGATTTAATGTTAAGTGGAGTATGTTATAGAAATAGAAAGAGGCTCTTAAATACCAGCAGCATTAATTCCTGAATTTCAAAACTTTCCATCCTCAGATAACAAGCTAATGTTACCCTAGTACTGGGTGAAAATGTGGAAATAAGTGTAAGCCAAAGGCAGAGTATCAAATATGTTAAAAGAAAACTGGATGATTAATTGTATAACTAGTAATAACGACATCGACATATCATCTATTGTCTTCAGATATCGGTCTTTCGTCTCAAGAATTAATGATAATAAACTATTTTTTTATAATAACGCGATTTGACTAAATTCGAAATTAACGTCACTTTACGCTGTCATGTTAAATGATTTATATATGCTTTTTAGATTGTGGGAAACTGCAACTTAGTCTAATGAAAATTAATCCAAGAAAACAGATGATAGTTATCGGATTTGTATTCTAATAAATCATGAAACTATTCGAAAATAATCATGAGTTCTATATTTTGATAAAAACTTTGAATATGAGAAATACTAATTCTGAGATAGTAACGCGCTAATTCTTTTACTTACAAAATTCTTTCGATAAATTAGACTAATTTGTCAATTGAAAATTTTATGGAAAAAAATTGAGTTGGTTTTTTTCGAAACCAGATGTTATTAAAATCCTAACTCCAGTATATGTAGTTAGCATGACCAACTAACCTTCAGATAGTTTTAAACATATTCTTGTTCATCTAGAAAAGAATACCATTTTGAAATATAGACGAGATAAAATGTTATTTTATGAAATAAATAACTTCTCATATTCGAGGAAGATATAAATACCCGATTGTAGAAACAAGTAAAATCTATTGTCCAACGAAGTAATTATTATTGAGACGCTGATCGATGTTATTATTGTTATTATTATCATTATTGTAGTTACGATAATCGGTTTCATGTAATGGTTTTGCGTTAATACATAACAACAATATTAACGTGAATAGTGGTGGTGATTGTGATGGTGGTGGCTTTTGTGTGATTGCAATTATGATTGTAGGAAGTCGATAGTTGTCATGTTGTTTGTTCTCTTCCGGTATGTTTAATTGGATCTTTGTGAATGTACAGATTATTAAGACGAATATGTAATGAATGCAACGGATTTGTTAATGATTGATTAAAGAAATTGTAAGTCACGAAAGTCAGTGAATGTGTGTTGAGTTAGTGGACAATGTGTACTGTACGATGGTTGGTGTAATCACATCATTTTAATTTTCATATTATGATAGAAGCTTGTCTATGCATTCGGATTCCGAGAATGCATTACAAATTGCAATTGAATACGTTTAATAATCATGACATTCCGTTTTGGACCAAGCGAATGTATTTGTTTAAGTGGCCAATTTGCAATCACTAACATTTTTTTGCTTATTGATGTCTAACTATGTGGTCATTGACGAGTTATGTTTGCTCTACTGTAAATGTTGCTTGCAAATAACGAACAATATGAAACGTACCGCAGTTTGTTAAAATTTAGATGAACATATAATATGGCAGCCAAACGGATGTTTTAATATTATCTTAATAAGATAGGACTAATGATCCCACATTTTTTATAAGTCTTTATCCTGTTGATCATCTTAACCAGTTTTCTTATGTTAACTGACTTTCAGTTCATTAGGTTAACACCACAAATAATTATATTCTTGAAAGTAGACCTTACTTTAGTTTTAATGAAATCATTAAGTTAAACTGGGTTATAAAAACCAATATACTTATTTGCATATAAATTCACGCTATGAGATATCTTTGTAAGATAACTATAAACCACAAGAACTTATTCATGCAAGCTCAGTATGATAATGGCCATAATCATTTACTTCCACAAAGAATCAATAATGTACATTGGTCTCAGAATGACAGTGAAAAAATCGTATTGTTATTATAGTGATTTACACAAATCTATTTTAATAAAACCATTACAATATGTCCTACTTTAAATGAGCCAAACCGAAAAGAAAAAGAAAAATGAAAATATACAAAATTTTGGAAATTTAATTTGTTTATTGTCAGTCGACTCTAAATATAGGCACACTTTATTCTTAACTCACTTACTTAGAGGACCAGTAATTGATATTTTAATTAAGCTCTTATATCTGTAACTAAGTTGTCAAATAGTGTCTTTTCTTGTGAAAAAGCAGCATGAACTGCTCGAAAATAATAAAATGCACATCATTATTTGGTGTTACACAGTAACCAATGAACTGTGTATATCAGTTCATTTGGTTTCATGGTTTTACATTGATAAGTGGTGATTTCTAGCTGTATATGTATTGTGGGTTTTGTTGTACCAACTGAATTCCTTAAGCTGAGTGAACTTTTGAAAAATCAAAAAATCCATGTTCTTTGGAAAATAAAATCATGTCTGTTTACCGCTGTGTAGTACTGTATTCCTCATTATATTAGTAAATTACTGCTTATTATATTCAAACATTAAACAGAATCGAGTTCCATCTTGTTTCACAATGTCTAACTGTGGAATTCAAAAACCATATATCATCTAATGAGGTAATTCATTACAGTGTTTTGAGATTTTAACCGAACGTCAACAGATGATTTTCAAAATTTCGGCGACTGGGACAGAGGAGATTATCATTTGGGAATAACTCACATTTTACGGTTTATTAAACTGAGTAATTCAACAGTAGTTGAACTAATTGTTACAACACAGCATTCACAAATTACAAATAATTAGGCTGTTGAAACGACGACAATGTGATTTCATTAGATTCCCTATGAATGCTGGCATTATGAATAATAAGAGTGTATTAATGCTGTTACACTGTTTAGGATCAGGGATTGGGATTGTTAGTGCTTTGAACACCAGCTAATGGTGTATTGGTAAGCGAATGAGCAAATGCAGCTTTTGTGCTCACACTATCTTCACAGTCTTCTGTAGATAGAAAAGTAAGTTAATTACTCTAGAAATATTTGCCTTTGGACACATCCATGCATTCCCAAGTGTAAATAATTTTAACATATCCACCAAACTTCAAATGGGTAGAAAAAAGTGAAATACAAACATATTAAGGTACAATTCATTAATTCGTTATTTAAATCTTTCCTCTGTTCATCGTACTTGAATGATTCTCTGACGCCCATCAGTTGAGTGAATAAATCCCCTTAACTATACTGTCAACGCATTTATCGCACTTATTCTGTTGCCGAAAAAATGACAAATTACTCTTCTCTTTTAATTAAATCATTCAATCTAACGAAAACGTTTTATGAAATCTAACTGTTAAAGTCACTAAGAAAGGAATATCATTGGTACAAGCAGGTCGGAAGAAGCTCTTTGCAACACAATATTTTCAATTTACCGTACATCATGAAGTAACAATTTGACCAAAGCTTATGTAAGTTTTGATAACATAACCTTTCCTATCAACTTCTCAGCCTTTAATAATGCTTAGCGTTATTAATTATGAATGTTAGACGACTGTTTGTTGTTTTTAAAAAATAGTGTATTCAAGTCTTAAACACTCTAATTTATTCCTAAAAAGTGTATGGTTTAACTCCTGTTCTGTATTTACGAAACATAATTTGTCTTTAGTCTACTTTCTACCCCGCCAGTAGCTCCATCCAGTCAAAGAGTTACTTAAAATTGTGTAGTTATTATTTGTTTGATTATTTCTCTAATCATGTTGTATTGTTCACTTGTCTTTGTGTATTGTACCATTACTGCATATATAATTATTCCACTTTCTGTTTGTATTTTTTGTTCTCTCTATTTCAAAGTGCTGAAATGCGCTAACAATATTGATAACTATTGTCTTGGCGGTAGAGCGACTACACAACCGTGTCTGGAAGAATGCTTGGGTGGATGCGAAACTCGTCCTGGCAATTGTAGAGTGAGTTATATAGTTTTCTTTCGTTTTAACAAATAAAACAAAAGTTTTACATGTATTCTTACATAATATGTTTATTTATTTGATATTATATTATATTTACTGCTGTGATGAACGAGACGGAACGTAAATGATGGAATCTAATGTGATAAGGTGCTATTAGGGCACGGTCTTAAATCGTAATTTACTAGAACACTATCAGAATATGTTAACGTGACGACAGAAGCCCAAGAGTGGGCTGAAGGAAATGCTCCAATAATTTTGATGGTACCGTTAAGGTAAATGATTTAATATGCTGGCGAACAGTTTAAATTGTTTTATGTGTGAAACTGCTCAATAAGACTCTGAAATAAGGTTTCAACCTTGTTACCTTTAATCGATTGATAGTTCTGCAGATTTATGACTAGTTATATAAGTTTACTGATTTTTAGGTGCGTCATGCGTATCTGTCTTCGCTCCTCATGTGAACTTACTGAAATCATAATGTCAAAGTGTTCTCTTTTAAGGTGATATTCTACCTCAATATTTCCTTGCACTTTACCGTTTAGAATCTATTGAATAATGATGAAATCCCTGAGTAATGTAGAGTCAAAATGGGCTGGATGATTAATACAATATCTCAAAAGATTGTTTTCTGATATTCTGATGTGTGAAGACATGAATACGATATTCCGCTGATATGAGGAATGCTGACAGTACCAGTTATATGAGAACATTTGGGGATAAACGTACATTTTTCTCTCCCTTCGTCTTTTATCTAAAAAGATATAAACGATGGAAAGTCTTCAAAAGTAATTTTATGAAGAATTGAGATTTAAATTTTACATTTTGACTCATTTGTCGACTCAATTGTACACAGGTCACCGTGATATACTAGTCTTCATCCATCCGCGTTTCAAATCTTAGTTTAATGGTTAATTGGATGGAGATATGAATAAACAGGATGGTAAAACAAAAGTTTTTATTTTTCATCCCATCTGTGGAAACACATGTTAAACTCTAAACGTTTTAAAATATTCAGAAAATGAGCTGGTACTCTGAAATACGATTTATCAAACTAGTGGTTTATATATTTCGTTTTTAACAAACCTATATTGTTGTGTAACAGTAACGGGTCATTTTTTGAATAGATAAATTATCTTTTAGCAATATGATCATAAGTATTTCAGGCATATCAAAGTGATTCGGGTCACGCGCCTTGTGATGAAAGCATTTAATGAAACGAGGTATAGTTCGTTCTCGCTCATTGATTATGAAATTCGTACTTCACAACTTTGAGAAATTTCTCCCGCTAAAATAAAATGGTTATTCTCTCTCTCTCCCTAAATATAATTAATCTTGTGATATTATCAAGGTTAAATGATCAGTCAATTTCTCGCCATTTTCTTGATGAAACCATAAAGTATTCATAAATAAATAATTATCTTATCCTATATATTGTAAATATTGTGTTCATTGTGGAGGATATAACGAGAAAAATCGAGCTTTCACTAAACAAAAAAGTAGAAATTATGATTAAGTTTGATTTTCACCTAATTTATCTTAATATTTGTTTTGCTAATTTTCGGTTATCTTAGGCATGCAAACATGCGATGAATGATGGCAAATGTGTATCACAATGTCCTCCACCATTGATAGTTAGTCGAGAAGAGAGTAGAACTATTGCGAATCCAGAATTCAAATATAACTTTCATGACATTTGTGTTAAAAAATGTCCAGGTACGTTAAATCTATCAATTTTGTGATGGTATTAAATGATTAGTTATCAACAACCAAGTAAACATTATTGTTGTTACTCACATTTATCGATCGTGTCTACCAGTTATTTTACCACGCTAAAAATGTAATCGAAAATAAGTTAAGATATGTGGAATGTTGTCTAACCAAATGTCCTCTTACCTCCTATATTTCGTGTATGAACTACTTTTGATTAAAAATCATTGCTTACCTAGTATTTTATTACCGTCTTAAAGATGTATCAGGTTTTTTGTGATTGTAATAACAGGATTTCACATGATGAAATATTGAACACTGTCAGCTTACATTCATGTCATGCGGAATATAATAATTTACTTTTGATTAATACTATGGTCGCTTTTTAAATCTTCAGTCAAGTAGTCTTTTTAGAGTTTTATTACATCTGTTTGATCATCTACATTGTTGTCGATAAATACACTGATTAACTATTCTTAGCTCAAATAGTAATATTATGCTCAGTATTTACAGTCACTCTTTTATGTACAGGTATAAATCAGTTGTCTTTCTGAATATGTTCTTCTTGTACACGAAGTATTCAACTTTTGATAAATATTATTTGTTTAACTGCAGGTAGTTGGATTAAGTACAAAAAATAGACAATATTAGGGCATTTAAAACTATCAGTGTGATAGTTGCTTTTATATTGGGCACACCAGCATACGAAGTTGGAGGTATATTCGATAATTTACTTGATACTTAGCCAGGATTTATGACTGAACTACTACACACTAGCACATATTAAATATGTTTACAGACGTTTACGGAATCTCGGATTTTCGTCAAACAAGAACAAGCAATGTGGGATGAAGTGAATGCTACAAACTTCATAACATTGTAAGACATCTTGCTTATTTATACAAATCAATGCGTAAGTGGAAGGTTTAAAGCGCGCAAATAAAGATGAATTTAGTTCATCTCACAATACCTGCTGTACAAGACTTTATCAACGGAACTAATTTCAACAAGCACAGTTTATTGAATAAATATTATTTTCTTGACTGTAGAGCATCTTGACAATGGATAGGTTTTAAAGTAACGAGGAAAAACGTAGCAGTTACAATTTTTACAAATTACTTTACTTTTTACATATTCCTGTTATCTCTCGGAGAGCATGTGTCGCCGACTAGGATTCCTCAACTATGCCTTGAGCTCTCCATTTCAACTGTTTCCAAGTTTTATTCACCCTTTTGATGTCCCTCTAATTCTCAGCACAATGTGTTCTTCAGTCTGCTTCTTTTCCTTTTGTCTTGGAGACCCCAATCTAGGGCTTACCTCGTGATGCAGTTTGATGATTTTCGAAATGTGCCAAATATACCACAAATGTCTTTTCTTAATTTCCCCATCAGCTTAAAGCTGATAATTTTTACAGCTGAGACGCAGTAGATCAAAGTAATGTAATGAGTGACAAAGAGATCGGTATATTCTCAGTATGGAAGGATTCCATGTGCTTTTCGTATTTAGATCTTGGACTGTGTGTATAAAACAGCAAACTTTATTGATTTTTAATCAATAATTGTTTTTCTTATCACCAGTCTAATTAGTCCTTTACAGTTGAAACAAATGGAATTGGGAAATCAGTGTTGACAACATACTTAAATGTATATTCAAAATACCACTATTCATCACAAGAAACTATTTTCCCTGGTGATAACAACTAGAAAATATATAAAAGCTTAACAAAAATCTGCTTCTCTAAATTCTCAATCTAACTACGTGGTATATAAGTTGGGCGCTCAATGTGGCGCCTGAAGGTCTGGAGTTTGGTTCTATCAACCTAGTTGGTGAAGATTTGATGTTTACATGTATTTTGTTTGTAAGATTAACAGTGAAAAGGAATAATGTTGAAAGTAACTTTGAAAATTAAAGAAACAATTAAAGTAGTTTTGCCTTTCAAAAGATTATATTCTATGCTAAACGTTTACGCCCCATGAGAAACTTCGGTGCACAAAAATGTGATTCCCGCCTACAGTATTGATATATTATCACAGTATGAGGAGATGCATGGGCGATAAAAGGTGAATGTCCACCACACTGAATGAAAATCTTACACTTGAAAATTCGAGAATTACATATTTATTCAATGATCTACCGATACTTCACTCAAGTTTCCAAGTTGTGTAGCGTATAAAAAGTATAGACTATGGTAATACGTAATCATTTGCCTTGGAAGAATAATACGATCAAGTTTAAACTTGGTGAATGAGACAAAATGTTATTTTATGAAATAAATAACTTCTCATATTCGAGGAAGATATAAATACCCGATTGTAGAAACAAGTAAAATCTATTGTCCAACGAAGTAATTATTATTGAGACGCTGATCGATGTTATTATTGTTATTATTATCATTATTGTAGTTACGATAATCGGTTTCATGTAATGGTTTTGCGTTAATACTTAACAACAATATTAACGTGAATAGTGGTGGTGATTGTGATGGTGGTGGCTCTTGTGTGATTGCAATTATGATTGTAGGAAGTCGATAGTTGTCATGTTGTTTGTTCTCTTCCGGTATGTTTAATTGGATCTTTGTGAATGTACAGATTATTAAGACGAATATGTAATGAATGCAACGGATTTGTTAATGATTGATTAAAGAAATTGTAAGTCACGAAAGTCAGTGAATGTGTGTTGAGTTAGTGGACAATGTGTACTGTACGATGGTTGGTGTAATCACATCATTTTAATTTTCATATTATGATAGAAGCTTGTCTATGCATTCGAATTCCGAGAATACATTTTTCTTCGTGCTTACTGTGTTGTAAATATAAGTTCACTTTTGTCACGTTTAAAGGAGAAACTACCATATGAACTGTTTTACTGATCTTTATTTCTGCACAATAATGCTACATATCGAGAGATCATAAAATAAAATATCCATCATATACTTAGGTAAAAATAAAAATACGTTTACAATTATACTTCGAACCTACAGTAGTTATTATTATCTTAATTCACACTCAGTTTTGAATCTGTGCAGTTTTACATCTGAAGTCATTCGAGAATATTGTGAACCAGTGGCTTAAAACTAAACATCATATTAAGGTGTTACATAGACAAACAAGTGTTTGCATTTTTAATTCTAATAAGTGTGTACTGTTAATAACATAGAATCGAATTAGTACCATGTGAAACTGTAGATCAGTAATTGAAACACTCATCTTTCAACCACTACATTAGAAATTTGAAAGCCGGTCCACAGATCTCAATGATGGAATTATCTGTAACTGTTTGTTATGGGTATGTCTGGAGTGGGACATATCCACATGCTGTTTGGCAAAAGGTAATATTTCAAAGATTAGGGCTTGAAACGAAATGTCTGCATCTACCAACATGGCTCAGGTTAGAAGTTAGTGACTTCAAGCACTGATGCCACGTTTTGGTTTGGCCGCCCCTAACTTTCTTCCAACCATACCCAACACCGGATAGCATTGCACGTCGTGGTAATCGGTGTTCAGGCATACGTAACACGTGGCCCAACCATCTCAGTCGATAAAGATTCACAACCTCATCGACTGATTTACCATCCTTTCCTAATACCCTGCGTCTAACCTCACTATTACTTACCCGGTGATCCCAGCAGACGCCAGCATAATTTCTAAGACATCTGTGGCCAAATACTAGTAGCTTTTGTGTGTCTTCTACTCTTAATGGCCATGTTTCGCTGCCGTAAAGTAAGACTGAACGGACTGCCGCGCAGTATACTCGTCCTTTTATTGATAGACGGATATCTCGCCTTCGCCACAGGTGACGTAAGTTGGCAAAAGCCATACGAGCTTTTCGAATCCGTGCTGAGATTTCGTCCGATACCAACCCATTAGGGCTGATCAGACTTCCAAGATAAGTGAAGTTGTCAACGCGTTTGACTACTTCACTCCCTATACTTAGTTCAGGTATTGACGCAGGCCAGTCCTGAAGCAACAACTTGCATTTAGAGAGAGAGAAGCGCATTCCAAACATGCTGACATTGTTGCTCAGTGCTACCAAAAGACTCTGCATTTTATCAGCGTCTTCACCAAACAGGACTATATCATCTAAGTCGATAAGTGGAGCTCCTGGAAGGAGATCAATACCCAAGAATTCAGTAGACGAATGTTATTTCCATCAATAGGTCTATAATGAAGTTAAACAGAAATGGAGAAAGTGGACAGTCTTGATGGATACTACTTGAGATTGCAAAAGCAGATGACAGTTCGCCATAAGCTCTCACTCGACTGGTAGTGTTCGAGTAAAGAGCCTTTACAAGGTTTATATACTTCTGGGGTACGCCTTTCAATGACAGACATTGCCACAGAATCTCGTGGTCTACAGAATCAAATGCTGCTTTTAAGTCAAGAAAGATCACCATTGTCGGACCCCGATAAGTATGTCTATGTTCTAGAACCTGACGAATGGTGAATATGTGGTCGATGCAGCCACGACCAGGTCTGAAGCCAGCTTGATTCTCCAGTGTTTGCAGTTCACGAGTCTTAGTTAGGCTTCCTATAATTATCGAGGCTAATATTTTAGATACTATATTAGTTAGACTAATCCCTCTGTGGTTATCACAGGATGATTTTGATCCTCTCTTATGTATTGGGACGATAAGTGATTGTGACCAGTCAGATGGAATAACGTCTAACTCCCAGATCTTAGCCAAAATATTAGTCAACCTAATCGGTAAAATTGGACCACCATCCTTAAAGACCTCTGGAGCCAATCCATCTGGACCAGCTGCCCTACCTCGTTTCAGATTAACTATAGCTTTTTGAACTTCAGCAAGAGTTGGGGGACCTACTTCAATGTTCCATTCACACTGTCTGGGAATGGACGGTAGTTGTAGAGTCGCTGAAGGCCAGCTGAACTGTTCCCTAAAGTGTTCCGCCCATCGTTCTAAACGCCTGGACTGAGAGCAGATGAAGGTGTCGTCTTTTTCCGAAGTAGTCTGACTTACACTTGACTTATTAATTCCAATTTTTTTATTAGTCTGTAGAGCTGTCTTGTGTTCCCTATAGCCGCCGCCTTTTCCATCTCTTTTGCTTTCGTTGCCCACCACTGCTCACGGTCGTTCCTTAGACTTTTGCTAAACCGAGATCTGAATTGTTGTCGCTCTTCATCGTGTTCAGAGCCTGATGTGATGAGTTTACGAGAATCCATCAGTGCAATAGATATTGAAGAAATCCATTGGTTCTTTGTAACCTTGTGGTTTAAATCACTAACAGAGGTCACTGCTGTTTCCACAGCTGTTTGTATAGCTTCCCAAACAGCATCTGGGTTAGCCTCGTCTTCAGAACTACCTAATTGTGACTTCAGTTGTTCCTGGAACCTACTTTTGATTTTCTCGTTACTCATTTCGGTTCTAGTGGGTCTTTTTAATGTGACTTTCTTGCGTCCAGTGAGGCGCAAGCAGATGCGTGCCCGTATTAGGGCATGATCGGAGTCCAAGCAGGTACTCCAGAATGCGCGACAATCTTCTACCGACCCTCTTCAACGATGACTGATGCCAATATGGTGTATTGGAGTCCATCGATGATTTGGTGTATGGGGTCACTATGTTAGACGATGTATCTCCTTGTGTTTAAAATAGTGCTGTCTCCGATGTCCCTGCTTAAATTAGTGATTACTATAGATAAACGATTTTCTGAGAACATTTGAAAAAGTCGGTCACCATTATCTGTTCGCTGAGCCAGAATACTAAAATACGCACCTTAATGCCTTTCTGTTTGACTTAAACTACCGATCTGGGCATTCAAGTCACCTACTACGAGTACTATGTCTGAACGTTTAGCTTTCTAAAGAAGTTCAGAGAGCTTTCTATAAAATTCATTTTTCAGTTCATCCGAGCTGCAGTCAGTGGGAGCGTAGGCAGAAACGACAAAAAGGCAACGACGTGTGTCCCTATCCTTCCGAGTTCTCACGGAGCCGTTTAGCCGAACAGCACATAGACGACTGTTGATGGGGATCGACTCTAGCAGTGCTTGTTCCGCCCTCATGCTTAGTGTTATGCCTACACCTGCCAGTCCACGAGAACTGGCCATCGGGCCACCAGATACACGTAGGGTGTATCTCGTTGGCTCTCCGTTTTGCCGAGGTGAGGTCAAGTGAATGATCACACTAGGATCCTGTATACGTGTTTCAGAGGCACAGCATACATCAATGGTCCGAGATTCTAGGGTTCTAGCCAAGGAAGCCTGTTGACTGATTTGACATAGGTTGCGGTCGCTGAAGGCTCCAATGTGTAGTTTGGAGCGAGGTTTCAGTAGACTTGGGACAGTGTTTTGAGCACTAGAATCGTCGGCTATGGTGACAATTGAGGAGGAAGCTTAGGCTTGAACGTCGATTTAGGAGGGACGATTGGAATCGAAGAGGGAGGTTAATTATGAATACAGTGGTCTTGAGTGCTGTTAAGGTGTGCATTTTTAGGGTCGACCTTTTCTAACCCCACCCCTCATTGTGGGAAAGCAGCATCGCTGTCATGCTGGTTGTCTGAAGGAAACACCTTACTACTGTCACACCTCTGTACAGTCAGCAGTACGACTTCGCCTTCGGACCTTGGGTTTGTTGCTTTCAGTCTTACCGCTCTTTAACCGACCTGTCTGACATGGTAGGACCTTGAGGAACAGTTGTTCCAGTCAGTATAGCTCGGTTGCTTCATCACGATAGGCAAGCCTGACCTCCACGTCAAGGTAGCAACAACGGTCGGGACATGTTCAATGTATTTACTGGTTAACACAGGCTATTTCAGTCTAGAGCTCATCATAGTTTTCTAGCTCGTACACAATTACTGTGGTTCATTTCAATTGTAAAAAAAGCCGCACTTTTTGCTTATAATAATTATAACTTACTGATTCATTTACTTATTCAACAAATATTGTCATGACTATGAAGATTACTCTTGATCTAACTTTTGATCTGAATATTTAATTTCTTAATTACTTTTATACTACTTCTTGGTATTTCGTACATCTAATCGATTAATTATTTCCTTAACCTCTTTTTATTAATGATCACTTCACGTGTAAATTATGTGGAATAGTGAACCAATAGGAGTTTTAACTTGTTTTATCCTATTACATTATTCAGTTTTTGTTATTTCATTATGTTCACATGATTTGCATGTGTGTTGTGCATGGAAATTGATCTGTGTGAATTTATATATACTAGGTCTGCACAAAATGCCACACATCTTCACTGATTTTATAAGAGATTATCTTCTTTGTGTATAGATTACTGACAACCTCTACATTTGTATTAGGTAATTTAGTGCACAAATATATAGAAAGAAAGAAATGAAAGTCGAAAACCTACAAATTATTTAGGTTACATTTTACAAACGTGAATATTCGAGTAGGTCAAATCCTATTGATATATATATATATATATATATATATATATATATATATATATATATATATATATATATATATATATATATATATCAGCTAGTTGAATTACTCCATAAAATTAACGATGTAATGTAAAATCTATTCCTGTTAAATGTTTTATTCGAATAAGGTTAATTTTTCCTTTTTTTAGAATATGAAGAATAAAAGAATTACCAATATTGTTTTTAATATTAAATTGTTTGTTGAAGAATAAATGCAAACCTATTTCTTAAATACACCTTATTTCAATGATTTCTGAACAGCTGCTTACAACCTGAACAAATAAATATTCCTTATAATAACAAAATGACATAATTAATACACAATATCCGAAAACATACAGTTCATGTTTTACAAGTAAATCATGCAGAATAGAGTATTATATGATATACTGCTCATAAATTACATTCAATTTTAAGATATCACTATAACAGACAGATAAGTGATTTTGGTTACAAATGGAATGAACAGATCGATAAAAAAAGGATTATCCAATCATGTGAAAAACTATTAGAATAAGATCGTCAGTCAACGTAGTAATAGCTAAAATAATACTATTACCAGAAGGTAGACTAAAGACTAAAATAAAATGTAAATAAACCATCAAAGTGTAAGATAGTTAAGGAGTTTGGCTCTTGATGCATCCTGTAACAACAGAGAAATGCCTGACTTAATAAAATATATGTTAAGTTTCTGTCATTTGGCATTGCATCCATATTCTTTTAAGGTTTTGTTTGATGACTACTATAAAGACTTTTAGTTTGTTTATCAGATGATGTGTCGAATAAGTAACGCTCATACCAATCAAAAAGCTTAAACCCTTATGATGTACAATTTTGGATCTATCCCTAGGAATTAGAGTTGATATATACATATGTACTACGATGAAGCATACACTTGCTTGTTTCTATGTATAAACTTTAATACAGGCATATGAACGAATATATATTGGATGAATGACATATTATAACCGATTTGGCTAAGGCTTTTTTGTGATTTTCACTAGTATCACTGTTTACTAATCAAATGAAATGTATCTTTTCCATTCCGTTTGTTGCAAAAGGAACATAATGTGTTTTTCGTTCAGTCAGCATTTCATTACTCAGGTGCTCAATAGCAGAATGCATAAAGAAGTCTAAAACTGTAACTTATGGTCAGGTTTAAATCAATTGATTTACTTTCATTCTCATTAAATATGAGTGTATTTCAGTTCCATTGCTTCTTTCGTCTGGTTATGCCGACAGCCGTTATCAGGAGCAAACAGCGAAGTCTTATCATTCTCACACAAAACACCTTATATATGATAATAAATAACCGACTTTAAATAACATTTGGATCACTCAACATAGTTTTGTAAACAAACTTCTAGATAATGCAAGGATAGGATCCCTTAATGGTACATACTTCCAAACTCGATTCGTTTACTACAGAAGCAGTGTTTACTCTTTTGTTCCTTGATTTCTAGTATTTTGATGATGAAAATCTTCGTTTAACAGATGGTGATAAGTTGTATATCTAGTATTCTGAATGACAAACAATATCTTGTTAGCTAATGATCTATCTAAAGTACTAATGATATATATATATATATATATATATATATATATATATATATATTATAGAACAATAATAAATCAACATTCTTCTATAAATTTAATACTTTGAAATGAAACAAAATATTAAGTTACTAAATATAGAAGTGATTACACAGATTTAGTAAGGAAATTTCCGTTTCAAATCCATTTTCTTTAAGACAAAGTTATTTTTTAATGTTAAATAACACTCCTACACAGTATCAGCGTGTTCTTTATGTATGCTTCCTAGTTCGAATCTCGTTTGACCTTATAGCATAAGCTACGAATGACAGAAATAAAGCTGTATAAACCAAGTTTCGATCTTATTGAAGACAATATGTAGGACTGTTGTGTGTAATAAAGGCAAATTAAATCAGGTGTTAGAAGTATCATAAATATGTTCAAAAACACGAGAAATATATCAAATGAGTATACAATATACTTTTTATTAAATCAACTAAACACCCAGATAGTGTTTCCCTACAACCTGAAGTATGTTTCTTATAAGTGGATTAACGCCATCTTCATTGTAAACCTCCGGTTTCGTTAGTTAGAAAAGTAGTTTCGTAAAAGACTTCCCAGTTTTAACTGACCTAGATACTCACGAAAATTTGTATAGCTCATTGTATGCATTCTGCTAATTGGCGCAGAAAGAAAATAAGTATACTGATATCAGTTACGTAACTCGACCGGTTCTCTGTCTCAGTAATGCCTATGTATACTAGATTCAGTACGATTGTACTTATCATAAGACGTAGGTGTATGGTATTCAACTTGCATCAGGAATAAGACATTAACCATGTACTATTAAATTGATTTCAGGTTGAACGGATCTGAAAACCATTTGTTCTACCGTTGTCAGTTTGTCTGAAACAGGAAAGAGATACAACAGCTATTTTAGTAACATCATCAAAAATAACATTTAAGAATCTTTAATAAGTGATGTATGGGAATGATGGTAATGGTGATGAGCGCTATTGACTAAACAATAGCAGAGTTTAATTCACGTGTCACTGATGACCTAATTAAAAACTGGTAATCATATTCTAAGAAGAGCATTTAAGCGTGTCTTCTTTTTTAATGGGTTTACATTTTTTTTCAAATTACTTACTCCAATAATTGAAATAAGTCCTATTAGTTCACTTTAGTGATGGAGTTTTGATGAAACATATGTTGTTGAAAATCCTTTTTTCTCACAGAGAACAGCAAAGAATTTAATTAATTTATCAAATCCACTCATTTCAAATAATGTTTTTCGGATAAACGTTTCTGTGTATTTTCAACATATAAGTGTACATGAGCATCTTTCTCAAAATAGTGTTACTCTCTATCGCATGTAAACAATGTCCCTAGTATTTCTAAACATGTCATCTGGAACTACTTATTAACTAATCCGGTGTAGACAAAGTAAAGTTTTTCCATTATACAATGAGCGAAAATTGTTTTTTGCATCAAATAACAAAACATTTACATAGACTGTAGAAATTGCATTATATTTCTTCTATGCATGGAAATAATTAATCAGACTACACACTAACATTAAGATATGTGGATAAACTCTACTCTTTAAGTTAAATTGTATTACATATGATTTAGAAATTTAGAAGATTGTTTACTGTTAGTTGAGCTTCTTATCAACTTAATGATTTATTCCCACGCAAAATATTTCAAAACACATCTGTTCAAACTATTTCGACTAAATGTTTTTACCTATGGTGTCTGGATAGTTTCTAAAAATGATAGTGAGATTCTAATAAATGAACTAAGAAAGACACAGTAACACACTCAATGCCGATTCTATAGAAATGTTGTTAAATGGTCACAGTTCCGGGTGTGAAACTCACAGGATAATTTATACATGAATAGAGCTGAAGACTTGAAAGACATGACGGAACAGCTTTAAGTATTGAATTATGATTATGCTTCTCAAAAAGATATCGTACATTATTAATTTTCCTGATTCATAAGTTACGAAAATCAAAACTGTTACTCAAATATTAACTGCATTATCATATTATTTTTGCATTTGGTAATATTTAACTACTTAATTAATACTCATACTTTTACTTATAAATCGACTGGGGTAGCAAAGATATTTAAAATGGAATAAATTAATTAACTTTAGATTCATTTACAGAATTGAAATTGAAACAAAGTATAAGAAAGATGTAATAGTCCGAATTACCATTTCTTTAAAGTATTGTTCTGAGTAGTAAAATGCAAACAGTGGTCATATTATGTTTGGGTTTCCTGCGGAAAATTGATCTCCTTGCTACTAGTGTGATCATTTAACCTCTCATTACAATAGTGCATATTAATATTTCGCTCCCTAAATTAAGAAATTAATGTTGTTATTCGACAAGACAAGGCCGATTTTCCGTCATCTTGATATTTTTACTTCAATTTATATTCAAAATCTGAATCAACCTATATCAGTTTAAACCTGTTGATGTGTTTCACAGATTATGTTCAAATTGTGATTGCAAAGAAACTCTATCTCCCTTTAGAATAAAATTGAAATTTTAAAATAAATTTACTTTGACAGCTACTTACTTATATCTGCAAACAACTGTTCAAGTTAATTAAACATATCAAATGACGATAACACTGTGGTTCAGTGAATTGAAGTACATAAGGAATTTATCAGTTTAGCTTCGTCGAGTCCAAAAATGATTAATTTAGAGTATAACGTTTTGCGCCACTAATTCAAAACTCTAGAGTAAATTTTCCTCTATCTGCCGTGAAACTCCGCACTGTTTACTTGAGCAGTTAGTATTTCCCTAAATATATATATTTCATTTTTAAAGTTAAAACCAAGAAAATTGTCTGGTCATATTTTCGAAATACAAAAATACTTTACCAGGCCAGTATTTTTTTCTTAGTATATCAAGACCTTATTTTTAGTATCCATTACAAATAACATAAGGTTTCACCTGAGTTATCAGGTCTATCAGAATCAAATAAAACCAATCAGTTATAAACAAACATAAATCATACGCTTTTTGAGCAGACATATCACAAATTATTATATTCTTATCCTTGTAAATACATTTATAAACCCGTTCTATAGGTGTCGAATAGAAATAAAAGAAAACTGTGCTGTCATTTTAAATAGGTGAAAATGAGTGACAGTAAAGCAGATGGTATCTATTTTGCTACTTATTTTTTCATCGACACACATTGTTATAAATGACAGCTTCTAACGAGTACTATCATCGTTTCATTCATAGCAAAAATATCGTTGAGAAAAACAAATCATGTCAGTTTCATTTAAATCTAACTGTTACTTGATTATAGGATGAAAAGAATTAATCTAATATTATCTTTCGAAATATAATAGGTAATATGTATAAATCAAATACAATGAACTACCCATCATTCTACTTTGGGTTTTAATACTATCAATCGAATGATATTTCAATTTACGCCCAATGAGCTATTCAGAATAATAACCTACTAACCATTACCTGACTATATAATATTTATTCATAAACCTTCAGTTTTCGAATTTCATTTCATTTTTTTGTATATTCCTTGTGCTAACTTACTTTATAGCGAGAGTTTCTTAAATAAAGCTCTGTATAAAAAAACTATTTTAGTTAGATCGAAATATCTTGTCAAACTGAGTGAGTATGTAGTATTTATGTTTACTTGTTATTTCGATGGTGACGTGTTTCATGGTACATTTCCATTGTTCACCTTGATCATTAAGTTAATTTGTAATATTATGACTAAACTGCCATAAATGCATTACTACAGTGAACTTTTTATGCTAAAATTCAACGAGAGGAATGTCTCTGAATGATATTTTATTGTTCTAGGAACTCAAAACTATGACTATTGTTCCGTACAATATATTTAGTCACATTATTGGAACTGCCACTCACAGACACAATTTTAACTAACAGATTTTGTATTGGGTTTAAGTGAAGTTAATCTGAATTTATTTTATCAACAGGAAATAATTTCATTCATGTATACAAAATTGCTGAAGTGATCCAATGGCCTATTTTTTCTGTTTTAAATGCTAATTAATTATCATTAGTTAAATCGTTATTCATTAAACAAATAACTGTCTCTGTTGACTGACAAAATTGGTTCATAAACATATTAAAAAGGGATTATTTATTCGTTTATTTATTGATTTACTTTTTACTGCATTTACCATCTCGTTATTTATTCATGATGTCAAGCCTATTATTTATCACAAGGGCGAGTTAGATCCTTCTATCTTTGAACACTGTGAAAATGGTTTAGTATTATTTAGTTTGATCAAACAACTTAAAGTAATTACTCTATGAACCATTAAAATTATTGTGAGAATGGAAATTCAACGAATGGTATTTATTGTACCTTGAGAAATTTACTGTTCTGTATGCCCAGTTGAAATGTAAATTAAGTTTTATTATTTATCTCACAGATAAGAAATTTATAGATCCTATTCGGTAGACGAAAGTATGAATGAAATAACTGTTATTAAACCTTTGATTCACTTTTTGGTTTAGTCAGCATTTATTGATATTACTTTCCGATAACTTTAGGGGGGAAATTCTCTGTATATTCACAGTATTTCGCTTGTCATTTAACCGTTTTCAGTGATGTTTTATGCTCAATGACATTTTAATTATGATTTTTTAAGTATTACTAGTTTGTTCAACCATTCTTAAGGTATTTTTTTTACTTGAAGTACACTATCATACTTAAATAAATCTGTTTATTCACTGAGGGATATTTAAATTTATACTGTTGTGTGTGCTAACTTTGATAGCTCACCTTTTTAAGACTAGATGTTTCCGCATCTTCGTAAAAGTTACATAACACTAAATATTTCATTGACTATGATATTATTCTACAATACTGGACAACTTTATTATTGCTTCATTACCTAATCTACAAACTGTAGAGAAATTAAGCTAATTAAACTAAAAATAAACATTTTACTTGTTGATTAGTAAACTTAATAAAAACATGAACTTTTGCTTGATTTCATGTTTAATCTCGAAAACAAGGATGATGCTTAATGTTGTGATGTCACACTTCCTAGACAATTATAAATATTCAATTTTTGTGGAGCAGACACACTCCAATTCATAATGTCAAGCTCTCCATAGTTAGGTGTGAGTTATGCATTAGTGATGTCTACCCGCTCCCAGGAATCTAGAATTGGCGCCGATTTCACCACCATTAGTTGCCTATAGTTACCAATTACTTTCGAATCTTAGTTCTATTTATCCATTCTACAAACAGTGAAACTTAACTTCTGATCCTGAAACATAATTGTTCAAAACTCAGTTTTAAATTTCGGAGAGTCTGGTACACTATGACTTAATGCTGGGTGGAAAAGCGCCACTAATCATACTTTTGCAACTTAGTCCATCATCGTTGTATGTGCAATTAAATCTTCCATCAAGTCTATCTCAGTTACTTTATTTCTGGATGTGGATCATTTTATCGATATAAAGATTTTTAATTTCAATGTGATGTATAACTAAACTGGCACTTATTATGTAACTTATGTAAATATCAGGATTCACATTTCATTTTCCGATATCATTTTATTATATTAGGCGAAATTAATATTGAAATCTTATTGCTTTTTTATTAAACAAGACCTCGGAAGCTGTAAAATTTTGAAAATTAAATGTTGAATTATTCAGATTTTTGAAACTATGTTAGTCAAAGTACTTGCATTTGCTTAAAATGGAAAAAATATTTTAACTAAATGATGTTTTTTTAGAGTGTATAGTAAAAATTGAACAGATACCCAGTTACAAATTGATAAAGAAGTTTTGTAAGCTTTAAATTCAGTACTCACTTCATATTTTGGTAGTAATCCTGTAGGATTGGTTTTACTGTATTATTTCTTACTTGTAAGATAACTGTAATTTCTATTGACTTCATGTAGCACCATTTCTGAAATCAGACAGTTACTGCGTCATTGAATGTGACTTGAATACCCAAATTCCTGTTAATGGAACGTGCAAGGACTGTCCAAAATCTGGATGTCCTGAACGTAAGTTTTATGCAAAGCGTTTTACGTAAAATTTTATAAACATTTACCCATACTACTAACTTGAAAATTTGTAACTTCATGCAAAATGAAATTGAAGGGATCCGCGGAATATAAATATCTTCACTTTTTCAAATTGTTAATAAAACTTTCATGACTTTTCCAATAATTACTTGAAAGCATACCGAAACTCACATTTCCATCGGTTGTTTCGAGTTTAAAAACTAGGGCATTGACAATTATGAAAAATCTACTTCTTTGGTATGAAATAGTCATTTGCCTATTTTTTAGCGCTGTTGGCTTTGTGTATGCATTGTACAACACATCGAAGCAACTTTGATACCGCACATTTTCTCAATAAATACAGTTAACTTTTTACACTTGGAACGATCTACTCATTTTTTAATATGTAAATTTACCGGTAGATGAATGAATTCATTATCACTTCTCAAGTGATGTTGAGACAGATTACGTAAAGAATAATAAACCATAAATAATTCCATATTCATTGTCACGACAATTAAAATACATTAATACATCATCAAAACAAAATAGAATAATTACTACTTCATTTCAAAAGATCATAAGATGGCGGAAAACAGTTTGTTCGAGTTTCAAGTTTGTTGTAAAACGGCTCAACTTTACACAGGCTAGATGAATTTAGAATACACCAGTTTTGAAAATGAGTTGAATTTTATACCTTTAGTTTAGGAAAGTATAATAAAACTGAAGAAAAGCGTAACATCTGGGTAGAAATAAAACGTTTGTAAATGTATCCGGCCTAAAGTGCTCGCGGTGGCAGTAATAATTTATAACCACCATGAATATTTGAATGATTTTGTTCTAATCTCACTTCCAGTTGAGTTTTCAATTGTTTCTTACGAAACTCTGTAGAAGTTGAACGTTTTAACTACATCGGAAAATAAATTTACACCTTATCAGGAAATCATATTTTCGGTTTAGTTATTAATAAGTTATGACAAACTGATAAAGGGTTAGTTCGTGTTTACTCTGTTTGGAATTCGCAAACATTAAGATGAAATGAGATGTAAGTAAGAAGAATGTGGATTCTATAGAGCAGCTTCGTTCATTTTCAGAGTCACGACTCTTCTACGTAGTATTTACTGTTAATTGTTCTTACTTTTAAGATTGTATTTACAAATATCGATCACTTTTTGATTTACCGACTTTGTGCCTCCAAACAACAATCACACACTATTACCTGGAGACGCACGGTGTTAAACATATATTTTATCCTCTTAAACCGTTTTCACAATGTACCCTGTTTAACTATAATGCGAAACAAATTGAATTAGATCCAGGCTTAATTTTCGGTAAAGGACATTCTGTTTGACATAGGAAAATGAGCATGAAATGAAACTCGTTTTGACAACTTTGCTTAGTTTGAGATATATAAGACAGTTAAATTCATTCAAAGGTTTTTCGTAAAACATAAACAATGGTCTTATATTTGAAGCATCAAATTTAAAAACGGGATAGCTTTTAAACTGATAAAAGTTCTATCCTTCTGTAAGTTTGTTTAATCCATCATACAGCTTTCGTCTACACATACTATATCTCCTAAAAGCAACAGTTAGTTATATTTCTTAAATGTTTATAATCAGTTTACTTCCTTAGACAGTCCTTATACTTTCTTTCCTGTTTGAAGGAAACATGTCCACATGTCGGGTGGATAATTTAATTTGAAAACGTTGATTGTATAATGAAACTCAAATATTATACTAACTAGAACGCCGAAGCCGTTCAAAAATGAACTGGAACATACTGTCTGAAAGAGTCTCGCACGATTTAGCTTATTGTATCACAGCTTTTGACTATGAAACTCAGTGGTAACGGAAATACCAAGGTATTGTAATGATATTTTATACGTTGAGGAAATTATATTTCAGTAATACTTTGGTTAATTATTTAATTTATATCCTCTTATCACCGGGAGGGACATTTAAATTTGAGGATAAAGCTGTATCATGGCAAATTTACAATCAAGTTTGGATTGATATTCCAATTAAAAGTAAATAAAATAGCTACAATGAGGTCCTTGATATCTATATCAAGCTTTTTAGACTCATACATTGCTATAAATAAATAAATCTAACTAAATATCAATACAAACAGTTGAATTACTCTGTTGTAAGATTTTTTGTAATACAAAAGTCCCAAACATTTGCTTTACAAACTGGTAAGTCCCAAGTTTTGTTTTTCACTAATAATGGGAGAAATTGAAACAATCTATTTCCAAATTCTTTATGTTAAGGACCTTTAGTACAGTAATTAAATAGTATTGATTATTTCGTTTTCCAGTCTATCAGTTATGTCAAGAATAGGGATTGAAGTTGACTGTGCAAACGTTTAACTTGGAGTTTAACACGAAGTAAATTAGTTATCCCTTTACTGGGATTTCACATTCAGGAATTAATTGAACGCATAAAAATACATTACTGGATTTTTTCTGTTGGTTAAAATTACATCCAACTTTGTTACACCCAATCTGAAAGGATTCAAGTGTTCTACACCACTGCTCCGTGTAATTTACTAAGAAATACTATAAATGATCACTGTTTGCCATGAAAATCGTTACTTCAGATTGTCTGTTAACTCAACCAACTTTTTGGCATTAAGCATAAATTGCGTGAGGTATCGGATTAGCTGAGAATTTAATCTTGGTATTCTTTAACAATGACTGCTAATATGGGCTTCAAATGGACTGATTTTTATCAAAAATATTAATTTTATCATACAGGAAGTTTGTGCTTCAGAAAACAATTCAAGCGATTTTAAATACTAAAACTTTAAGTTGATGGGCTGCTGTAACGATTAAACAATATTTTGAACTGAATAATTTTCTTAACTTTCCAATTTCTAATAAACTTTGCCTCTCGGTATTTCTGTGATGGAAATGCAGATTAGAAAGATCTTTAGATTCACTTTAATGTTTCAGTCAGTCAACATGAAGTTACTGTTTTCTCGAAACCAGAAATCTATTTTACAATTTTTCTCGTTGTTAAGTAATTGTTTTATTGCAAGGATGAAGGATTTCTGTCATTTTTTCTTAATTTTCACCACAGATTGTAAAGAAGAAACAATCTTTCTAAATGGGAGTTTGAATATCTTACAATCAAGTTCACTACGGAAATTTAAATCTTGTGTTTATTATACTGGTGGTTTGTATATAAGTAAAGAATCTTTTCAAAAAAGGTGAATTTATGTTAGTTTTGTTTACTTCATGATGAAAGAATGTTTGGCTATATTTATTAAGATTATCTTATCAATACTGCCTTAGCTTTTCAAAGTTTACATTGTCTATTGTTTTACGAAACGAATAAGTTGTTAGTGGTAAATATCATATTCTCAAATGAATTTTTATTATATTAGTTAGGTCATTAACATAATAAATAAAAGAATAAACTGAACTCAGAAAAGTATAAAAAACTAACTGGTTATACACTCATTTGAAAAACTTCGATATGGATAACTTATTTGGATATCGTAATAAGTGACGATATCTAATGCTTAATTTCTAGAAAACAAAAATCGAATAATTTACGGTATTCACAAAAATAAGTTGTCTTACAGTATGGAAAGATTATGTCATATTTATTCACAACTCACATTTTCTCATACAAAATAACACCCTTAGTTATCCTTCGGATTAATATAATTTATAGTGCTTTTATATTTATGTTTATGGTTAAAAGTGACTATCATTCCATGTAATTTATTCTTACTTTTCCAGAAGACTTTGTAAGATATGTGATAATCATGTGACTGTATTGTCTTCAGTATTTTTGTTAGTTTGAAGACAATTGCTGACAGTTCTATATAACCAAAATGCAATATACGATATCAAACTTCCTTGATGATAGTTTGATGTTATATTCGTTTCAGTATTAAGACGAAAATCTAATAAAAGTACGAATTTGATCGTTATTTTCTAAATATCAGACTACAATGTTTGTACAATGATCCAAACCGTCTGATATGCTTGTTTACTACAATATTTTCTTACCTATGTGAGTGCTTTCAAATTAAATTAACAAACTTTTAAGAGTGAGTTTATGGTACGTTGTGAAAGTAAAAGGAGAGAGAAATCGAACTGAGATTTAAGATTTTATTTCGTTCGCTTCATTATCATTAAATAATATATTTGTTACTTTGAATTCATTATTTGAAAATTTTCTTGTGATTGATTATCGATTTTTTTGTTTTCTTGTTCACAGTTCATTGTTTCCAGATCCAATAGAAAACGTCAATGAACTCTACAATTTGTTGAACCTGAAATCAATTGTTGGGTACATCTATTTTGATTTACGTGGAGCTCCAGAAGAATTGAAAAATTTAACATTTCTGGAAAATCTAGAATCAGTTGTTTTGGAAGGTATGTTGAAGTTATATTGCAAAAAAAGATATTTATAAGTTCGTGCGAAACAAAATAAATACTAATGAACGTTTGAAGAATTTATGGTTAACTGAATACTTTAGATGAGTTTTTAGAACAAATAATTCTTTAGAGCATCTTTTCTGGCGTTTAACAATATAGAATTATAACACATTAACCCTTGCAACTGGTTTAAACTATTAAATACCAGTAATGTTTATGTTATTCACATACTGCGGGTTTCTGATAGGTGGAATTAGGCTAAAAATATCTCTAACATATGTTGATCAGCGCTATTATCGTATCTAATAATTATGACAGAAAAGTTCACTTACAATTACATAAGTAAACAACTCAATAATAAAAGTACCCTTTATTTTCTAAGATTAAAATTAAAACATGCTTCTAAACATTTTCAGTGAAAAGTCAATCACCAGGAGCAGTGATTACAATTATGAACGGAGAATATATCGAGTCATTTGGTTTCAAATCACTTACTAATATTGGAGGTTTTGTATATTTGAAGAATATGCCAAAATTATGTTATATTAGTGCGTTAACAAAAATGTTACCTGTACGTATGATAGATGTACAAGATGAAGAACTTTGTGGTATGTTTATATTTTATGTATGATCATTTAACGTTGCCTTAGATCTTACTGATCTTCTGTAAGCATTTTGATAATCTAGTTTGTGAATAGACTCGTCTTACATATATAATAGTGAAGTATTATTTCTCCAAAGACATCTGAAAAGACGAAAAGAAACTAAAGAAATATTTGAATAAGGTTGACTTGCGGCACATAAATAAAAATAATATATGCTTATTTTACTCCAGCCTAACGATAGTGAACTTGATGGAACTTTGATGTATTACAGCTGTGAAAGTCACATCCTGAGGTACCGCGAAACAGATCGCATTCATATTTTGTAATAAAATTCCACTAAATAGCATTCAAGTGCCTCCGAGACATTATTTACCACTGACTATAAAAAAACGTTTAATTTTATGGAAAAAGCCGTTATTTAGTCACGATATAACTCACAAAAAAATGTTATTAGTTTTTTATCACTAGTTGATTGAGCAATTACATATTTGCCGTTAAAACCAACGTAGAGTTTTTCAAGGAATTATGTAATCTTTATTGGGCCAAATCATTAAAAAAATCCCGTATGCATCTCAACAAAAAATGTATTGGAAAAAGATGATGCTTGTGTCAGATACTTTGTCATCATAACTTACCATCTGTGATATATGATGATAACCATCTATAAAGTCCATGACTATATATATCATGAATATTCCGTACGTTAACTAACGTTCATTTTTTATTAGTAATTTGTAACACCGAAAAAAAGGCAAGGTAGCTACAAGTGTGTAGAATAAAAATGGCCACTTCCTTAACAAGGATGTTTTAATAACGAATTCGAATTCCACGTCTTTATAAAAGAAATTATCAATATACGGAGACAAAAACCAATTTATCATTGATGCGAAGTTGAGTAAATATTATCGCATTAGCTCACTTATGATTGTTTTTAAGTAAACAATATCGATCTCTAAAGCTTACTAATGAATACCTACTGTTTTGTTTGCAACCTATTATTTGCCATCAAAAACACAAAGTGGATAGGACACACGAAATTCTGATTTTTATTACTAGTTGTGTTCTAATGAACTAGACGCATCTCACAACTAAAAAGTGAATCGTGCTTAAGTACCGATATACTAATAATAAATAGATTTATTCAGTATTATTTTTAAGGTAGAACAAGCATAACATAACCGACGGATCTGCAGCTAAGAGTGTTAGTGCATTTGTGATAGGCGAACAAATTTCATCATGAAAGTGATCGATTATCATTTTTCTAAGAATGTACTCAGCATTGATATTTCTAACAGCAATATGTGGCTTTATTTTTCCGTGAGATTTTGTTGGGTTACATCGGACTCGTCACCCAGTGTACGTCTTGAGGACGAATTCACCTTCGTTAAATCAAGATTAACATTCTAAAAAGTCGGACAATTTACATAAAATAGCAACTGTAAAAATCCCAATATTTACATCACGAATAAATGATCTTTAAAAAATCTTACTGTCACGTTTGACCAGAGTATATGTCCATAACGGGACATGTCAATTTACTTTAAATTATGTATTTATGCAACGATTATCGGTGATATCCTAAATTACCGATTTCAAAGTCGTTCATGTTGGGACAAAAAAGACATTTATGATAATGAAAAGTTAGTCATTTTATTGGTTGAATAGTAGCTAAGTATAAGACTTACTGATTACAATCTCATAGAAATCGTATTAGTAGTTGTGTATTATAGATCTGCTGTCATTAATATAGCTCACATACTTGTCCGTTAGTAAATAAACATCAGCTTTTGTAAGATAAAAAGATTTAATGTGCTTATGAAAATATATAAGTGCGTTCTATCACACACGTTCAATTGTAAAATATATACTGGTCTAGATCAGTCAGAAGCTGTTCATTATAAATCAAAAAGTACTCCGAAAAGTACTTTAAAAGGTGCCTAATCATTAAGTTGAATGGACAATTGATAGATAAGACATTCAACAATAATCCTTTCTATCTTTCAACTCATAAGTAAAATCAAATATGGTATTGAGAAAATTTTTGTTCAAACTTAAACATGAAATTGTTCCGTCCAATAACAAATTCGATAGATTTCAGTTTCAAACACATATTAGGCACATGGACTCATTATAATAATTTATCTAATCAGCACGTTTTATAAATCCACCATTCAGACGATTGCAACCAGGCAGCTGGTTTTAATGAGCTACTGAATAAGTTTAGTAAGAAACTAATTAAGCAGCTGTCTGACGTGTGAACTTCGCTGAAATGAAACAACACAGGATACGATAATTTCAACATTTTTAGTTGTAGATAGGAAAACTATGAAATCACCAATGATCTTCGAGAAGACTATAAATCAAAGAAATTCATGAGATAGCTTGATGAAAAACTGTTTTAAAGAGCAGTATTAGTATGTGAGTGAAAGTGAATTATTTCGTACAATTATTTGGTAAATTGTAATACTCGAGAGCTGAATGAGTGTTAAAAATATGAGGTGAACTTTTCTCCATACCAATAACGTGCAATTTGAAAAGATATGTATCAATATAACAAATCTTGTTAATTGAAAATCTACAAACACTACGACAATATTATTTTGATAAAGTGAGAATTTACAACAACTAACATTTCAAAATGGCTTGCCGATGATGACAGTACGAGATATATATGTTTTTTTTCCATTCTGTTATGAGGTTTTCAATAATTAGCACTGATATGACGGGTGTCTTAATTATTTTGAATGCGAGTAACTTTTAAAATTAATTTTCGCCAATCGCCTATGAATTTTAACATTTATTATTTTTCCGTTAATGTTTTACGTATTAGTATGGTATTTTCTTAGAGAAAAAACTTTTCTGTTAGGCAGATATGTTATCTTTTAATATTAGTTAATTCAGAGATCTCTCAGTCACTACGTATCATTGTATGTCATCCATCGATCAATATTCTGTTCATTCTTTTTAACAATTTAAAGTAAGTTCGCTTAGTAAATCCTAATTGACAACAGTGGCGGTAGGCGAAAACTCGATTGTTGAGATATGAATTATATCGGATGATGCGTTGAAATTCTTATTCTTCCAGTTCATGCAACCATACTTGAAATCCACCAATTCATTTCTCAAAGGGCTGAAAATTGAACAATATTCATAAACTATTTGGTCCTACTCAATTGCAGCTTAAAAAGAATGCATCATTGAGAGAAGTTTCGATTCATACGAAAGTTTAGGGGTCCTAAAGAATTAAATCAGAAAGTGAATGGTAAATCTAAAAGTCTGAGCTGATTGAAATTCAGTAGAATCGTGTCTGAATTTTCAGAAAACTAATCAGCCTCAGCTCTGAAATCTTCATCTAAATATTCTAAATGCTCAGTTTAGTCTACAGCATATTCAGCTGATCAGTCCCTTTAAACCACTTATCAAAGATACTCACGAAAACCATTGACAGCCACAATTACAGAATATCGTTGCAATTCAAACCATGTGATGAATTTTCAGCTTAAAGAGGAGAGAGGGAAATCTAAAGCTTATGTTTGATTAACCACCTGCTTTTTATTAATATGCACATTCTGTTCATTTTCTTGTAGCTAAACGTGGTCACGTTTGCCACAGTGAATGTTTACCAGAACTTGGTTGTTGGGGTGCTGAGGCTAATATGTGTGCTCATTGTTGTGGTTTAAAAGCTGGTGAGTATTGCGTGTCTCGATGCACAGATCATCCTGGCTTTTATGAACTTCCAACATCTTTCAATCATTCAATTCTAGGAAAGACCAATAATAATCCTGTTTGTCGAACTTTACCTTTAACTAAAAGTGACATGGCAAAAATGGATGAACAAGCAATCATTGCATCCGTAGTCCCTTCAGAAACATGTGCCATCTGTCATCCAGAATGTGCTCAGACATGTTATGGTCCTAATGCAAATCAATGTGTTGGAGAATGTAAGCACTACCAGGTAAGTTGCGAAGTAGTAAAAAAATTATCAATAGAATCAAATAAAACAAGTAAATGAAGCAATTTAACTAAAGTAAACTTGTTCAAACAATTGAACAAACGACCTATATTTTGAGATAATTAAATGTATATTTTTCTAAAGACAATACAAGTCGAGGTGTGAGCCGGAATTGCACATTGGATAAATGAGATAAATTAGATGTATATCAATGCAAAATAATAAAAAAAAGATAATCTGGGAAAAAGATTGACCAAAATATTACAGAGTTTAAAATAAATCAGGCTTCAAACTTGATGAAAAAACTAATGATCAATTCTATCTATGATAATTTTTTTTCAAAAATGCTTTAAAAGGTAAATATTCAATTGCCCAGTACACCCTATTTGATCAATAATTTTTATTCAGTCACTGATATGTGTAACAGAAATTCATTGTGGTTTTTCGATTTCTCTAAATGTTCCTTTTATTCGATGAATTTCTGAATATATTTCGTGTAATAGTATTTAGTTAACTATATATAAAGTTATTTTACATGGGTCAACAAAGTCATTAAAAAGAAATACTTATCCTGTAAACCTAAACTTAAATGAAGAGATTAACTGTGGATAAAATAGGCTAAATCTGAAATTCCTGAAGATAACACTAACTTTTCCCTAACTTCCAATAAGTTTAAGTTTTCGTTTTTACATTTCCTGTGTAGTGTTGTTTATTATAGAACCTAATTTTAGTCAGAAAGGAAAGTCATTAGTTTTTGCTTTTCAGAATTAATAGTATTTGTAGCTGCTTAATGGTTCGTCTATAAAAGCGATGTTTTTTACCTAACAACATTTATTACCATTATCAAATATTTTTTCAGCATGGTGATACCTGCTTACCTGAATGTCCACAAAATACATATGTAGATCCACAAACCCATTATTGTTTACCTTGTAATGAGTCGTGCAGTCACATATTGAGCACTGGGAAAAATCACTTATGTAGTGGCCCAGGGAACTTTCTTGGCTTGGGTGGTTGTGAAACATGTTGGACAGTTATACAAGGTTAGTTATCAATATTAAATCTAATCTGGAATTTCTTGTAATTATACTTCCTTTAGAAACACGGAAATCAGCAAATTATTCACAGTTGTGTCAAAATACGTAAACCACTTTAAGGATCTATCTGACTCATTGAATATTCTACACATCCATGAAATACTTCCTAAAATGGGCTTCTTATTTTTGCTTATATTCAACCATTTAGATAAGTTAGGTTAAGAATATAATTATATATATTACCTAGACACAATAAGATATTTGAATAGCAAATACAGACTTTGTTGAGATCTATTAAAAAAATTTGATATCTCTCAACAAATCATATGATTTTGTTAGTTGACTTCACTAATCTTATTTAAAAAGCGCCTCAGTTGAGTTTCTTAACTCAGGTAATAAAGAATAATTAGTCTTTCGACATAACCAAATACAGTGACTTTCCTTTGGTGACTTGTTTCTTGATCACAAATGACGGAAAATATATCGATATAACTGTGAACTCTTGTTTTCTCTAGTTTCCAAAGCATATCATTGAAATGAATTAGATCTATATTTAGTTCCTTAGATGAACTATTTCTTAGTTTTATTCCAACTAAACACTGTCAGGAAATTCCTCTGAAAGGAAACCTGATACACTGAGAAACTCTGTACACCCTCATCACTCATTACTTTCTTCTTCCTATAGGTAGGACTTTTAGAACCATTGTAAAGATTCTGATGTATGTTATAATATCGTTTACTGGGTGTAAATATCTTATAGTTCAACTTGCATCTCTGCTAGTTGACATAGTGTATTCATCAAGATTAGATTAGTAAACTATTGAACGATGACTTATTAGTCTGAAGGTTAAGAGCTCTTCGCGAAGTCTAAAGAACCTGAGTTTGATCCCTTTGTGGGCCGCGGATACTCATTTGTTGGGAGCCTCGGACTGAGACGAAACGGTTGTCTGTTACCTCTTGACTTTCAATGATTGTCTAATCAAAATCAGTCTGTGATGTTAAATTCCGAACAGTTTGTCCATCCTAGATATTCAGGACGTTTCGCAACTCAATCCCCAGTGAGTCTCGCGATGTTTGCACCTACGCAGACTCAGACGCAAATCAGTGTCATATACACAGGGATATCGTTCATATCCACTTCAATTTTCTTTTGGTTGTTCTAGTAATATATGAGCGTAAGTTCAATGACTTTACGCGACTTCAACAAGACAGTCAAATAGTATTAAAATAATCCATACAACTGAAGTTGCTTGTTCACTGAAGTTAATAATGGGGTAATATTTTTATCTGAGATTAACTTTACTGTAATAGTTATATGCTTTATTAATTAATTAAACAGAAAGTTTGTTTTTGTTTTGTCACTAGATAAGATAACAAACAAATACCAATGTCTACCCGATGATTGTCCTCCTAAACACTACACAGAATCTTATCAAACACAAGATTTTATAAACAAAGAAAAGATCATTGTATCTTCTCATAATCAAATAAAAAAAGGTGAACTTGGCGGTATGATCCGTGTGTGTAAACCGTGTCATCCATTTTGTGATTTGTGTACAGCAAACGGAACACATGCATCTATATGTCATAGTTGTACTCATTGGTGGTTTAAATCAGAATGTGTAGAGGTTTGTCCACCCGGTAGGTTATTTATTCAACAAATCTCAAGACATTTGGTCCTCTAAAATGTTTTCTTTATCTTTGATATTTTAATATCTATTTCATTGGGTTTTTTTAATGTGCAAGTAACAAAAAAGTTCCGAATTCAATAACTGTTTCATCTAAAAAAGATTGATGCTTTTCTTTCGTTTAGAAGATTTGATTCACAGCTTTGTCCGTCTCATGGAACAGTGATTTTTAGTGTGCACAAAAAGAGAGGTATTATGAAAAGAATGAAATAAGAACTTATTTCACTACTTCGCCAATCTGTCTACAAAATGAACGTTTCAGTCGAAATAAAGAACCAGCTCTCGAATGTATAACTCAATCAATTGACCCACTTAACTAATTCATTTATAACCCATTCTTGGTTACCATTGCAAGTCAGAAAATGATCACAGACGTACAATTGTATGATGTAAAGCTGCACTTATGCGGGATGGGGTAAAAAACAATAAAACTTGACTTGGAAAATCCTACCATGTAACTAATAGTTAATCAAGAGTGAACTCAAAAGTTTGGATATATGTGAAACGAAAGCAAGGAATACGGGATTTTTTTCTGAATAGTTTATTTTTTCACTTGGTTCTATGTTTACAGTGAAGACTTATGACCTATCTTTTGTAATATGTCATAAATCAAAAAATACCAAGTACCTAACCAGAATGTTATAGAAATTTTATAGACGATATATAACCCAGGCCTATCTTTTGAAAACAAACGTTTTTGTTTAGTTTATTTCCAATGACAGAATCTATTTTTACTTAGTACAGTGTATCGCAGTAATAAGGAAGACAATTTTATCTTTCATTCTCGTGTGAATCCAGTAATATTTCGGTTCCTGAGAAGTAGTCTGATAATGTGGAAAAAGTGTGACTAACTAATTCATGTTTTAAATTTACAATATGGGAATATTTCAAATTCATGAATTCATAATCTTTAACGAAAATATGGTTCTCCACCAGATTTGATGCTTTAGTGATATGGGAAATCCGACTGACGAATTGACGTTAGCCATACTTCAATGCTCATCTTCCCTAGGGTTTCTGCGCTTAGATTACATATATGCATTAATAGTTCTCAAACAATAATTCCTGTCAACTGCGTAATTGTTTAGATTTTACAAAAATCATACTCTGCATTACACCCGGATTATTATATAAAATTCATACACTCCCAAAACAGCTAAGCTAATACCCCTTCATACTCTTATTCGGATAGCTAATAATTTGTATCTTCCAAATGTATTCATTGTTTTCCTACTACTGTTAAATTAAATTGTCATTTGAAAGAAAAGGGACTAATGTAATGACAATAATTGCAGTGATAATGTTGATATTCATAAAAATAATTATGTTTTCAAGCATAAATTAACTGTGATTCGGTCAGTTTTCCTACTAATATCAATGAATACAGTAAATTATGCTATGATGTCGCCTTCAAAATGCAAACGTGTGCCCCAGATTGTGATAATAATAATGATAATAATAATAATAACAATAATAAGTAGAAGAAGAATAGCAGAAATAATAAAAAAATGATTTATTGTCTACTTATTTATTAGAATTAAGTCACAAATAAAAATATATGAATACGTCATTGTTTTTAACAATGCCAAATAAATAACATTCATCACCCCTGTTCTCCATCAGCTTTTTTTGTCTATTAGCTGGCTTCACCTGGCAATAGTTTTTTTTATTGTGTTACTGTGTGAAGTTACTGAAAGCAAAGTGTGTCAATACTATTGATGTATTTTAACACATACAAATACCTAATCTAAGGTAGTAGCTATTAATATGAGAATATTATGATCAAGCAACCGAATGGGACAAATTTGGTGTGCTAAGCTGGTGTCATGGTCAAAAGCGAAGATAAAGAAAAAGTATCAAAGCATAAAAAGTTCTTTGCTTGGTAAGAAAAGCGAAGAGAAAGAGGTTTTTAATTACAGATTAAGTGGACGTTTAACAAGACTTTCTGTTTCAAATAAGTAGGAAATAAATAAATTCAGCTTCTTTTGGTTATTTATTATGATCACTAAGTCATCTAACATGTTTACGATTTCTCTAAAGACTCTCGAGAAGATACCGAATTCATTCACTAAATGGTTATCGCAAATTTCGTGCTGAAATATGACCACATATTCGATTGCATGTCTGTTCTTCAAGTAACTTATTACCATAACAATTCGGAGAAGGAGCATATGAGTTTTTAATTTAAACAACTACATAATTAAACTAACTCAGAGTAAACGTCATATCACCGATTACAGTAACGTGATGTCTCCACTACGTACTTGTCAGAGTTTTCCATTACTCCACTAACTTTAAATAAATCAATCTTTCTACTACACCAAATGAAGGACAAAAAAAGAATTTTTCTGAAATATCCAATTTTCGCTTAAATGAACAATTCACACTCCAAGCCGTTGAGAAGTAAGACTACAATTTATGGACGACATTTGAGCAACGTTACAATGACCTTGGGATGTCCACCTACTTACTAGGATCAAATGAGAGTTATATATTAATGTCAGGGATTAGGATTTACGGTTGAATGCTAGTGACAGGAATTCAATCTAATGTTTTCATCATGAACTGACATCAGCTATAATGTCAAAATGGTATTTAACCAAACGTGTTAATGAATTTCGCGCCTAAACTCAGGATCTGCTATCTTAAGTGTGATTGGTTCGTCCATAAATTATAGATTGAGTAACTCTACATTATGATCCACTATATTTTTGCTCTTGACGACTGAAGATAATTGATACTAAGTCATCAACATAGGTTTCGAACTGGTTGACACAGCGAGACATGACTGGTTTACAATAAGTTAGCTTGAATACTACAGTTGTATAAAGTGTTAGTCATTATATCAGTATCTCACTTGAGACATCCGTAAGTGTGAAACCGTGTGACTCTGGTTCGTATTCCTTGACAATTACTATTCACTAGTACATATTCATGGTTGTTTTGAAGTTAGAATTTAGTTTGAAACTATGTACAGTTAATTTTGTTTCATAGGAATCAAGTTAACTTATCACTGTATTTGATGTATTGTTGCTTTTACCAAGGAGTTCAAATTCAATTCAATTTCTAATTATTATGAATTTCACATTAATATCATTATTATAGCGGAAACATATTCACTAGCGGGATCTGATAAAGAGTCGGACAATGAAGAAAATGATTTAATTACTCTTAGTAACAATACCCAGTTCTCATCAAATCAATTAAAAGAATTCACTTTTCTATCTAACGTTTCTGCCACCACTAATGCTAGCATTGATGCCAATCAACAAGAATACAAAACGTCCTCACTAGCAGCTCCAGTATTTCTAATTAAACTGAAACGTTCACAGCGTCGATGTTTGCTCTGTCATGAACAGTGTATTCAAGGTTGTTCTGGACCTGGTCCAGAAGATTGTGTTAAATGTAGAAATTATCAAATTATCTTGGATGAAGAAACGAATAAAGTAAGTTAATACATATCATATAGTTCTATCAAATAAGTTTAGAAATCCATCTGAAATAAGATTTTATCACTATAGTAAAATTTTTAGGAAGCACGTATAACTATAAATTAGATGGTGGTTGGAGGTAGTCAACAGGAATCCCTGCACCCGGGTTTCGTGCTACTTGGCACTCGTCAGCAAGGTGTACCTGTAATCTTGAGGGAACTGGTGCTCCCTGACCGATTCGATCTCGTGTCACCCAGCTTCACAGTCAGAGACGTTACCACTGAGCTATCCGTGAGCTATCAGTGTCGAGTCACCTAGACTGGTGGCCACATTGCAACATGATCGATAGCATTCGATCTGCACTAAATAAGGACTTGACACACATGACATTGATCACCACCCAGTGATCAATCAATTGTGACAACTTTAAATATATTTCGTGCTTAATTGAGTGCCTCATAAAAATTCACCATAATTTTGATTCTAATTTCCAAAGTATGAATGTTGTCGCTTACAATTGTTGTTATTATTCTTCATAATTGGGCTACTAAAATGAAGATTTGTTTACGTTTCAAGACCCATGTGAAAATATTTTAGGGTAACGGATATTAATGAGTTGAGTTTTTGTACGAATCAATCTTCAGAAGTTTCTACAAATTATTGCTACTTCAAAGTATAGAAAGCTTTCTAAATAACTCATGTAAATTCAATTATCAAATGGACAATGTATGTTAATATTAGTAAAACTCCTAATTTCCCTAGTTCTTTTAATGGTAGGCCGTTTATATTTCAATGAACGAAATAACATAAAGTTGCTGCAAGATACTTGAACAAGCCAAACAATTTAAATTCTGTAGTAACAACCCTTCTTTATTTCTATCCATTAAATATATGGAGTTGAATGTAACCTTTCTTTGGAATTCGTTATCACTAAGTGTCCTCATTATTGCTTCAACTGTCAGAACAAGTTGCATATTTTAGTTATTATCCATCTTATGATGTAATACTTGGTCTATAAGCCAAAATCTAAGCCTGATAGATGTTTCTGGAAGTGTAATAACTGATCTGAAAATTTTGAGATGGTTAAATGGTCATAGGTAGCAGGTACTTCGATACTGTCCTTAAAACTTTAATTATTTTATGATAAAGTTAACCGATACAATAATAAATATAGATGTTTCAAGTTCATTTAAGGTCTATTACATATGTACTTTAGTAGTTAATCGGCTGTTGATGTTTATTATTATCCAAACTGTCTTACTAAGTAGAACCTGTTATCATAAATGGATAACGGATTAGTCTAAATAATATTGCTCTCAGCACTAGTTATATGTTTTAAAATACAATTCAATCCGAAATAAGAGAAAAATAAAGAAAATATTATTTTAACTACATTTTGGCGGGAATTTTAATTTTAAGCATTTTATTGATGGTAAAATAGCTTTGACTACTTTTAATTAAAGAACCATTGTATGATAAAGCGAACTAATCAACTCTGTTTGTTCTTGTTACGTATTCCTGCGTAAATCGTACTTTCAAGACATTTCAGCACTGAGTTTGAACGATTTAAATTAAATGAAAAGTCAAAGGAGTGGATTTTCACCATGACTACAATATCGTCGACCATTAATCCCACTAATTAAAGCTCAACTTATTTTTAATTAACGAATAATACAAAATGTCTTGAAATTATATTTGGAATGGCAAACTTTATAAACCAGTACAAGCAAACAAAGTGATAATTTGAAATGGCATATGACGAAACTAACCTGGCTTCCCGATGAGTTATTCTTATGTTTCACAAAATATTTTTCGGTCTTTTCAGTTTTATTTAGTTTAAATTTCTAATTTTATTCTTAGGTAGTGTATCTTAATAAGCTAATCATCTAACCTTCTTAATACCCGTTTCATGAACTACTTATTATTATTATCTTCATTATTATCTTTATAGTAAATACGTAGTTAACCTGCCAAACTGATCTAACACCATTTATGTGGTATGGATTTAATACCTAATTTATAAATCTATATATTTGTATATTATTTTGACAACGAACTATTAAAAAGTTATGTTTATCAATGAAAATATTTAATCAAGAATTGTTATATATTTTTGCAGTAACAGATAGTTAATACTTCATTGCCTTTCATTTGCCTTTCAGTTCGTTTGTAATTCTTCCTGTCCAGAGGATCGCAATCATATTTTTCATGGCATGTGTTTAACAGCTGAACAAAATGCACGTTTATCTGGTCAAACAGCTCGAGAATTGCGTAATAGAATTCTTATTGCTGTTTCTGTTTCCATATTTATCATTATTGCACTCGTTACAATAATACTGGTGGTGTGTTTGAGACGGAAAGCTGAAGCAGAAAAAATACGTGAACAACTACGCTCAGCATATACTAACTTGTTAGAACCTGATATGAAAGTGAGTATCTAAAACAATATTCTATCAATATTTTAAATGATTATTAAAATTCATAGCTTTGGACAACCTTCTTTAATCGTAGGAAATTCTATGATTTCTCGATTGCTGGTTTGAACACCGCCCATAGGAGTGTTTCTGGGAGTTTTACTATAGTTACTTACTGATCCGTCGACGATCAGCAATAATCGGGTGACGGAAGAATAATATATCATTTCGTTTACTGAGTATGAGAATAATGAGCCATTGAGGTAAACGATGTACTGAGTAATCAATATTCTGAATATCGCATTTCAGTCTAATAGGACTGATTGGCCCTACTTATTCCTGTTGCCGGATTTCTATGATGTATTGTTTACTTCTCAGCTTACAATCATTGTGCAATCATTTGAATATCGTTGAGGTAGTATTTCAACTTCGTTATATAATAAAACATAAGAGGTTCTACTCAATCTATTTTATGTTTATGTTGGTCATGAATCCGTCTGCCAATATCTATTGCTTCCGATTCCAGCCTGTTTGCAACTAAACTTATGTGTTATAATAGCCACTTCTAATGTAACATCCAAAATTCAAGCGGAGCTTGATATGCTCTAACCGAGTATTAACTTTTTCACCTTAGCTTAGTAAAATATTAACTACTTGTGTTTATTCGTATTAAAAATACAGGTAATATCAATTTTAACTCCTAACTTTAGCCTGTATATTGAAATTATAACTCGGAATCAACTGGTATGCTTGTATCCGTATCTGTTTGGTATTTGGTTTGTTTAATTTAACACCTGCTTAAGTCATGCCGTTACTGAAAAAACTTTGTTTCATTTTCTGTGTTAAGACCCAATCCGTAAGTCGTGAACCAAACATGGGGCGGCTGGAAATGATCAATCAGGATGACTTGTCTTGTGATTTCAACTCAGCTCCTCTAGGAACAGGATCATTCGGAGCTGTATACAAAGGTGTATGGAAAGTACCTAAACATGCTCTACTTCGATATAATTGGCATAGAGGTGCTCAACTAGATGTTGCAATTAAAGTTATCTTAAATGATTCACCTGAATGTTCAGTAACCACAAACCCATCGTCCCCATTCGAAGCTGGTAATTCGTCTTATTCAGAAGAAGAAGCGAAGCGGGCGTCCGTACGTGCTAATATTGAGGAACTTCTTCAGGAAGCTAAGGTATTTAAAATATAGTTCACTTTACTGTTCTTTATTATTTAATGAACGTGAAATTATTGAAATTTCGCTAAATGTGAATTTATATGTGAGATTATTATATCATTCCACGTTGAAAAATTGGCAAATACGTCGAAAGATTAAAGGTAAGGAAGGGGTTGCAGTACAGGGTCATCATCCAATCAATCTTCCATCATAGTATGCTTGAACGATTATGTGAATTTTTAGAAACTTCAACATTAGCCTTACTGATCACTTTAATACCTGATAAAAGTCCCCTTCTGATTGAAAATAGTCACTATTGTAATTGACTCTTTTGAATTATAAATGGTGGTTACCTTTTAAATAACACTAGCCGGGACTGTTGTAAATCATTTATCAATTATTGATAATCGAATAAACACCACATAATTGCATTATCAACTAAACTGTATATACCAGTTGAGACTTTGCAAGCACACGGTGGTGTTTAATAAAATTAAAATACTTGTAGTACGAAACTAATCGATTATTATTTCAGATGAAATCACTGTGACTAAATATTCCTCTTTTAAAACATTATAGGTTAGTTTCGGTTATAATATTAATCTAGGATAATTTTTCCCACTCCTAGTATTCTTGTCTTTTGGATGCTAAAATAATAAGTACGTTTCTTTAATTTAACTACTAACAATTTTTTATAGAAACGTAATTTCACTGTTCATTTTCATATTTCTTTTCCCAAGTTCAATAACCACATATAAACTGCTTAACTAAGGTAACAACGCAATAATTCGAAATTATCATGTCGAACCTTGGTAACGATACATACAACACAATAATTTATTCGAGAAGCTATTAAGAATAAGATAGTTCTGAATAACTATTATTTTATATTCGTTAACCGATAATCATTACACCTGACAGACTTCACGAACCTCAAATTTACCTCAGGATTTCCAAGTCCACGGTATACGCTTCAGTCTATTTTAAATCGCTGGGCATCGACAATGCCAAATATTTGATACTCTGTTGAATAATCTATAGGGTAAAACATTTTACAAAACATTTATTGATTTTGGTCAATAATACTGAAACGTTTCAGTATGGGAGAAGTAGATCTATAATATTTGTTGACACTCGACGATTATTTACTTTTTGTCAGTTTGTAAATAAAGATGCCGTCCAATATCAAACAGCTGTTTTATCAAAACACTCTTAAGGGTGACCTAGACAAGTCTACCCTTGTGGTGTGTTTTGAGTTGAAATACATGTACAGACGTCATAAACAATGCGTCATAATACACTTCATCGTCTCTTTCAAACGTTTGTTATGTGTGGATTAATCTGTTTGTTGAAAAAATTATTCTTAGTATTATTTTTTTGTATCCTGCAATATTGTGTTCATTGTTTGCTGATAATACTTTCCTGTCTTACAGGTTATGGCATCTGTTATGCATCGTCATTGTCTTCCATTAATTGGAATATGTCTATCTAGTGAACGTCATTGTCTAGTTTCAATATTCGTCGAATTAGGGGCTTTGGATCGCTATGTGAAACAACATGCAGATGAGTTGAATAGTCTTACACTTTTATCTTGGGCTGAGCAAATTGCTGATGGAATGAGCTACCTGGAAATGCGTGGAATTATCCATCGGTTAGTCATTCACATATTGCTAGTTACTTTTACTACATTATATTTTCATATTTTCTACTACATTAAATGTTAGCTATTCCAAAGTTATAGTACTTTATACCATGTAGATAGATCTCTTCATTGATCACTTGTTCTTTTCACCACTCCAAATAATAATACCTAAGAACGTTAACATTTTGATAATATAACATGATTGTCTGTTTTTTCAGCAAACTTCGATGAAGTAAAATTAGAGTTGTATATTATATTCGAATTCTTCTTAATTATTCTATAAACTTACTCGACTTCACATAAGTAACTAGTACGTGGTTTGTTGACTATGATTTAATTTGTAATTTACCCATGGTGAAACATACACTCTAAAACTACACTGAGCATAATTCAATTTGTTTTCAAAACATAACTAGACAAATGTTTACTTTCTGTTACTAAATTCTCTTTTTTTCTTAATTATGCTTATGTACTGAAACATTCATTAAGAAAAAGTGTAAACACGGTTAAGTGGATAGTCTCCTTTTTAATAGTGTTAGATATGCCCTGAAGAAGCATATTCAAGAATATCATTCCAAATCAGTGTATAGTTCATTCGATTTGTATCGATAATATTTTCATCTTTATGAAATCTTAATCGTCAAAGAATAAAACAAATTTGGTAATTGATAAATTGTCATTTAGACTAAATATCGTAATCTTAATATTCAAACCATACATATTCTCACTAGAAAGTAAAAACAAAATATAGTAATTGAGTAATTTCGTCATTAATTTATTGTCAAGCATCTATTAAAAGCATGAATTTCTTCAAAACTATTTTGGACAAAACTAAGATTGTGATTAGAATTCAATACGCAGAAAAGCAAGGATATTTCTCTGACTGGAACTCAATATTTACATCAAATAGTGTGATATATTTTTCTAAGCCTATTTTGTACTTCTCATAGAAACTATTGTTTAATACTTCAACGGGTTTTTGTTCAATCTGATTGAACACCTGTATTACCTTCTCTAATGTGTCATGATAAGCTATTGCACAACGTGTTGACTGATCTTAGATGTACTTATCAATGTAATCAACCTTGGAGGTCAAGTGTTAATATGAAATGTCTTTTGACTTTGGTCGCGAATTTATCTATCTACTACTTATTAATTCACAATATTCAATAATAAAGAATAGTTGTATCACTTTGAAAACTTTCATTTAGTAGATTGTTTATTTTTATATTCAGTAAAAGGAGAAAAAGAAAACACTTCATGTTACATTTCCTCTTTTCTTAATAATACGGAAAGTTGCCAACTACAGACAGTAGATTTCGTATCTTGCAACAGTGAATCCTTAGAACTTCAGTGGGATTAGTTCTTGGTTTATGTTTCAATGTGAACACTATCACATTAACAAATGGTTGGCTAACCCAAAATAAAACGAAATATACCCCGTATATTACACTTCAAAGGTCTTCTATATCTGATCATTTTCTTAGTGGAATTTAATATAAATATTTATTTATTTTTTAAACGATGATCATGTTTTTTGTATACTTCTCCAATTTTCAGAGATTTGGCTGCCCGCAACGTTCTCGTTCAGACACGTGAACATGTACAGATTACTGATTTTGGTTTAGCTAAAATGTTAGAACGCCGTGATGAAGACAGTGTCATCGTAAAAGCTGGTCGTGTGCCAATACGTTGGTTAGCTATAGAAACACTACAATATGGGATTTATTCTCACAAAACAGATGTTTGGAGTTACGGTAAGAGGAATTTTAGATAGCTGAGTACTGATTTTATGTTATGTTTTTTTGAAGTAGTAATAAAACTTATAATTTTCCAAGATCTTAAAGATTTTTAATGACTTACAATCAGTCTCTGGAAGGTCGTTAATACTTATGTTTCAGAATAAACCACCATTGTGATCAGTATTCGAACAATTGATACTCTAATGGTTCCCTGTATGTAATAGACACAAGTAGATCTCTAGTCAATCATCTAAATTATTTTGAACTGAAAGAAATAATTGAATTCTGTTGTAAGTTGTACTTGAAATAGTCGAAGTGAGAGTAATAATTAAAACCCTTTAAAGTAGATTTTGTGACAAATATATCGTTTTAATTGGTTTTGTATTCATAGTATTATAACGTGTAAACACAAGATTTAATTTGTGAATAAGTTCAATTCTCGCTGAAGATGCGATGATGCTATACGTTTTCGAAAAAGATTTACTTCTTGATATCTTGAAATTATTCTTGTCCTTTTAGAATCTTGTCCATCCTTTGGTATTTTCATTTTGAAATAGTCGAAAAATTTTTTGAACGAAATAGATTTATCTCATTTTTTTCTCCGGCTTCAGCTCAACTGAAGAAAGATTAGAATGTCACTAATTTCAAATAATGGAGTATTTTATATCAAATAATTTTATGGTTAAAGTCTCACTAAAACTAAAACAGAAACATATAAGCAATCCGTGGAACACATTTTATTTAGATCCCATAGATTAGTCAGTATAGCACTGTTTAAGCGACTTAAAACAAACATTTTTTTCTTACAATTCTGTATTTTGTTAATCTTAGTTAGCACTTACGAGTTTATCTTAGATAACTGAATAAACTGTCAGAAATGAAATGTCGGTAAATTTGTTTATCCAACTGGCCAGTTCTTTTATAAACTACATTGTTTAACTATTTTATTTACTTTCACGTCACAACTTTTTTTGATATGATATAAAAATAATCCATTTTCCTTTATCGACTAATCTTCATACAGTTAGACATTCAGTCAATAAACACTAAGTGTACTTTAAGTCTAACATACAATACCTCTCGTTAAATGTGTTTTTTTTTAAGTTTAAAAAAGAAACCTATTTACTATTTTAAAAAACTGTGGTGTCCGTTTGGCAAATACTTACAAAATACTTTCAACCTAAAAACTAAACAATCTCAAGGTAATCTGGAAACAAACTATTTCAAGAATACTCTTTATAGATACATGACATGTAATTAGATTACTAAAAATATGGTTCATTTTAAAATCAGTCAGTTTATTGAATGGTAGTATGTAATAAGTACCCGTATCCATTTTTCTCCTGACTTCATTGAATTGAAAGTGTTTCTCAGTCAATCATCTACACATTCCTAATAGTCCAGTTTTATACACATTTGAAGTTTTTCATTCAACTACCATCGATAAAGACAAAGTGCTTATTAAAATAAAAGTTAAAAAGGTGATTTGTAACGCTCTTAAATCAGATTAAAATTAATAGAACCTTTATAAATACATTATATAGGAAAATTATATTTGAAATAAACTCAGCGATTGAAATTTAAATAATACAAACATTGTGTCCAGCAAACTCGTCTGGAATTCTTTAGAGTAAACGTTGGAATTATTTGAATTTCAATCGCTGAGATTATTTCGAATATAATTTTCACATATAATGGCTTCTTTGTACTCGGTGCCCAATTTTTGTCAAACTTTATAAAGACAGTTTTATTTGAAATTTCTCAAGTTATTGAAGTCACGAAATGATCTACATCAGATAACCATTGAGAAACTAGAGGTAGTGGATGGTCGTATCATTCTTTTAAGTGACTCTTCAACGGTATGCAACCACGGATTCGTAGCCGGGAATCGAATCCAGGATTTCCATTCTCTTACACGAACGTCTAACCTTTAAACTTCTGAGCCGGAATCCAGTGACGTGCAAGTCTAACTTCAATCAATCCAGGATGCTAAGTGACCATCTTCCTCAACGTGTGTTTATCAGAAAGGAATTAGTAATCATTATTATGGGTATCATTTGCCATCTTCTTTTCATTTATGCTTCATTGTTTGCATACAGGTGATCAAATGACATTAAGCTGAAATCCTATCACGGGTTAGGCTGTATTTCAGCACCATTTATCAACTTTGTTCATATCATAATTTGGGAGAATCGCCTATGTAAAAATTGAGAAATATTCTAATTTGAAAGTATTTTTTGACCAGAGAATTTTAGGGTTACACATATATGTGTATATAAGTATCTTCGATTTGTTACGTTCTGGAATGCATCAATGTAAAGCTTCTCTAACCATTAGTCACACAAAAAATTGATAGTACTTCACGAAAATAATTTATTGGATTTTAATTCATTTGTAGAAGTTTAAACCCTCTTGTTGTTAATGTCAATGACTGTAATCAACAAGTTTCTTTTCTCACATGTGGATCCTGAGCACAAGCCAGTGGTTATGTGAAATCAATTGCTAAATGGATAACTTATTGTACATTCGAAGTCAAATGATTAAACATCAACACGAGAGTGAGTAGATCTAGCTAAATAGTTCTAGGTAGAACGGATCTGGCGTCCTAGATTTTAATTTTAGCGATCACCAAAATTCGATTTCAACAATGTCTTGAACTATCGAAAATGTATACAAATCAACTAAGTATCAGTGATTATTGCTTGTTAGTTTGCTCCAGAAACCCTATCACATCCTCGTCGTATTTCTTCATCTTTTAATTATAAGTCAATAGAAAATTTGTATTTTTTTCATTGATTTATTATGTAACGAAAACGCAAAGATATAAATTGGATTTTGGTTAATGTATAGTTGACTGGAAGGGAGAATAAAAAAAGATAGTACTACGTAATTTAAACAATAACAGTATGCTGGTCCATTACTGAATAATAAGATTCTCAGTGGTTAAATATTAAGCACATTATCTTAACTCCCAATGAATCAGATTTCCTAATTTTATTTTAAGATCTCATTGTGATTAACGCGACGTCATATTTCTGAACTTAATAATTATCATTTTAAATAAAGTCCCTTTCAACACGTTTTGTCTTGCAGCAATCAACACATTATGTCTGCCTGAACGATACTTTGCTTATTCACTTAAATGTTTATTAGTAAGAATCTTTCTGATTATTAAACCCTTCCAAACCGATCGCGAATGAATAGGATGAACCATAAGTTGACCCTAGTCTTATTTAGAAATATTTAGGATTGTACAGAATCACAGTATTATCTTTTGAGTACACAAAGCAATCTAAATGTACCGAGGAACTGTATACATTTTACTCTTAAATGACTAGTTTTCGTAGACATATTTCAAGTGTTGTCCAGTAAACGAAATTTGCGACCAAGCCAAATGTTAAATTTATTCTTTTGACAAAATGTTCTGAAATTTAGAAAAATACGTAACCGATTGCTGGAACGAGAAAATTTATAATTAATATAACATTAACATGTTTTTGGAGATGTTATGTTCAGTGAGCTGGGTGGTTTTTTCATAAAGCCTTCATTGCCTTCATAGAAAAAAAACAATATCAGCACATACTTCTTCTTGATATATGTGCTGGTAAAGAAAGTTCCACTACTAAACCATCCAACTCAATGAATACATTTCTTAAATCCTAATACTGAGCGACAAACATTTTCCATCAACTTGTTGACAAGTCTACTAACTGTTATTAAAGCTATACACTTTATTTAATGATCATTTCATTTATATATATTATATATATTTACGCCTGTTACCCCCCGATGGAACATGGGCCGCCGACCAGTATTCTCCATCCTACTCTGTCCTGGGCCTTCTTTTCTGGTTCCATCCAATTCTTGTTCATCTTTTTCATGTCTATTTCCATATCTCGGCGTAATATGTTCTTCGGTTTTTCTCTTTCCCTTTGGCCTTGAGGATTCCATGTGAGGGCTTGTCTTGTGACGCAGTTGGGTGCTTTCCTCAATGTATGTCCTATCCACTTCCAGCGCTTCTTCCTGATTTCTTCCTCTGCTGAGATCTGGTTTGTTCTCCCCCATAGTAGGTTATTGCTAATAGTGTCTGGCCAACGAATCCGAAGTACTTTTTGTAGACAGTTGTTAATAAACACTTATATCTTCTGGATTATGGCTTTCGTAGTTCGTCAGGTTTCCGCCCCATACAGTAGAACTGTCTTGACATTTGTATTGAAAATCCTGACCTTGGTGTTGGCTGACAATTGTATTTTAATGTGTACTAATTAGACAAAAAAATATAATAAACAGAGCAGAAAAAGAACTTCAAAATTCTACAATATCTGTCAGCTTGTTTCATTGTATGACAATAGTCTTTACTTGTAAATACAAATTCACTTACTTAACAACCATGCCTAAACAAGAGTTTCAATCAGTTACATACTTTATTAGGTTCCAATGTTCACTGAATAAATTTTGTATAGTTCATTTTAAAAGTAATACATGTTTCTCTAGTTCATACTAATTCTCTGTTGAATTGATCAACTAAGCTTATGAGCCATTCAAACTTTGCAAATATAAATGTTCTTTTACATAACAATTTACCCTTTAAGAGATTTGGTTATATCACTGATAAATGGTACTTTGATCTGATGTATGCATATTTTGACTGATAAGTGTTTTTAATAGTCTAAAATTATAAATACTTTTGTTCAATAAAACACTTGACTAGTTTTTGTCTATTGAATTAAAAATTCATGATAATCCATTTTATTTCATTTATGTTTGGTTCTCTGTCAGAAATTCTCCAATAATTGCTCACTTACTCTAGTTACGCCTCACAGTCAACCAGGATTCGCCAACCAACTCGTTTCTGTCCTCTCCTTACAGATATTCTCAAATGCTGTTCATTCTTTTGATATCTGCTTCATATTCCCGACGCAATGTGTTCTTTGATTTGTCGCCTTTCCTTTATCCTTTATCCAAGTTACAGCTTATCTCATGATGCAGTTTTGTGATATCTGAAATGTGTGTCCTATCCACCACCAATGCCTTTTCCTAATTTCCTCTTCAATTGGAAGCTAGTTCGTTCTTTTCCACAATTGGTTGTTGCCGATCATATCTGGCCAACGGATGTGGAGTATCTTTCATAGACCACAGTTTCTAAAAAATTGCACCTTTTTGATAGTGGTTATAGTAGTTTTCCAAGTTTAAGCTTCGTACAATAGAACCGTCTTGTATATATTGCAAATTCCGACTTGGGTGTTGGCTGACAGCTGCTTTGAGTTGCAGATGTTTTTCAGTTGTAAGAGTAGTGTCCTTGCTTGTGCATCTATATCAGATCCTTTTTGTTTATCAATGATGCTTCCCAAGTACGTAAAAGTGTCCACCTTATCCAGAGCTTCTCCATCAAGTATGAATGGAATGGTGAACTTTTTGTTGCATTTGAATATTTTGGTTTTTCTCTTGTGAATGTTGAGGTCCACTTCTGCATGTGCTGCTGCTACACTGGTTGTGTTCACTTGCATTTGTTGGAGTTCAAGGGATAGAAGATCTAGGTGATCCATGGAGTTTAAATTGTCTAGTTGTGTACGAGGTTTCCACTGTATCATATGCTTCTCTTAAGATGCGAAAGGCCCTTATAATCCAGTCGATCACCAAAAGTGAAAGGAAGGGTGAGAGTAAGCAACCTTATTTGACACCAGTCTTCACTTTGAATGCATTTGTTAAATGACCTCTTTGCACGACTACGTTGTATGAATTCCGTATAATGTTAACAAAAATTACCAGGCATACCATGATGATGAAGCAGATTTCACGAGGTTTTCCTATCCACACTATCAACCACTTTTTCATAGTCATGTAATTTGATGTATAGTGACGAGTTCCATTCAATTGGTTGTTCAACAATGGTGTGTGCTCGATCGAGTCTTACGAAATTCAGCCTACTGATCTCGAAGCTGAAAGTCTACTGAATCTTTCATCCGGTTCAGCAACACTCTGTTGAAAACCTTTCCTTGTACTGACAGTTGTGTGGTGTTTTTATAGTTTATTTATTTATAAAACATGCTTTCAATCTTTCTTTCTATTTCTTTAATAATATTCTCTTAAGTGGATTCAGGGCTTAAATAGATGTAAATAAAATATTTTCAGTGGAATCGTTTATGCAGAAATATCGTTTCTAAAATATTTATACATCAACATTAAAGTGGAAGAACAAACGGATACTGAAGACTATCCAGTTTAACTTTAAAATAAATGAATTTACTAACTCTATTGAGAACTGAAACAACAGCATATAATTTGCTGTTCTATGCGTCATTTGTAATTTGATAATAAAACTCAATTATTCAAATAAAATCATTTGTTTGTGCATGTGTTGCTTTAAAAATGGTATTTACTTCACTAATGTGTCAATATTTACAATTTCATACTAAGTAAATAAAGGTATGCAGCGTTTAAATTAATTTTCTAAATTGAGTTTTAAAAATGGAATTCGTCCATGTGATACTACTATCAAATCATAGCAGTGTGACAGCCCACACCTAGACGGTACAGATTATATCTCAGATCTTACTGAACTGAAATATGGACGACTATTTTGTTTATTTATGGATCGCTTGATTGTATTTAAATCTAGGTTTATCTGATTAATATATCCAAATCGTTCAAATGATCCTATTTTGACTAGTTATTCTGGTATATTGTCAGTTTTCAAATTTAAACTATTTGCAAAATCTTCAGAACGGCAGTCCGATACAATTACAATGTTCATAATGTGTATTATATCGATTATTACTCAATGAAATTACCTATATTGGGCAAACAATACTTTGAATATCCCAACTTTAATATAGTTCTCATTTCTCAGTCGACTGTCTTATAGACTTCTATTTCTTGTCATCTAACGTATTCGGGAATAACTAACTTGATTTTCCGAATATCTTTCTTAATGTCGACTTTCATTACAAATAAATGTTACAAGTGGATAAAACCTAACGTGGCTCTACGCAAAGTAAAAAGCAAAGACACGGGATTCATTTGACACAATAAATAGAACAAAATTTGTGGCTGAATACACGCATTTTTATGTTTTATTCAAAAGGATTCATAGTCAAAGTTTCAGTGAATTCAACTGAGTTCTATACTTTAATCTTTCTTGGTTAATTGCCACAGTTTTAAACAACTATAGTAGTCTTCTTCAGAATGAACATATGATTATTCTAAGCCTAGCGTACATGTGTGTAAAGTGTCAAAGATGTCGCTTACACTCTTCTCATTCAATTTAAACGTTCACTGTCATACAGTCTTTATATGTCTTCTGTATTTTTTTACAGAACTGATGAAGAAACCAATATAGTAGTAGCAGATGTTTGTGAAAAGATGTACCTAACATTTTCAGAATTTTAGCAATTTAATAGTGAAAACTAAATGAAATAGTCCGTTTTCCTTTTTCTAACGTATGTACTTTTGTGCTTTCAAATTTTGTTCATTCAGCTGAACTGTAATTAATGCGGAAAAAATGTCTTCGTTATTAATAATAATGATAATAATAATTTTTATTATCTATCTTCCAATCATTTCTCCAGTTTGTTATCAAAGGGTGCACATTATTTACGAAATATAATCTCCACTCTGGTAATAATTCCTCAGAGGTTAAACATCGAAATTTTTCTTGTCAAATATATTGACTGAACAATTCATCCGGTTATTACTTTTATTAGGTGTGACGTTATGGGAAATATTTACCTTTGGCAAACGACCATATGAAGATGTTGATACTGTAGATATTAAGGATCATGTAATCAAAGGTGGACGTTTGACTCAACCTGACATATGCACTTTGGACGTTTATATGGTATTGGTGAAATGTAAGTGAATTGCATATATTATGTGCATTAGAACTAATAATAACAATTATATATATATATATATATATATATATATATATATATATATATATATATATATATATATATATATATATATATATATATATATATATATTACTGCTTATGCCTTCATCGTACGAGGGCACCTATGGTATCAAACGATAAAAATTTTGAAGTACTTTCAATCGTTTATAAACTTGATGCTAGATACACTGACGTGTTAAAGAGTTCACTTCATTTGTAAGAACAAACAGCTTGAATAGTGGTTTAGCGATGTTTAATAAAAAATTTGAAAAACTAAAATTTTCAAGGAAAAAATATATTTTTACATTTCCGCTTTAGAGGTTTATCATAAAAACTAGTCCTCTGTAAATATCCAGCACCCTCATGTTATGTTGAAAATCCGTATCTTGTATAAAATAGAACAAATGTACCCTTCTGAATATCCGCATTTCCGCCATTACTATTGGAGAAGATCTAATTTAGTTTGTCGTCAATGACTATAGATTAGGAACCTCTATGAATTGTTCACAAAAGTCAATAATGGAGTTTGTATTGGTCTACAAATGTTTCGTTTTTGTAATAACATATGTCTTTAAATAGATGAGTTCTGGTTAAAATTAGAAATCAAGACATATATTTCGTCATAATCGGGACTTGAAACCCGAATGTACCTAGATTCGAATGTTGACTTTTGCATTAGTACTCTAACACAGTAAAATGCAGAAGATTTATAACAATTTATTGCGTGTGTGCTGTTAGCTAAATACGAAATTAGAAAATACATTCTTTAACAGTACAGTTTTACGGACGTAATAAACATTTCATCGATGATCTACTTCGAGTCTGTGGATTTACGCGATCATATTGTTCATTACTATATGGTTTTCAGTCGAATCTACTCTAACTAATCATTGTGAAAACTCATCAGTAATAGATATTGGCACAAACAACAAATTTTTATTCAGCAAGTTATACCTTGACCGTAAATGTCAAATTATCTAATAAGTTATGAAATGTATAGTGATATATATCAGAGTATGTGATTGAACGAGATAAATTTGATATGTAGTTAGTAATTACCTTTTAGTTTCCGCAACAAATTTATGGCAGTAATATTTAACAAACTTTTACATTTGAAATCATTTTGCTCTGACAAAGTAGTCTATTGAGCTACGTCTATTCACCCAATAGCAAAATATATTATATACTAGTTTTTTCTTTTTCAATTGATAACCATTCAAAAATATATCGTTTACAAAATTTGTATCAATCCATCTTAAGTAACTATTTAGGAAGTAATAAAATTAAAGATCAATAGACATAATCAAAACTTATAAACCTTTATCTGTATCACATTGTATTCAGGTTGGATGGAAGATTACGAGTCTCGTCCTACATTTATTGAACTTATGCGTACATTTAATACTTTTTGCAAAACTCCTGGCCGTTATCTATACATTGAAGTAAGCTTAAAATATAAATAAAATTCAATCAAATATTGTAATATTTCATATCACATTCACATGCATATATTTGTCATGGCTTTTTAATATAGCGTTATATCAAACAAGTAACTGTAGTTTTTTTAATTCATCAACTGGAACATACATAAGTTTTATCAAAGAGAGATTTTTTAGAGAACTACATCTGTCATTAATAAAACCATCGTCTCGGTTATTCTGATATTTCCTTACTTAAACAACTAAGTGTAAAAGCAATGAACTAATTTGTAACGAACGTAAATTAGATAAATATTTGGAAACAGAACACTTTGGTTAGAAATTCTCTTGATTAATCCTGCATGATCTTGTTCGTGGATCTAGTTTCTAACTTTATACCTTAAGTATTAGTAGTAATATAAAGGTGAATTGTTGGTGTACTATTGGACGAAACTGGTGTTCTGCATAATTAACTTCAGAAATTTTGCCCATTATTTATTCACTGGTTCCATTCGTGTACCAAATACTATTAACACTGTAAGACATAATTTCATAGTTTATGCACCAGAATAATTTGACCCAAAATAATCTATAATCTTTCGTTTCTGCTACACCCTGAAGTTAATTCACCATATATAAATAAAAGTATACTAAACTACATAATCGGTTTTATCTCAATACGTAATGTTTCATAAATCTTCAAGTCATTTTGTCGTATCAGTATTAAGTGAAATTTCAATACAGCATTTAACCTAGACATTTCAGCCACTACTTTCATGTCGAAAAAATGCATCAAAATAAGAGAAAAATTGATATTATTCGACAACATTATGCTCTTGTACTTTTCAAATTCTGGTTTGTATTTTGGTGTCAGAAAAAGAATACTAAATGGCTCAAGAGATCAGATGAGATTCAGTAGACTTGAATGTGTGTAGTCCGTATATCTTAGATCTTCACAATAAAAATAATCAATATGTAATTACCGCATATTAGTACGTTTTTAGCTAACTTGAACTGCTTTAAGGCACTGCTCACAAAACGCTCATTTATATTGGGATATTTTGTGGCTCATCTATGATGTAAAAATTTCTGGTTTTCTTTCTAAATCATTTTCTTTACTTAAAAGCTGTTTACACAGTAAATTGCTCTTCGTTTCCGAATTTTTTCTTAAAACATTAAATTTATATCGTTCCATAGATAAGCGAACTCATACTTAAGAAACGAACAAATTTGAATTATAAGATAAAGAATTGATATTATCTATAAAAACTAATTAATCTGCTTCATGTCTCTAGTCCATTATTCGTTCATCCTTTGGAAACTGTTTCCATCGTAGGATAAAGTGTTATATTACTTTGAGTCTCTAGGACTTAAGTCGGGTGCAATGCAAAATGTCTACACTTAGCTATCTACCCTAATGAAAAGCTGGCTAAGTAACGATATCCATAATGATTTGTGGTTTAGTTGTTTTTCGATAGAACAATGAGATCAACTCCGTCTTCTCATTGTTCTATCGAAATTTATAAAAGGGACTAATTGCTTTAGTTATTTTTGTAAGACATTATAGTTTACTGAATTAAAATTTTAGATGGGAGGTGAAACTTCCAGTAATATATATATATATATATATAATTCACAGTAACATCTTTTGATTTTCTTTAGAATTCCGCTCTCCTAGAGGTCAGAGGCGTACCCTTTTTAACATATCAAGAAAGGCATGTTTTACTAAAAAACGAATCCAAAACGGTGTAACTTTATCTACCATTGTTCCTAGTTTAATGAATATCTTACTGTACTTGGTTGTTGTTTACTTCTGAACTTCTTGCGATATTGTCTTAGTCCTTCTGTTGTTAGCCTTTTAGTGCAAATTAACAGCTGAGAGGTTGGGTATATAACGTTTCATTTAGGAGGCAGAGTATCCTAGCATAGTTGATGGCTTTTAATACTCACCAGTTGAGTGTATCTCCCTCTTGTTACTGACCAGATTTTTAATGGATTTGATAATAATAATTTTCTCGGAACTACTTACATCCATACCACAAATCATCAAAAATAAAAACAAACTTTGTCAAAACTTCAATTTTTGTCATAGTCAAACGTAATCATTCATTCTGACTAGTTAGATCTGACGAATCCGTACATAATCAACAACAACGCAGATTGTAAGGGAATGGCAGTTCCATTACCAAAATGTTAGTTTTCTGTATTGATCATTCGCTTTATTGTTCAACGTTTGCATATTATTTGTTTCCTTGTCTTCTTACAATAATTTTAATATGAGTTACTAAATTATTTTAAAATTCCTAATACAGGGTGATCAATATGCAATCAATTACTTTCATAACACAAATTCAGGTTCTGGGAACTTTTCTTCTGAGTCTCATGAACTTCAACCAATGTTGTCCGTACGCGGGGTCCCTGATGGAGGTACAACGCCACATAGGAATAATAGTTTACATCGTCATCATACTATGTTAACAGAACCAAGTATGACTAGACCTTATTCTTCAGGAAAGCTACTTCGAGCCTTATCTGACCAGCCCAGTGAAAGATCTGATCCATTTTCCGTTGGTCAAACTGATGAACATACAGAAACACAACTTTTGCTACCCATTCGATCAAATAATGGTAACGCTGGAAACCATTCTACCTGGCAATCACGGCAGCATGGAGTTGGGACTGGAGGTTTGTCAAATACCTCTGATACAAATTTTTCAGGGCTAGGTAGAATATGGAAGAGATCAAATTTTCATGACAAAGTCAACTCAGATGATATAAGTAAGAATAATCTCTAAGTTGGATGAGTGACTTCACGTTTATAATTTTCTTCTTTTGATCACAAACCATAATATACATATTGTTTGTACATGTTTCGCCATGTAAACGTAAACTTGTAATGTGACTTATTTTAGATCCAACAGAGAATTCTTCTTAACAAATCTTTGCCATTCTCATAGATTTGATGGAATGGTTATTTAACTTGTTACGATGTAAAAACTGATAATTCAAATCTTTTCTAAAATGATATAATTAGATAACCTGTGGTTCTATACTTTACAGTTCTAGAAAGTCTGTTCAAGCAGATTAATGATGACATTTTTGACTCTTGTGTACGTGTTTATGTATCCTCACCACATATCCTTACCTCATATGTGCTAGCAAATTGAGGCTTAAGTTTAGACATTCCTAAAACTTTAAACACCTAACATAAGAGAGCTGTATGCAGAAAGTAGTTATCTGTGGTGATCTAAGAAATTGTTCATCAACTCATAAATTCCCTTTCAATATCATTCACTGAGCACCGCAAATAATATTAGTCAAAAACGTCAGAAAATAAGAAAACACATCTAGTTTTTTGTTGGTTGATAGCTTGGTCAACTTATTCACTTTGTGAATTTTTTAAGAGCTCAGTAGTACACGTGTTATATTACATAAATTTTTCCCTCGTGAATGTGAAATATGGATTGTAGAAGACCGGTGTCTAAAATTAATTATTAATTGGTTCGAAATATAGACCACTTATTTTTCTTCCTGTCTTATTTTGAACCAGAAACTAAAGTCAGATTTCTTGGCTAGCCATGAGTACACAGTTTCCGAAGATTGCACTAATTTCACTGGATTTTTCTTAATTTCTTTAAAGTAAACTAAACGATCAAATTGAATACAGAAAACTCTCAACTTTTCTTTTACTTTGTATGTGAAGAACTGTACACATTTGCCGAATTTTATTAGTTTTGTGACGAACAAAGTATCTGTGTACTAAATACCTCAGTGAAAGCAACGAATAAATTCGGAGCTTTTTCAACTTATATAAACAGTTAATCGGTTTTTTAGCTCTTTGAAACTGAAGGTTTAATAGAAGAATCTTCATCTTTAAAATCATTATTAACGTTGTATAATATTACAGTAATAACTAAGGCTCATAAAATGAAAATTCTAAGAAACATATTACTGGTTTGTTGGAATCACCGTGAAAATCCTGTAGCTAACGCAGTATAAAAAGGTGAATTCTAACTTAAATAACTACTTCTTGTAATCAATTCAAGAAAAATAGAAATCAGTATATTAATAGCACCTAACCTGACAGTAAACTTTCGTGGATGATCATAACCATTGAAAAAGTATTTCTGAAATATCTAAATGTATGTTAAAGAAAAATTTATTTCAATAATGCACAACTGATGGTGTGACTTTTCTGCAATAAACGTTTTTGTACTCAATACAGCTTTTATTGGTATTATTATGTCCTTCTTAAGCCTACTGGTTCAGTTTTTAGATATATAGGGATCAGTTCTCATTCATATCAAAGCATACAGTATATCAGTAATTTGACGTTAGATCAATTTTTAAATAATCGCAACAATTTATAGTTGGCATGTTATTTGAACTTTGTATCTCATTTTCCAACAGGTTTGGTAAAACAACACAAGGCTCCTTTGGCTTCTCGAGAGGATTCTTGGTTAAACGATATTCCTAGGCAGTCAGATCATCCTGAATCAATAAGTTCTGTTGCTTTATCTGACCCAGCTACTGCTTCTACCACTACTAAAACTTCCGAATGGTCGGGAATATCACCTTCTTATAATAAATCACGCAATCATTCCAATTTTGGTGGTAAAAATTTAGAAGAAATGAGCACTAAATTCAGTCCACGCACACATGACAATTCATCAAACAGTTTTAGAAAAAACACTGTTTCAGACTATCTGCTTGAGCCACCACCGCCACCGCCTGTATCACGTGGCTTACCAGATGACTATTTACAACCGAAGACTAAAAATCCTTCAAATATATCAAACGCATACAGTAGTGCGCTGTCAAAATCAATGAATTATACCGAATTGGGCCCACCGATGGTTACCAATGTTTCTACTACTAGAGGTTTGTGTTCAGAAATATAATACATTTCCCTATAACTTAGCTGCCATTGTAGATATACATGAAAAAACTTGACAGCTTCTTAATATCCAATGTCAAACATTGCACTAGATTATGGTTTTACTATTTTTCAAGCCCACATCATATTTCCTAATTGGCTAATTTCAATGAATGCTAAGATTAGCATACCACTGGTTACTACCTGTTGATTATCTCGTTTAATCAATCCAGCCATTTAGAACTCTATTAGTAGCCGGAATACCATGAGCTCAAAGTCTTTAGCATTGCTTCATAACTTAGTTGTTTCGGTAGCACAAGGTTGCTCTATGATTTAGTTACTCCTAACTGGAAATAAAATCATTGAATAAACCACCTGTACGATTTCTTTTACTGCGTTTTCCTATTCAATATAGAACGACACTATTTATCATACACATGGTTAACTTGCAATTTATTCAGCCTGAAAGGAACTTGTAATCTTGTAGGGCCAAAGAAATGTCACTGAATCTTGACCAAATTATCCGGCAGTCTGGTCAATGAATGTCGAACAGTCCACTGATCCTCCTCAGGGTTAAAAACAACTGGCGCGCGTCAATTAATCACACACCATGGACTGGCCCATACAGTGGTGGTCACAATTTCTTCCTTGTACCTACTTACTTACTTACTTACGCCTGTTACTCCTAATAGAGCATAGGCCGCCGACCAGCATTCTCCAACCCACTCTGTCCTGGGCCTCCTTTTCTAATTCCATCCAATTCTTGTTCATCTTTTTCATGTCTATTTCCATTTCTCGGCGTAATATGTTCTTCGGTTTTTCTCTTTCCCTTTGGCCTTGAGGATTCCATGTGAGGGCTTGTCTTGTGACGCAGTTGGGTGCTTTCCCCAATGTGTTTCCTATCCACTTCCAGCGCTTCTTCCTGATTTCCTCCTCCGCTGGGATCTTGTTTGTTCTCTCCCACAGTACGTTGTTGCTAATAGTGTCCGGCCAACGGATCCGAAGTATTTTGCGTAGATAACTGTTAATAAACACCTGTATCTTCTGGATGATGGCTTTCGTAGTTCTCCAGGTTTCCGCCCCATACAGTAGAACTGTCTTGACATTTGTATTGAAAATCCTGACCTTGGTGTTGGTTGATAGTTGCTTTGAGTTCCAGATGTTCCTCAGTTGTAAATATGCTGCTCTTGCTTTGCCGATCCGCGCCTTCACATCTGCATCAGATCCACCCTGTTCATCAATGATGCTGCCCAAATATGTAAAGGTTTTTACATCTTCCAAATCTTCTCCGTCAATTGTGATTGGATCGGTGCATGCTGTGTTGTATCAGAGAACCTTGCTCTTCCCTTTGTGTATATTAAGACCTACTGCTGCTGAGGCTGCTGCTACACTGTTCGTCTTCTCCTGCATTTGTTGTTGCGTTTGGGATAGAAGGGCCAGATCATCTGCGAAGTCCAGATCGTCCAACTGCATCCTAGATGTCCATTGTATCCCGTGCTTCCCTTCAGATGTTGATGTCTTCATGATCCAGTCGATCACCAGGAGAAAGAGAAAGTGTGAGAGTGAGCAACCTTGCCTAACACCGGTCTTCACTTCAAACGACTTTGTCGACTGTCCTCCATGCACGATTTTGCAGTGTAATCCATCATAGGAATTCCGTATGATATTGACTATCTTCTGAGGCACGCCGTAGTGTCGAAGAAGTTTCTATAGTGTTGTTCTGTCCACGCTATCAAATGCCTTTTCGTAGTCAATGAAGTTGATGTAGAGTGATGAATTCCTTTCAATTGATTGTTCCACAATGATCCGTAGAGTTGCGATTTGGTCTGTACACGATCTATCCTTACGGAATCCTGCCTGTTGGTCACGAAGTTGGGCGTCTACGCAGTCCTTCATCCTGTTTAACAATACTCTGTTGAAGACTTTTCCCGGTATTGAAAGAAGAGTGATGCCCCTGTAGTTATCACAGTTGCTGAAATCGCCTACTATTACTGATATATTTCTATATTAACCTTCTTTGTGTTGTACGGCCATCAAACTAGCCATAGTAACTGGATACGACGAAAGGGTCATCCACGTTAGGTTCTGAACACGAAGTGTGACTTCAAAGTTAGCTGGTTCGTTACACCATCCCCGTCTAACTCGAACAGGCCCCCAATCATTCAACACAGATCATCTTTATTGGTGATCTACAATCTCACATATATTTTAAAAAAGTAAATCGGCTTGAACCCTTAAACTAAACAGCTGATTACCCTGGTTATATTTGAAAACCGAAACCTGATGTTTGCTACCATGAAACCGCTTCATCTCTGATATATGACAGAGAAATATTTTTTTAACTTACGAACACTTTTACAGTTGTTGGATAATTTGATAAATTATTAACTTAAGTATACTTCATATATTATCACGTTCAAATGTATAGGTTATCATATACTTAGTCCTTATCACTGTACTAGTGATGGCAAAACAGGTTTCTAACATAACCTAACAAATCACTTTTCATAAACATATATTGAATAGAATATAACGAGATCGAATATAAAACACTGAACTTCTCATTTAATGTTCTACGCACTTAAGACATACGATATGATCCCGAGTCTCAATTAGGTGATCGACTAGGGTCTAAACAACAGTAAAAATCACCATTTTATGTTCATTTATAGTTTCAGAACTACATATATATCTTATTCTAAATCACAATATGAGAATTTTTCAAATTTGTAGTTTCATTTACAATAAATTAGTGTAAAGTATTTGGGAATAACTGTAGGACGATTGTAGACTTAATTTTTATGAACGTAAATGTTGACAGTATATCTACCAGTAAATACCCTTTTTTTTCAAATCCACGTGTATGACACAACTATGTAAATCAACGAGAAATTAAGTTCGCATAGTTGAACCAATGATGTGTTGAGTTCTGTGCTGCATTTGTTTACAAAGTAATTTTTGCTAAATTATTACACAGTAAACCGAAAAGACCATTTCTGTCTCTGTAGACTTGATTTACTTTTCCTCATTTTTTAGATGAATACTTAAGTCCGAATATGCAGCCACCAGAAGAGTACTTATCTCCAATATCCAGTGGATTTAGCGTAACCAATCCAGAGTATTTAATGGAAACATACGGTCACCCACATCAATACCCAGAGCCAAATACATTAAAACAAAGCACAAATCCTGCTAGCGATTCGAATCCCCCACCGAAATTGCAGGATAAAACAAACCAAAAGTAAACTCTATCCTGCTGCTTGTTTTTATCGTATCTGTTGTTACTGTGGTTTTTAGAAGCAGTTACTTTTTGCCTAATTAAATACATTTTAAAAACAAATTCTGCTAATAATATCAAATTTACTGTTAACACCTCTATTTGTCAACTTTCGTTTTTATTTACGTTTTACCGCCCGTTTTGTTTATATATGAAATTTCCTTGGTTTCTTTTACATATTAGTGAGTCATCCTCGCTGGAATTATAGATACAATTGTTCTGCTTTTTCCCCACCAGAATAGTGGAAAACAACAGACTATTCATTTTAAAATGATATAGCAGTGACACTGAATGTCTCTTACTTCCTTCTATTTTCATTTTATTATTTGTCATACCTATAAAAACCAAATAAAGAATGATCAATGTGTAAACACTCCGGAAGTCAATGCACAAACATGTTCACTATGGAATTTGTATGGTTCATTCGTCGTGATGATAGGTATTGACATTTTTTCAACGATTAAAGATAAAGTCAAGGATGAATGAAGAACAATAATACTGTAAGAAAAAGAGGTGCATCTCAATATTCACGTCCCCTCCTTCTCCTTCCGTATTTTTAATTTCAGTTTATTGATTATATACAAACAGATACATACTGCTTCTTACTAGCATTTATATCAAAGTATTACTTCATACCATTGCTTCCTGTGTATTTCGGGTAATTCTCTTCTCAAAAAAGCATTCAATTTATCCTGAATTATAATTGCTTGCTTATCTATGGACTCACTAAAATTGTTTGTTGGATTGTCTTTTATGCATAATTCGTTGTTCCCAAGATAGGCAGAAACCAGGACAATGAGGATATATATCGATATACCGCTTGTTCGTAATAAGCACTGTTTGCAAACACTGCCTTATAAACCAAACATGTTTTAGATGCATTTATTGTCAGATTCGACGACCTTTTAATGTAAATAGACATCATTCTTTTCGTTGTCATTTGCATGCTGGTTCTTTTTTGAACAAATAATATGAATACTCTATCTATTTTACATTCAATCCGCTATTAAAACAAATACTGAGGCGATTATGTTTTTGAAAACTACTACCTACTAAAATAATCCCAAGTAGCAAAATGAGGTTTGTTAAAATATTATACCCCAGGTAGGAATTTTCAGTCAAAAATGACAATATACCTTACCCTTTTTCTGAATTGTCACATAAAAGTAGTATCTGCACTGAGTGAGAATCAGTTATCATATGAAAAAATTCACAATTGAAAGGGAAGCATGATTGTGAATGAACTCCCAGTGGTTTCCAATTAAAATTTGCCTACATAACAAACAATTAATTTAAGCTCATAAATGTACGTTATACCATAGAATGTCTTAGTTATTCTTTTAATTACAAAACGCTTGGAAACGAAATAGTTCCATTATTTTAGACTTATCTATAACTAAGAAAACAAATGAGAGAGAACTTAGATGAAATATAAATAAATAATATATTTGTAAAATCCCAATGAGTAGAAAATTAGGTTTTATGACGTTTCGTGACTTCGTGTAAGCCACTTCTTCAGAGAATAATTAACCAAATTAAAACTAATCCAAGTTTATACTGTCTAGTTTGATGCCGCATCAAATAGACAACCTACAATCGCTCTAGGAACATCTAGAAATCAAAATATTTATTTTTATTATAGAAAATAGCTTGATCAACGACCAACTGAAATCCTTTTAGTTTCAGTTCCTAAAATCCTTCAAGCCAATAAATGTAATTAAAGCGGTTAACAGGGTGGAGAAGATAACGGATATTTATTTCCTTAAAGCAAATTTTCGAGAGTATTTTATTTATTAAGCTAGAAAAACTGAAGCCACACATTTCCCGAAAATAAATTTGTAAGGGTTTTTCTGTATAAATGCTTTTAGAAAGACCATCTTTTAAATTCACCCTTTGTTATAATTCTCTCTTATTATAACCCAGCTATTCTTGGACACCAATTCACTCGACAAGTCCCCAAGTCAGAACACAGTTGAACAGGAAAGAGAATATATCCCAAATGGCAAGGTTAGATGGAAGTAAGAAGCACAGTAGGAAAAACGTCAGTATATTTATAGTTTTTACATGAGAAGGTTCTAGTGCTCTCCAACTATCGACTAGCGCTGACTGGATAAGAATTAATCAACCAGTATGCGCCAAAGCAATCGCGCATTGAGCATGCTTTAATCCCATCTATGTCTCGCTAACACCCTTATTTTAAGAATGGAACTCATCAGTTGGTAAATTAAAAGTAATCATGTTGCTTCATACATAATTTTGTTTGGATACAACTACACCTTCCGATGAAAATAGCTAACTCGAGTGTTTATAGTGCAGCTTTTTGTTTCAATCATCCAAATAAATTACACACTTAAAAATCTACCGAGGATTTACTTTTGCCTTACAAATAAAACCATCAATCTTGTTCAGGATAGTAGCATAACAAATTATATATATATATATATATATATATATATATATATATATATATATAAACAAATAGCTAATTACAAACAACTATTCAAAGAAATATATATATATATATATCCCAACCAAAGCTGCTACCTTGACGCGGTGGTCGGGCTTGCCTATCGTGATGACCCAACCGAGCTATATTGGCTGGAACATATGTTCCTGTAGGTTCTACCATGCCAGGCAGGTTGATTGGAGAACGGTAAGACTAAAAGCAGCAACTCAAGGTCTGAGGGCGAAGTCGTACTGCTGACTGTAGAGGGGTGTGACAACAGTAAGGTGTTTCCCTCGGACAACCAGCATCTGCAGCGATGCTGCCTTCCCACAAGGAGGGGCGGAGTTAGAAAAGGTCGACTCTAAAAATGTCACACCTCACCTTACCTCACGGATTTCCGTCTCCGGCGGTAAGCCCCTTTGAAGAACGGAGCTAACTCATTAAAAACCTTCCACAAAAGGGCCGTGTGTGACCGGCCTCAAGCAGTTGTCCCTTGGGCTCTGCGGTCACGCTCCCAGGTCGTTAAGACCAACACTAATCCAATTTCATTTTCAGGTTCCTCAAGAAATACCCTTCCACGGTGTGGGCAGCCGGGAAGTGACATCAGCCCTCATACGCGTAACAGCGCACGAAACCAAGTTGGTCACATTCAAATCCTTCCTACACCTCCTAATACTTCTCTTATCTCCATGACTAACCCTCCTCAAGTCTCTTTATCATCTCGCACCGCTAGGGCAAACGATTCGGGTACGCGGAACGTTATTTCCGGTTTCCTGAAACCACGCTCTGAACTACATGTAGGAGCTTTTAACGTCCGAACACTGTGCCAAATAGGACAACAGGCTTCCTTAGCTAGGACTTTAGTATCTCGCACCATCTATGATGTTGCGTCTCCGAAACAGGCATACAGGATACCAGTAGCGTCATTCATCTGACTTCACCATGCCAAAATAAAGAACCGACTCGATTTACGCTTCGTGTATCTGAAAACCCTGATTCTGCTTCCCGTGGCCTCGCCTGCGTAGGCATAGCATTGAGTCCTAAGGCAGAACTAGCTCTCTTAGACTGGATCCCAGTAGACAGTCATTTGTGTGGTGTCCGACTAAACGGAACAGTAAGGATCCAAAAAGATAGGGACACTCGTCGTTGCCTCTTCGTCGTCTCTGCCTATTCTCCCACTGACTGCAGCACAGACGATGTAAAAGATGAGTTTTACAGAAAGCTCTCCGACATTCTCCGAAAAGCTAGGCGCTCAGATGTAGTAATAATGGCCGGTGACTTTAATGCTCAAGTAGGTAAACTAAGCGAAAGGGAAAGACACCTGGGTGGATCTTATAGCATCATGGCTCAAAGAACAGATAATGGCGACCGTCTGTTGCAGCTATGCTCGGATAAGCGCCTCTTTCTTGCAAATACTAACTTGAAGCATAAGGAAAAACATCTTTTAACATGGAGACCCCCTAATTCGTCCCAACGTTGGACCCAAATAGATCATATCGCTATCAGCCACCGATGGATGGGCTCGATAGAAGACTATCACTCATTCTGGAGCACATTGTTAGATTCAGATCAAGCTCTAGTACGAACGCGTATCTGTCTGCGTCTTACTGGACGTAGGAAAGGCGCTGCAAGTAAATCTTTTAGAGCCTTACTTAATGATAGTCAAGCTGAGAGTATATTTCAGGAACAACAAGGAAAACAGTTAGGCAGCCATGTATGTGATGCCCACCCAGAGGCACCAAGGAATGATATCCGTGAAGCTGTGGAAACAGCACTGATATCGGCTAGTACGGTAACCCATAAGGTTAGGGTACGCCACTGGATCTCATCAGCATCTGCCGCACTGATAGATGCTCGGAAACTCATCCCATCTGGCTCTGAACATAATGAAGAGCGCTGTCAGCTTAATCGCGGACTGATAAGAAGCCTACGCAATGATCGTGAACAGTGTTGGGTAGTGAAAACAAGAGAGATGGAAAGGGCAGTGGCAATAGGTAATAGCAGACAATTGTTCAGACTTGTTAAGTAAACCAGTATTAGGAAACCGACTGTTAGCGAAACACTCTCAGAGAAAGATGGACATATTATACATTCTCAATCCAGGAGATTGGATCTATGGGCAGAACACTTCAGGGATCAGTTCAACTGGTCTTCAGCCACACTTCGGTTTCTCACGATCTCCAGTCAATCTAAACGGCAAGTTGATGTAAGCCTTTTCACTCTGAAACGAGGGAGAGCAGCAGGCCCCGACAGGTTTACTCCTAAGATTTTTAAGGATGGTGGTCCAGTATTAGCAGTGAGATTAACTGAGGTCTTAGGTAGAATTTGGGGACTGGACGTAGTCCCATCTGACTGGTCTCAATCACTGATTATGCCAGTTTATAAAAAAGGCCAAAGGTCCTCTTGTGACAATCACAGAGGAATCAGTTTGACTCATATGATGTCTAAAATATTAGCTTCAATAATACTTCGACGCTTAACTGAAGCTCGTAAACAGCAAACTAGAGAAAATCAGGCCGGTTTTCGACCAGGACGTGGTTGTGTAGACCAAATATTCACACTACGTCAGATCCTAGAACATAGACACACATTCAGACGCCCCAAAATCGTAGTATTTCTCGACCTTAAGGCGACATTCGACTCTGTTGATCGTAAGGTTCTATGGCAATGTTTGTCACTGAAAGGAGTACCAAAGAAGTACATTAACCTTATTCAGGCTCTCTACTCCAACACAACTGGCCAAGTGAGAGCTTATGGCGAACTGTCATCAGAATTGATTACATCAAGTAGTGTTCGTCAGGGCTGTCCACTCTCTCCTTTCTTGTTCAACTTTGTCATTGACGTAATTTTAGAGATGACACTTTCCTCATCTAAATTTCCAGGGGTTGAACTTCTACCAGGAGGTTCACTTGTTGACTTAGAATATACCGATGACATAGTTTTATTTGGCGAAGACGCTGACAAAATGCAAAGTCTTCTGACCACCGTAAGCAACAATGCAAGCATGTTCGGGATGCGATTCTCTCCCTCGAAATACAAAATGTTGCTTGAGGATTGGGTTGCATCGACACCCGAACTAATGATAGGGAGTGAAGTAGTTGAGGGTGCCGACTGCTTCACTTATCTTGGAAGTCTCATCAACCCTTGTGGTCTGGTGTGTGACGCAATCTCAGCACGGATACAGAAAGCTCGACTAGCTTTTGCCGACTTGCGTCATTTATGACGTAGGCGAGATATCCGTCTATCAACCAAAGGACGGGTTTACTGCGCAGCAGTTCGTTCCGTCTTACTTTATGGCAGTGAAACATGGTTGGTAAAAGTAGAGGATATTCGTAGACCACTAATATTTGATCATAGGTGTCTTCGAAACATTACTCGTATATCCTGGGACCATCGAGTAAATAATGCAGTTGTTAGGAAACAGGTGCTAGGTAAGGATGGCAAATCAATTGATGAAGTGTTGAAACTTCATCAGTTGAGATGGCTGGGACACGTGTTACATATGCCCAACGACCGACTGCCTCGATGTGCGATGTTCAGTGGTATAGGAGTAGATTGGAAGAAAGCTAGGGGCGGCCAGACCAAAACATGGCACAAATCCATGAAGTCACTGACAAGTGGACTGAGTCATGTTGGTAGGTGTAGACTACCTGGTTGGGGACCGCGAGATGATAGCAACCGATGGTTAGAGACCCTGAATGACATGGCTCAAAATCGTTTGCAATGGCGCAGGTGCATCCACTGTTTGTGTTCTCGCAAATTCTAATCTTCTGAATTCTTCATGTCCCTTTCTTTTTTCTCTTTCCAAATTTACTTCACTGTATTATACTCTTTAAGTAGCATCTCCAAACACTAATCTTTCCGATTACTGCTTATACTCTTATTACCTCTACCACTACGGGATTTGAATCGACCACGGCATCTCTGTGCTAATGTGGTGTGGCAACTCGAACTGATGTACGTACGTACGATGTTCTACGTTGTTACTGACTGACTGATAAGTTCAGGAGTCCATGAAATTTTCACTTTTCTGCCGACGAGATTTAAAGAACGTTTTAAATGTGGGGTAAGAGTGCTACAAAGTTCTACGTTGTTACTGATTGACTGATATATATATAAAATTATAAAACCAGAGAAGTAAATCACATGAAATTATACTACGTCGTTATTTAGTGATAAATATATCCCAATTCTAACGTATTCGATCTGAATTAAAAAACTTAGTAAAATTATCGCATTGATAAACTGGTAAAATAAATAAACAAGCGCGTTAGTAGCATATCGATAAAAAAAAGACATGAAAAAGTAAAATGAGTATACTTTATCGAGCTGCAAGCAGTAGGGTTAATGAAACCACTGACTAAATATGATGTACGAATTTTCTACAAATACAAAATAATCAAAGCAAAACAAAAAAAACGAGATTAAAATCAAAATGATAAACCAATAGAAAAAGATCATAAATTTCGTTCTAGAAATATACGAAATAAAGAAATAGTTATGGTGAGTACACTGAATATATATATCCTTTGTATGCAATGATATGGTAGGAAGAGATGTAAAGTCACTGAAATCAAGCTAGTCCACGTGACATAAATGGTACACATAGGCGGTGATAACAAGAGTCTTGAATAAAACAAACTATTTTTTGTAGGATGAACTAGGACTGGAAAAAATCATCGTCCACTCCAACACATATATCTGAAAAGAAGCTGGGATCAAATAACGCTAGATTTGTTTGTGTTTCAACACTGTTCAACCACAATTCTATATCTTCATCAATTGTTTGAGTTTGATTGTGAGTGAAATCTACATTGGCTGACCAATCATGCTGCGTTGTTGTTTCCACAGTGTTCAAATTGCAATACTGTGAATGATCACAGGAAGTGGGTACAGTATTAGTTTGTACAGAAGTTTTGATAGATGATGTAGATGAGCATTGTAACATTGGATCCGTCGAACCAGGTAAATCATAACCAGAATAATTTATTACACTAACACAAGCACGAGTACCGGAATCTGTTGTTGTATCCATGTTTAATATCTCCATAACTTTGAAGGAAACAAATAAAATGAGGTTTAAACTAAAGTACATAGAATTGTGACTCAAAACAAAAACAATATACCTAAAAGTATGGGATAGAGGAAGCAATTTATATAAGACAGTAAACATTCTACAGTATGTATGCCTAGATATTTCCATGAAACAAGCTTTCGAAAACCACTACGCACTTCGTTCTGTTAATGAAAAACAAATCAGATTCGAGACCATTTACATTTTCCATAATTGACTGAAGGTAATGCTTCTTATTCACCCACGTTTACAATCCATTTATCTTACAAACCAGTTAGCTGAAAAGCGATAGATGTTGATGTATAAAATCGGAAATACAATAAAACCCCATTACGCAAATGAGCACAAAAATAAGCTGTTGACGTTAAGCACAAATGGTGTACTCATTACGAATTTAAGATGTTTCGATGCGCAATGAATTTCCATACAGGGAGCAGATTTATCATGAAGAACATTACAGTTACCGCGGAAAAAAAGAAGCAGGATTAAGTAGTGGAAAGTACAGTTAACAGATTATATGAAGAATATTATATCAAAATAATGAAGACGTGGATGTAATTAATGAAATACTTAGCTGGTTTCTTTCGGAACAGTGAATTATTAGTATTATAATATCATACACATTCTATCAAACATAATCAGTTTGAGTTTTATTACCAGTCGTTTAACAACATAGTTTAGTAGTACCTTCAAGATAAGGTGCAAAAGCAACAAAAAGACTATCGTGAAATCTTAGTAAAAAACCAAGAATTTACAGTGGTTTTAAAAGCTCTCACAGTAACTGATCCTGCGAAACTCATCTGAGTGAACTACGACCAAAATGTGAAAAAAAGTAGATTAAAAGTAAACTGAAAACGTCAACCCAACGCCCGGAATTCAATCAGCAACAACGTAGAACTTCGTAAGTACGAACATCAGTTCGAGTTGCCATACCACATTAGCACTGAGATGCGGTTATCGATTCAAATCCCATGGTGGTAGAGTTAGTAAAAGTAGATGTTATTCAAGGAGTATAATACAGTGAAGTAAATTGGAAAGAGAAAAAAGAAAGGGACATGAAGAATTCAGAAGATTAGAATTTGGGAGAACACAAACAGTGGATGCACCTGCGCCATTGCAAACGATTTTGAGCCATGTCATTCAAGGTCTCTAACCATCGGTTGCTATCATCTCGCAGTCCAAAACCAGGTTATCTGCACCTACCAACATGACTCAGTCCACTTGTCAGTGACTTCATGGATTTGTGCCATGTTTTGGTCTGGCCGCCCCTAGCTTTCTTCCAATCTACTCCTATACCACTGAACATCGCACGTCGAGGCAGTCGGTCGTTGGGCATATGTAACACGTGTCCCAGCCATCTCAACTGATGAAGTTTCAACACTTCATCAATTGATTTGCCATCCTTACCTAGCACCTGTTTCCTAACAACTGCATTATTTACTCGATGGTCCCAGGATATACGAGTAATGTTTCGAAGACACCTATGATCAAATATTAGTGGTCTACGAATATCCTCTACTTTTACCAACCATGTTTCACTGCCATAAAGTAAGACGGAACGAACTGCTGCGCAGTAAACCCGTCCTTTGGTTGATAGACGGATATCTCGCCTACGTCATAAATGACGCAAGTCGGCAAAAGCTAGTCGAGCTTTCTGTATCCGTGCTGAGATTGCGTCACACACCAGACCACAAGGGTTGATGAGACTTCCAAGATAAGTGAAGCAGTCGGCACCCTCAACTACTTCACTCCCTATCATTAGTTCGGGTGTCGATGCAACCCAATCCTCAAGCAACATTTTGTATTTCGAGGGAGAGAATCGCATCCCGAACATGCTTGCATTGTTGCTTACGGTGGTCAGAAGACTTTGCATTTTGTCAGCGTCTTCGCCAAATAAAACTATGTCATCGGTATATTCTAAGTCAACAAGTGAACCTCCTGGTAGAAGTTCAACCCCTGGAAATTTAGATGAGGAAAGTGTCATCTCTAAAAGTACGTCAATGACAAAGTTGAACAAGAAAGGAGAGAGTGGACAGCCCTGACGAACACTACTTGATGTAATCAATTCTGATGACAGTTCGCCATAAGCTCTCACTTGGCCAGTTGTGTTGGAGTAGAGAGCCTGAATAAGGTTAATGTACTTCTTTGGTACTCCTTTCAGTGACAAACATTGCCATAGAACCTTACGATCAACAGAGTCGAATGTCGCCTTAAGGTCGAGAAATACTACGATTTTGGGGCGTCTGAATGTGTGTCTATGTTCTAGGATCTGACGTAGTGTGAATATTTGGTCTACACAACCACGTCCTGGTCGAAAACCGGCCTGATTTTCTCTAGTTTGCTGTTTACGAGCTTCAGTTAAGCGTCGAAGTATTATTGAAGCTAATATTTTAGACATCATATGAGTCAAACTGATTCCTCTGTGATTGTCACAAGAGGACCTTTGGCCTTTTTTATAAACTGGCATAATCAGTGATTGAGACCAGTCAGATGGGACTACGTCCAGTCCCCAAATTCTACCTAAGACCTCAGTTAATCTCACTGCTAATACTGGACCACCATCCTTAAAAATCTTAGGAGTAAACCTGTCGGGGCCTGCTGCTCTCCCTCGTTTCAGAGTGAAAAGGCTTACATCAACTTGCCGTTTAGATTGACTGGAGATCGTGAGAAACCGAAGTGTGGCTGAAGACCAGTTGAACTGATCCCTGAAGTGTTCTGCCCATAGATCCAATCTCCTGGATTGAGAATGTATAATATGTCCATCTTTCTCTGAGAGTGTTTCGCTAACAGTCGGTTTCCTAATACTGGTTTACTTAACAAGTCTGAACAATTGTCTGCTATTACCTATTGCCACTGCCCTTTCCATCTCTCTTGTTTTCACTACCCAACACTGTTCACGATCATTGCGTAGGCTTCTTATCAGTCCGCGATTAAGCTGACAGCGCTCTTCATTATGTTCAGAGCCAGATGGGATGAGTTTCCGAGCATCTATCAGTGCGGCAGATGCTGATGAGATCCAGTATTTCTCCCTAACCTTGTGGTTTACCATACTAGATATTAAAAACATCGGTGCAGGAAGTGTAAATCTGTGGGCCATAAACATGGATTTCGCCAAAAAAAGAAGCCGAATAGCTCCAGGAGTACCAGATGGCCTGACCTAACATTATTTCGTTGGAGATGAGAAAGTCAGAAGATTTAAGGTCAGGGTCTAAACTTCAAGTCTTCAAAAAAAGGGGAGGTGTTATGACGGGATGAAAAGTCAAAATTAAATTGATTTACTCATTATGATTTTTATTCAATATCAATTCCGTTTAATTTATTTTAATGATCACTTAGTGTAGTATTTGTTTCGTTTTCCCCCATGACATTTTATTCTGTATAAAATACGATATTCTTGTATGAAATATTTTTCATATATGTGATATATTCTGATTATTAATCAAAAATGGGTGTATAACCAATATATAAATTAGTGTATTTCCGACTAGACGGGATAGGATTACTCGTGCTTTTGGCTACTTGAGGAATATATTTTCCCGTTTCGAACTTGGACTTCTCTCTCTAGTTAGCGGGGCTGGGACGCATCAGAATAGCTAGCTTATTGGTCTTTGGTCACAGAGTCTTTATTCTGTTCCCAGACTAGGTGAATTCGTAATCGCTTCAAACATAGCATTATGTCAAAAGATGTTTTTTATTATGCTTAAAGTTAGTGTTTGCAAGAAACAGGTAGTTATCTGAGCATAGCCGCAACAGACGGTCGCCATTATCTGTTCTTTGAGCCATGACACCATAAAATCCACTCAGGTATCTTTCCTTTTCGCTCAGTTTACCTACTTGAGCATTAAACTCGGAGAGCCTAACTTTTTGGAGGAGGTCAGAAAGCTTTCTGTAAAACTCATCTTTTATTCCATTTGAGCTGCAATCAGTGGGAGAGTAGACAGAGACGACGAAGAGGCAACGATGAGTGTCCCTAACTTTCCGGGTCCTTATTGTTCCGTTTAGTCGGACAGCTCACAAGAAACTGTCTACTGGGATCCAGTCTAAGAGAGCTAGTTCTTCCCTAGGACTCAGTGCTATACCTACACCAGCGAGCCTGTTGTCCTATTTGGCACAGTGCTCGAACGTTAAAAGCTCCTACATGTAGTATAGAGCGTGATTTCAGTAGATCGGGAATAACGTTCCGCGTACCCGAATCGTTTGCATTAGCAGCGTGAGGTGATAAAGGAACGTGAGAAGGATTAGTCGTGGAGATAAGAGAGTTATTGGGAGGTGTACGAAGAATTTGATTGTGACCAACTTGCTCTCGTGTGCTGATACGGGTATGTCACTGCCTGGTCGCCTACACCGTGGAAGGATATTTTATTGAGGAACCTGAAAAGGAAGTTGGATTAGTGTTGGTCTTAGCAACCTGGGAGTGTGACCGCAGAGCCCAAGGGACAACTGCTTGAGGCCGGTCACGCACGGCCTTTTTGTGGGAAAATTCTAACGTATTAGCTCCGTTTTTCAAAATGCCTTACCGCCGGAGACAGAAGTCCGTGAGGTACGATGAGGTGTAACATTTTTAGGGTTGACCTTTTCTAACCCTTCCTTCCTTGTGAGAAGGCAGCATCGTTGCAAATAATGGCTGTCTGAGAAAAACACCTTACTCCTGCCATACCCTTCTTCAGTCAGCAGTACGACTTAGGACCCAGACCTTGAGTTACTGCTTTTGGTCTTAACGTCCTCCAATCGACCTGACTGGCATGGTAAAACCTACATGACAAATGTTGCAGCCACTATAGCTCGGTTGGGTCACTACGACAGGCAAGCCCGACCCCCACGTCAAGGTAGCAGCAACGGTTGGGAACGCCTGGAAGTGGGCGACAAGATTAAGAACCATAAATCCAAAGGATAACAGATAACAATAAAAAAACATTATTAAGCCTATCAGCGATGTGGCTCAAAAAGTCAAAACTTAGTGACACAATTGGAGATAAATAGGATCCAATTGTCTACTGTTTGAAGCATTTTCGTGTGGCGCATATATATTGGCGCTCTCTTGTACCAATATTTATGTGCTCAAATAAAATAAAATAAATAAATGAAGCATTTTCATAAGGTGGAAATACTGAGTGAACAACGCTGATGTTACGAGTACGGTATATGTTAAGTCTGTCGATGGGGTTATGAATTTTCATTGACTGGAGGTCGTGTTAACTATACTGAGATATATCCTACTTAAATATGCTATCCTGGTTATAGTAAGAGCTGAAAATATAATATGAACACTTACGAGGAGATTGGTTGTCTGAAATTTTCGCTTCATTCAGCAAACGATGTAAAGTTTGGCATGCAGTACTTAAATGGGTTCCAAGTGAAACAGTACTTTGTAACATAGGAGGAGGTGGTGTTTCAAGCATTCTGCTTGGAGTAAAGTAAGTACTACGATCGGAGTGAGGATAATGAGTAGCAATTCCAGCATTTAAATTTTCCATAACATCGGTCTGCATAGCAGCGTTTTCACGTAGTGGTGGCAACCTTGCTTGAATTTCTTGATCCACACCACTATTTGAGCACCCAGTAAGAGAGATGTAGTCGCTCGATTGAACCGAGTTTTTGGTTGGCTTTAGTGATGAACAAGGGTGGTGTTCGTTGAGGGGACCCAATGTGGTCTGTTTGGTCTCGTAAGACAGCTTTCGTTCTTCTCTAACTTCGTAGTTATCTGAACATTACAAAAGCATAACAGTGAAAGAGATCTTTAAAGACTATCAAAGCGATAAAATAAGGAAATATTATCTAATCAAATAGTACATTACTACCTCAACAGGGAAAAAAGCTAAACACTTCCAGTCTAAACATAAATACACCAGGGATACTCACTTTTAATGGACAGGTTTTTATAACAACTGCAACCGAGAAGTATGGATAATAATAAAAAACACAAAATAGTTTACATTACACATCAAATAAATGGGGTGAGAACGCGAAAAAGAACATTTATGAGATTATAACACTGAGATACCATCAATTTTTTAATAAGATATAATTTTAACTTTTATAAAGAACCGTTTGTCATGAATCGGCTATTAATGGATTCGATCAGAACTTACCATATACTGTACTTGAGTGAGGAAGATTGGCTTCTACTGCAGCATTACAGAAGAGACCACCAATGAATGAACTGATGTCATCCTCATCGGTACATGTGTTCACAGACACAAGTTCGTGTGTTTGGAGTGTATGAGAGCATGGTTGTGATACAGTGATCGGTGTATATAACTGTTCAGTTTGTGTTGAGGCCTCCAAAGAAGAATTGCTTACAGGGACTGCGTAAAGATTGCAGAAATTTCCTAAATCGGGTTTTAAAACCACTGACGTATCGCTCGAATTTATTGCAGATTCAGAGAGATTAACCTTAAAGTGCAGGAAGATATATGAAAATTTAATTTAATAAAGTGGATTAACAATAATAACTGAAACATTTGAACTTTATATCAGTACTTAAAGCTCAAATAACGTTACTCCTAATAAAGCCCCTCTGAACATTATGATAATTCTAAATCGCTACATGAAAAAAATTGTGGTTTTACTAGAATAGAATACTACCATAGATGACTGGAAAAGTATTAAAAGACAGTACGTTTAACACAACAGCAGTAACTGGGCTCCAACAAGCACCTGGGTAAAGAATAGATCTTTGTAGACAGCCTGGCCTCGATTCAAGAAAGGTAAGATAAATAGACAGCAATCAACAACACTCAAACAAAAGCAGGGGAACTCAAGGCACATGGTGAATATACAGAAGCAAACGAACGATTGGAAAGGGTTGCTAGAGCTGACAAACGGAAATATGCAGAAAACCTAGCAACCATAGCAGAAAAAACTGCAAGAGAAGAAAGTACGGAATGACTGCATGGTGCAGCAAAGAAGCTTACAGATAGACATGGTACGGCAGAGTGGCAAGTTAAGAATAAAGCAGAAAACTCAATCACCGAGGAGCAGAGCACTTAGAAAAACTTCAACAGATCAGCAGTACTGAACCCCCTGGACATCGAAGCAACACACACAGATAACTTTATTGATGATGCCCCACTAACAGAAGAAATTAGTATATCTATTAGACAAGCTAAGTGTGGGAAAGTGGTATGAGCAAACGGGATATCAACTGATACACCAAAGTCAGATATAGAGGTAACTACGAAGATGCTCAACATTCTCTTCAGAAAGATTTGGGAGGGAGAACAAGTAATGACGGACTGGGAGGAAGGATGCCTTATCAAGATACCGAAGAAAGATTTTAGTGAGAGAACTATAGAGGTGTTATACTACTGTCAGTACCAAGCACAGTCTCCAACAGTGTCGTTGAACCGAGTGAGAGACCTAGCAGACGAGCAACTTCGAGACAAATAAACTGGCTTTCGTAATAATCGAACATGTACCGACTAAGTCTCGACACTACGGAACATTATTGAACAATCAATCGAATAGAACTCATTTATACATCTATACGTCTACTTCCTTGACTATGAGAAATATTTTATACAAGTGAGAATTAGTTAAGAATTCCCTACAATACGAAACGTGTACATCCCTAGAATTTTGATTGTTTGACAGCAAAAGGGTGCAATAAAAAGCATCAAGTAATTTATATCTTACCTGGACATTTGGATTTGGAAAGATTTGTGTTGAAAGTGTACGAAGAGCCGAAAGAGCACTTGTATATAAAAAGTTCATATTCAAACACCCCAAAACATTGCTGTTCAGATTTTCTACATTCACATCACTTACGTTAGGTACAGTAACTGGTAAAATAAGAAGTGGGAGAACTAATGGGCCACATGATCCACTAGGAGGGATAGGATTACGTGCAACATACGAGCTTGGAATTGATGTATTCTTCGAAGGCGATCTGTTTGGAGTATTTTCGACTTTAGGAATAGAATTAAGTGATAAAGTGTTACTGTGCCCACTTCTTCGGTAATGCTGAAGTAAGTGCTTTTTACTTGAATAAGACCTGAAACAAACTGAACAAGAATACGTTGCTCCACATAGTTTTTGATGATAGGCATGATATGAAGGAGTAGGGAAGAAATGTTTACATTTGTTACACTGGTAACTTTTCTGCATATGAACATGTTGGTAATGCTATAATATAAGAACATATTAATCAATAATCTCAGCATACCTGTTTTAATCTCCAGTAAGTGCTGAATCCACCGCCTAAACCAATATTGTGTTTACATGTAGCCACAGGGCAATGATAGATATAACTAACATTATACCTTTGCTTGGAATAAAATGCTACGTCTTTTGCATTCTGAAATAACAATACACATTAGAAGACGCAGACTAATATTCTACCTTCATGATTTTATGAGTTTTAATCTGATGAGCCCGTAAGTTAGCTTTTGTTTTCACTTTGATTCCGCATAACTCGCAAACATAAGTTGGTAATGGTAATTCTGTTAGTTCTGATTCTGAAATAACTACATGCAAAACGCCCGATTCTCTAATGGGAAAATTGTTGACTTTTTGGTCGTTGTCCTTAGATTCCGAAGGGAAAGAACGATAAACCTCACATGTCCCCATAATCTAATAGTATAATGGAACAGCGATGACCACAAGTTAGGAGTCATAGATTGACTTACCATAGTTTATCTCAAGTGATCACTTATTTTTTTAGTACTGTGAACAAAATTACGAGCTTTCTCAAGCCAGGGAATATAAGTAGACAAAATTTTACAAATGTCAGTCAACAGTTATTCACAAGATGTTCGTATGCCTTCTCAATCAAATTCCTGCTATTTTTGAATTGGAGCCCCTTAAACTTTTTCAATACTAGTAGAATAAAAGCCTATGCAACACAATCAAATAATAGGTGATCAAATGCTAGGCAAGAGTGGGTAAAGTATTTACTCACCTTCCTGTATGCAAAGATTCTTACGAATGTACATCCATCTCTTCAAAGCAGAAAATAAAGGAATACTGAAGATGAAACTCGGGATGATATAATGAAATAAATATCAACTAAGTAGGTTGGCTTGCCGTGCTTTGAGTGACAGCTATGCGAGAGCTACGGGCAAACCATACACCAGGGGCTGACGGGAAGAGTTGCCATCTTATGTTGCTGCATTTCGTATTATCACGAAAGCCGTAAGAGTGCTTATAGACAACTATTCACACAAGATGCTCACGACCCAGTGGTAAGAGACCATCAGTAATAATCTGCTTTAGCAGGGAAAACTTAGCTTCTAGTTGAGAGGGGGGGATGAGGGAAAAGCTCTGGAGGTGAATAAGATTAAGGACGCTATATGACTACATCACAAAACAAGACCCGACATGGAATCCTCAAGACAGGAGAAAACGATGATGACCAAAAACATGTGAAACTGGAAACCAAAGACAAATATCAAGACCATGAATAGCACTTGGCAACAACTCTGAAAGAAAGTTCAGGATATAGTTAGTTAGGGAACTCTGGTTGATGACCTAAGCCATACGAAAATTAAATAGTCGAGGCGACCTCTAGTTAACTTGTAAGTGAAGCATACCTCCGGTCCTTCTGGATTCAAATAGGCCTTTCACAGCATTATATGTAATAACTCCAAACTTAATGTATCTTCAGTTGGCTAACTCAAAGCCGAACTAACACTTAACTGCATATAGTAAGACCACTACGACAAAAAGGGAGGTGTCGTACTATTTTCCTACGACGGACGAAGAAGAAGACTTCGTCGTCACTTTTTATTATACCCTTCCCGTCTTAAGGAATGTCCACTTTATTTATCTCGTGTTAGACCTTATCATCAGAGTTCCTTTGAGCAATTCACCGAACTTACAATCCTAAGGCCTTAAGATCGACTCTAATGACAAGAAAACAGGGAACAATCCTAGTAGAATCTGACAATCAAAAGCCTTCTCCATTCATATTAAACCGGAAATATATAAATGTAAGCAATGTTTCACAAATCACCATAATTCTCCACAAAATGTACACAGACTTGAGATAATCATCAACAATAACGCGGCATAATTATAACTCTAGTCTATTTCTCCTAGCATACCATTAGCTAAGTAGGATATAATTCGGTAAAGAAGTAACGTACTGCGAACGACCAGGATTATTTTGAACTGACCGCCTGTAAACAAACAGCATACAATTCCAGCGATATTCTTGTCAGGGCAGTATGTGCACTATTGGTTTGATCTGATTGGGAATATTTTTGAACCTTTGATCTATGCACTTCTAGATGATATGAAGTATTTTTTGCCTAAGCTCTTGAAAAACCGTTTCCTACTTTGAATGTTGAGCTATATTGAACTAAGAAAATGTTCATTTTCTGGGTGAACATCGAACAACAAATGATAGGCTAGAATACTACGGCAGCTTGATATGTATCGGCAAGTAAATGCCAAAAATCAATAGCTCTGTAAGTCTTTAGCTTTCCTCCAATCTACTCCCATACCACTGAACATCGCACGTCGAGGCAGTCGGTCGTTGGGCATATGTAACACGTGTCCCAGCCATCTCAACTGATGAAGTTTCAACACTTCATCAATTGATTTGCCATCCTTACCTAGCACCTGTTTCCTAACAACTGCATTATTTACTCGATGGTCCCAGGATATACGAGTAATGTTTCGAAGACACCTATGATCAAATATTAGTGGTCTACGAATATCCTCTACTTTTACCAACCATGTTTCACTGCCATAAAGTAAGACGGAACGAACTGCTGCGCAGTAAACCCGTCCTTTGGTTGATAGACGGATATCTCGCCTACGTCATAAATGACGCAAGTCGGCAAAAGCTAGTCGAGCTTTCTGTATCCGTGCTGAGATTTCGTCACACACCAGACCACAAGGGCTGATGAGACTTCCAAGATAAGTGAAGCGGTCGACACACTCAACTACTTCACTCCCTATCACTAGTTCGGGTGTCGATGTAACCCAATCCTGAAGCCACATTTTGCATTTCGAGGGAGAGAATCGCATCCCGAACATGCTTGCATTGTTGCTTAGAGTGGTCAGAAGACTCTGCATTTTGTCAGCGTCTTCACCAAATAAAACTATGTCATCGGCATATTCTAAGTCAACAAGTGAACTTCCTGGTAGAAGTTCAACCCCCGGAAATTTAGATGAGGAAAGTGTTATCTCTAAAAGTACGTCAATGACAAAGTTGAACAAGAATGGGGAGAGTGGACAGCCCTGACGAACACCACTTGATGTAATCAATTCTGATGACAGTTCGCCATAAGCTCTCACTTGGCCAGTTGTGTTGGAGTAGAGAGCCTGAATAAGGTTAATGTACTTCTTTGGTACTCCTTTCAGTGACAAACATTGCCATAGAACCTTACGATCAACAGAGTCGAATGTCGCCTTAAGGTCGAGAAATACTACGATTTTGGGGCGTCTGAATGTGTGTCTATGTTCTAGGATCTGACGTAGTGTGAATATTTGGTCTACACAACCACGTCCTGGTCGAAAACCGGCCTGATTTTCTCTAGTTTGCTGTTTACGAGCTTCAGTTAAGCGTCGAAGTATTATTGAAGCTAATATTTTAGACATCATATGAGTCAAACTGATTCCTCTGTGATTGTCACAAGAGGACCTTTGGCCTTTTTTATAAACTGGCATAATCAGTGATTGAGACCAGTCAGATGGGACTACGTCCAGTCCCCAAATTCTACCTAAGACCTCAGTTAATCTCACTGCTAATACTGGACCACCATCCTTAAAAATCTTAGGAGTAAACCTGTCGGGGCCTGCTGCTCTCCCTCGTTTCAGAGTGAAAAGGCTTACATCAACTTGCCGTTTAGATTGACTGGAGATCGTGAGAAACCGAAGTGTGGCTGAAGACCAGTTGAACTGATCCCTGAAGTGTTCTGCCCATAGATCCAATCTCCTGGATTGAGAATGTATAATATGTCCATCTTTCTCTGAGAGTGTTTCGCTAACAGTCGGTTTCCTAATACTGGTTTACTTAACAAGTCTGAACAATTGTCTGCTATTACCTATTGCCACTGCCCTTTCCATCTCTCTTGTTTTCACTACCCAACACTGTTCACGATCATTGCGTAGGCTTCTTATCAGTCCGCGATTAAGCTGACAGCGCTCTTCATTATGTTCAGAGCCAGATGGGATGAGTTTCCGAGCATCTATCAGTGCGGCAGATGCTGATGAGATCCAGTATTTCTCCCTAACCTTGTGGTTTACCATACTAGATATTAAAAACATCGGTGCAGGAAGTGTAAATCTGTGGGCCATAAACATGGATTTCGCCAAAAAAAGAAGCCGAATAGCTCCAGGAGTACCAGATGGCCTGACCTAACATTATTTCGTTGGAGATGAGAAAGTCAGAAGATTTAAGGTCAGGGTCTAAACTTCAAGTCTTCAAAAAAAGGGGAGGTGTTATGACGGGATGAAAAGTCAAAATTAAATTGATTTACTCATTATGATTTTTATTCAATATCAATTCCGTTTAATTTATTTTAATGATCACTTAGTGTAGTATTTGTTTCGTTTTCCCCCATGACATTTTATTCTGTATAAAATACGATATTCTTGTATGAAATATTTTTCATATATGTGATATATTCTGATTATTAATCAAAAATGGGTGTATAACCAATATATAAATGAGTGTATTTCCGACTAGACTTGTGTTGAATGCTTGTGCTTCTAGCTGCTTGTGGAATATATTTCCCCTTTTCGAACTTGAACTTCTCTTTCTAGTTAACAAGGCTGGGATGCATCAGTATAGCTAGCTTATTGGTCTTTGGTCACAGAGTCTTTGTTCTGTTCGCAGACTAGGTGATCTCGTAATCGCTTCAAACATAGCATTATGTCAAAAGATGTTTTTTATTATGCTTAAAGTTAGTGTTTGCAAGAAACAGGTAGTTATCTGAGCATAGCCGCAACAGACGGTCGCCATTATCTGTTCTTTGAGCCATGACACCATAAAATCCACTCAGGTATCTTTCCTTTTCGCTCAGTTTACCTACTTGAGCATTAAACTCGGAGAGCCTAACTTTTTGGAGGAGGTCAGAAAGCTTTCTGTAAAACTCATCTTTTATTCCATTTGAGCTGCAATCAGTGGGAGAGTAGACAGAGACGACGAAGAGGCAACGATGAGTGTCCCTAACTTTCCGGGTCCTTATTGTTCCGTTTAGTCGGACAGCTCACAAGAAACTGTCTACTGGGATCCAGTCTAAGAGAGCTAGTTCTTCCCTAGGACTCAGTGCTATACCTACACCAGCGAGCCTGTTGTCCTATTTGGCACAGTGCTCGAACGTTAAAAGCTCCTACATGTAGTATAGAGCGTGATTTCAGTAGATCGGGAATAACGTTCCGCGTACCCGAATCGTTTGCATTAGCAGCGTGAGGTGATAAAGGAACGTGAGAAGGATTAGTCGTGGAGATAAGAGAGTTATTGGGAGGTGTACGAAGAATTTGATTGTGACCAACTTGCTCTCGTGTGCTGATACGGGTATGTCACTGCCTGGTCGCCTACACCGTGGAAGGATATTTTATTGAGGAACCTGAAAAGGAAGTTGGATTAGTGTTGGTCTTAGCGACCTGGGAGTGTGACCGCAGAGCCCAAGGGACAACTGCTTGAGACCGGTTACGCACAGCCATGGACAGCTCAACGCATTTATTGGTACGTAAATATACATTCGTATACCTCTATTTTACGCCCTTATTTCTATCATTTTTTTTATTGTTTCTTAAGTCAAAATTTCGAACTGTGGATTTTTCATTCACTTTGTTTCCTTTTATGTTTGATAAAACGTTTGTTGCATTAATACATTTCGCTTTATTCTCTCTATCAAATATAATCTATTAAAGTTAGTTTGACACCGTATATTTTTAAACTTTATAGACATGTTCAGAATAAGAAACTTATGACTAGGATATTCAGACTCATTAAATGCTGGTGTTCATCATCTTTGTTACAGATATATATATATTCAGTAAGATTAGCTTGGTTTTTAAGGGACCTTGAGAAGTACGATATCCTTGACGTCACTCTTGGTTTAATAAATTTAGGTGATCTCCTATAACGTGACTTAGATCTAAGTCTACAACAGTACGTCACTTACATTATTTTCGTCAACCACACTAGGAATCCACGTAGGAATCTAACAGGCCTTTACCTCATTTGATCAGCCTAGTCTATCTGTTCGTATATAATTTGAAAATTACAGGGTTTTGGTGGCTGAGTCACAGAGGATACTGCATACGTTTTCGCTCATTCGTAGAGTCATATTTGTTTAACCAAATATATACTGGGTACCGTGATATGACCGAGTTGGAACTCAAAACCTAATAAACTACAAGTATTATTCGTGTAGGGTAATGACTGTTTTGTATATATGTTTAAATCCAAAGGATTGCATACATGGGTGTACAATATTTCTCTGTCTTAACTCCTAACCCAGAGATGATTACTGAAGTACGTTTAGATTGAATCTGCGAGCTAAATAGTTCTTTTATAGCAATCTGTATTACTACTACATATAATGATACTACTATTACTATCGCTACTGTCATTACCACTACTTTAAAAAATCTTTCTGCTCATAACTGAAAGTTTGATATTTAACATATAGAGCTTCTTCAGAATCACCCAATGACCTGACAAAACTCAGCACTTAATTTTTAAACAGTTGTGCTTTAACTATTTTGCGTCATCAATTTTGAGATTAATTGAGGGTCAAGACAAGAAAACACGATGACGAATAACATATAACCAGACAACACTATGGTTTTAACATGTTTCAGATAATCCGTAAATGCCAAACAACAACTGAATGACTTGCAATGCTAGAAGATAAAGTCAGATAATTATCGTAGTCTAGTATTACAACTGATGTAGGTTAACTACGAAACCCCACCCCTAACTGTTAATCGCAAATTCTTGTCACGTTTTGACTTTTACGTAATGAACCTTTTTCATTTCTCAATAATTCGACTATACACCTTACACTAAACGCAACCATACCTCTCCGTCTCATCAACCTCTTTTTATAACTATAACACAGATCCTAAAAATCGGCTGCAATTAAACGCAACTCAATTTCGTAAATGTGCCCTTCAGCTTAGCAACCAATCGGAATGAGGCGGGAATTATTGTATCCGCCATCTTTGTGGGCAATGGCGGTCGGCTTTCTTCGTTCTGTGCTTCTTTCAGCTATTTCTTTTGCGTAGCTATGAGATTTAATGTTTCTGTGTGCTAAAATGCCGCAGTTACTGTAATGTTGTATATGTTGGTGTGAAATTTACTTCGAATCAGCATTTGTTTTTGGGTTTTTGCTGCTTCTGCTCAAGTCAATGTATTTCTTCGGCCAAGCTGGCTAGTCTTATGTTTTAAAATGGTAATCGGTTTTGTATTGACTTGTTTTCTAGATATCAAAAGCTGAAGTTCGTTTTTTTAGCTAAAATAATTGTTGTTGCGACCTGTGACTAACTGTCCGCATGTTCGTTCCTAACAGTCTTTTATGATGTTATCGACAAAATGAAAGAAAACAATCTCGGGTTTTTAATTTTCTTGAGTATTATGGACAACACTATCCCGCCAACGAGTCAAACTAATACCGATTGCACAGCAGTAAGGGATATCAGTATTGATTTCGAAAGGACTCAGACTTCCGACAAATATAATAATAATAATAAATGGGATCACAGATGCTACCAATCTATTACAGAGAATTTGTTATAAAAAATATGTCATATAGCAGTAATAGAGGGTTTGTACTCTTTACGTAGTGCGTTAGAGCAAGCTTAACATTGAAAAGCCGGAAATCTGCTATCCGTGTGTTGTGTATGTTTGCAGTTTTGGCCATAAAAGGAAGCCGAAGGGTCATGATCAGGGAGTAAAAAGGTAATTAACTGTTATTAAGCTAACTGTTTTATAGATCATATTTCACCACTCGCAAATTTGTGTTTTTTTACGGTATGATGTCAACCGTTATCTAATATGTTCACCCTTACGATGAAAAGTACCTGCAAATTCTCACCTTCGTATTCGAATTATTTTGGGACAACTGTCTTCCAGTTTGAGTGCTTCGTACGCCCTGGGAGACTAGATTCCTACATTATTCACAGTTCCAGTATAACATTCTCACGCAGTAAGTTCAAAGTAAACACTAGTCTTTCTAGATAAGCATGTTAAACTAATATCCGTATTCTCTATTTCAGTTGATCGATGAAGACATGTACCACGTGCATCTGCTGTATATTGCTATTTCACTCCAATTCTAACTGTTATATACTGAAAAATAAAATTGCTATATGCAGCAAATACAGACTTATTGTTTTGATGGTGGTAGGGGGGTTCATGGGATTTTTAGCAGGACTGTAGTAATATTCTCAATAAAAAGCTAAGTGAGTGCGTAGACCAATCTAAAGTACCATACAGGATGCCTTTGAATTACTCGTGTTCCATTAGTGTCGGTAGAAGCATTACTTGCTTATCATATGACATTTGAATAAGAAGCTATGAGATTAGACGCAGGGACGGTTAGGATGTGTAACGCGTGTCCATCCATCAGTTTTCGTGGCAACTCATGGTGGCTAGAATAAGTTGTGAGAGGACCCGAGCCTATAGGTTTCCCAAGAAAATGACGGAGATATGCACCAAATCACCTTATGAAGAGCGCCTCTAATCACTTAACCTCTACTCATTAAAGTATAGACGTCTTAGAGGTGACCTATTTACTTACAGGATCCTTAACACTTCTGGACATTCTCTTAAACACCTACTTGAGCTTAGTCCCAGAAACTAGAGACACGACATAGCAGAATGGACTGTAGACGCAACTTCTACTCCTTAAGAGTTGTCGGATGCTGGAATTCGCTGCCCGCCGAACTAGTCCAAGCGACTTCTCAGGAGTCCTTTAGGAGGCGACTGGATCTTTTATTGTTAACATACCTAGGTTCCTGCTTGGAGGTTTTGGTGATCCCCTGCTACTAGACACGGAAGCCTGAACACATGAATTAGGTGATGAGGGGCTCGATTATCACAAGTTTCTTGCAACGATTAAGTAGATAAAACAAAGTAGCATTAGGTTCAAAAATTTATTCCAGAACTTTCATTAAGAATCGAATATGAAACAAAGGTTTATACCAAGTTCCAGTCTAAAAGTTGCATTTGTAATGTTAAGCTGCAGTTTTTGTTGTTTTTCCAAACGAAAGGGTAAAAGAAGTAACTCAAAAAGTACTGGAAGTGGTTGTGAGATTAAAATGAACATCCAGCATCCTTTTTTTAATCTGCTGTTAGTTGGGTCTCCCGTAAACAGATCCATAGGGCCATAGTTCTAAGGGCGAAACAGTTCTTAGGATCTGTGAAGACTCAGTCCTGTTGCATTCTAAATGAGAAAATAGTAGTGAATTTAGTCAGAAATGTGGAATAGATAAATAACTAAATTACATGTTTTTTAGCAAAGGATTTATGCAGTTGTGATTTACCTTTAGTTCATGAATATTAGGTCAGGTCAGCTATTACTTGTGCAAAGCATTGAGATATGGTATTAAGTCCATGTTATATAACATGGACTTAATACCATATCTCGATGCTTTTGTTATTTTGCTCTCATTTAAGTATTACCATGTATCTGCATCTAGTTTAACAGGGAGACATACAAGCAGAGTTAGTGTTTGATGAACTAAAAGTCCTAGTAGTCAAAAAGATTCTTAACATTTGTCCACAGCCAAATGCATTTAATTGAGATACAGACTACTCATCTAAGACTGTATACTGCTCTTCTGTGGGCAAATAAAAGCTCACACACTTAGCTATCCTGCTACTCATGTTATTGCTGGGGAAATTGTTTAATGACAGTGATCATGAAATATGGTCAGTGATAGATGTACAATCTAGAAATAAACACCAAACATACTTATCGCTATCTTATAATGTATGACAGCAACAGTACCAAAAGCACTTTTTTCCTATTTTTAATCAGACTGATTTGAATTAGTATACTCATCAGAAACAGGCAACTCTACTTACTAGACTGATCTGTTTCGTTACAGACTTGAAGCACTATACTTAAGTATACCATAATTCTTTCAACTAAACTGAATTATACGACAACCAAGAATACTAAACTAAGCAAGTGTCATAGTTATTGTTTCATCTGCACAGGCATATTGCTTAAAGTATTTAAATGGAGATAATTAAGACTATAAAACAAAAACACGAAATGTAGGCCAATTGAACTTACCGGACGGAAGACAAAGAATATATATTGCTTTCCGACTGAAGACAACAGGCAGTTGTTCATAAAAACATAGTTTATAGTACAATAAACATTTCTACAGTAAAATCATGCACTGACAGTCTATCTGGAAACAATCAACAATGTGACTAAACTCACTATAACTTGAGATATCATCCCAGCACGCAAAGGACGTGCAGTGTAACGCAGTCGGACGTGGCGAATAAAAATATAAAAAAGATCAAAATTAGCCATATAATCTAGTTATTTAATTAAAAATACATTATGAAATGACAAAATCTGTGGTTACTTGAACGCACAGATGACCGATACATTAAGTTTACATGGTTGCGTTGCGGATAAGATCACCCGTCCACAGCCAGCTGCATTTAATTGAGACACAGAACACTCATCTTCTAAGACTGTATACTGCTGTTTTGCGGCCAGTTGAACTTACCAAAGAGAAGACATATTGCTTTCCGACTGAAGACAACAGTCAGTTGTTCATCTAAACATAGTTTACAGTACAACAAACCTTTCTTCAGTAACATTATGCACTGACTGTCTATCTGGAAACAATCAACTATGTGATTAAACTCACTATGACATGGGATAACATCTCAGCGTGCAGTGAGCGTAAAATGTAACGCACGTAGACGTGGTGAATAAAAACTAAAAACAAAGCAAAATTAACAACTTAATCTAGTTATTTCATCAAAAATACGTTATGAAATGACAAAATCTGTGGCTGTTTGAACGCGCAGATGACCCTGTGCGATACATTAAGTGTACATGGTTGCGTTGCAGATAAATTCACCCTAAAAACTGAGTTCAACAAATATTAAAACTCGTTCTTAGGCGGTAATTTTGAATGTCAAGGACGCTTGTGCCCTACCCTGTTCACTAACTTCAACATGAAAGCTTGGAAGCTACGTAAGTTGCACTCGTTGTTGTGGGGATGGCGGAATATTCAAATCAAGTCATCTCCAATGTTTATTTGGATCTGGCCAATGATCCTCTTGTTTTGACTCAATAATAATGACCACAAACCATAAACTGCAATGTAATAATTGTATATTGTTCGGTTCAGGATTCTAAATAGTAAGCTATCGAAGAAGAAGGCTCCCTGTAACGAGGTGGAGCATTTTCATTGTTTTGGGCGTTGGCTCCTTAAGTAACATCTTTGTGACGAAGTAGTTAGGTGAACCGGAAAAAATTCTTCTGGATGAGAAAAAAAGAAATGAACGTTTCACTACCAAAACGATTTTAGGAAGTAGACGGAAGTATATCGACTTCTCATGAATGGAGGCTTTAATTTCATCCTTCCGGGTATTCTAACCTTAAATCTAACACCCTAACTTTCCTATATTGCATGAGATACAACGTAGTTTCAATGGGCCTTGCTTTTTCAGACATATATTCACTGTCGTCTCCCTCGACTTTGCGTATTACTACTCCGTTCGATCGTAATGCTTTGTAAATATTATGTTATGTTGTCATCAAAATCTGTTAATATGTGGTCGACCGAATACTCGTGTTTCTCTTATTGCGACCCAAATGACATTCCTAATTAGTATGTGCACTAAAAATGAAGTCAACTACCTGTTACTGAATTATTAGATCGTGTTATTTAGCTTAGCCACCAGTTCGAACCAATGTATACACTTGCCCATCCGGCTAGGGAAAACGTATCGATTTTAGAAGCACATAAAATATTCAGTTTTATTCATTTATTTTACTTGAAGTATAAACATTGGTACAAGTAGGTACTCCCTTAAGTAAATTCGGTAAGACTAATTTGTGGACGGCCTTTGAGCAACTCTAAAGCGGCCTTGATAATATCCACCTACTGACTAGAGCTAAATAAGGGTTTCAAACCTGTGTGAAGAATAAGGATTGTGATTTACATTTGATGTTTATGGATAAAAAATATATATAAGGCTTCCTTTACGAACTGATATCAGAAAAAAATGCCAGGACTCTATTTAGCCAAGTGGTTAAAGAATTTCGCGCCGAAATCCAAGAATTGTTATCGTAAATCTGATTGATTCGTCCATAAATTATAGTCTTACCGTAAATTCTACATGTTAGTTGGGATCTTTTTAAAATATGTGGGCTAGTTTAAGCGTTTAATTGTATGAACTTTTTATTACTACCCACATCATGTTTGCTTGATTAAATTTATTTATTTAAACATAGACATTGGTACGAAGAGGCACCAAATAAATATGCGCCACACTTCGTCATCAGATTTGTGTGAGGGTTAAAATACTGCCCGGGTACTCAAACCTAAGCACGTGGTCTTCTTAGGAGACCACACCGATCTGTCGACCGAAAGGTCTGATCCACAAGGCTGTTGAGCAATCTAAGGAGATGCAGTATCATGGTATTTTTTCGAACACACATTGACACAAGGGGGCGCCAGATACATATTCACCGTACAACGATAGTGAGAATGGGGGGCGATATAGAATAAAACGTGTATGTAAAATGAAAAAAAAAGAACAATACCGACCACAAATTAGTGTATGGTAGTGAAATAGTAATAATAATAATGGGGGAAACAGAAAGGTACAACCAGAAAGGATCCTTTTAATCAAAGAAGTTACGGTCACTTTTTATAAGGAAGGTAAAACAAAGTTACAGCAGGATCACTGGCTTCTATTCTGAACCATATCTGATAACGTCTCTAGCCACTGTGTTGCACCATCACTAGGACCCCAACCAGGAAGCCGTGAAGGACCAACAGAAGCCAGCCCTCTGTAGCTTTCTTTCATACCGCGACACCATATCATACATTGACTACTTCTCCGTTCTTTCCAACCAGTCCCAGAGTCACCACATAATGCTCGACGTGGAATTCTCTGGGACGACATTCGTAGAACATGTACAAGCCACCGAAGACGACGTCTCAAGATAGTGACACTAATTCAATTATCGTCTGTCCCTCATCTATTATTTTATAACTTGACCACCCAATTAACGGTTAGTTTCAGTAGCATATTTGTTTGTTTACTTTCTTAATATAGAGGAATGTATCGCTCATTCTCCAGGCGCTGTTACTGCGGCGACTTTGGGCCGCAAATCTGGTCGAGTAATGGCCACTGGGGGAGAAGATCGCCGCTTGAAACTGTGGGCTGTTGGAAAACCTTCTTGTATCTTAAGTTTGACGGGGCATACATCATCCATAGAAGCTTCCGAATTTAGTCAAGAAGAAGATAGAGTAGCAGCTGGGTCTTTATCAGGTTCTGTCCGTATTTGGGATTTGGAGGAAGTTAAAAGTAAGCCACATTCAGATGACTATTCCTATCTTTGTTTTCTGAAACGAACTTAAACCTAGAAGCGTAGTGAAATTATTCACTTTCGAAGGCATAAGACAGTTTAAAAAGTTAACCCAGTCGAGGGATTGAGCGAAAAGATTCAATTCAATTAGTATCAATATCTCAGTTATCACCTTCCTCGGTGCCCAAAAAATTCATTATTATGATTCAACTCAGTAATCAAGTACAGGTTTGTGTGTTCGATTAATTGTGAGGACTATTAATACGACTTTTTCGCTCAAACCGAAGTAGAGGGGGCGTGATTTGGACCTGGGACTCACTGTGTAACCTATGTATACTTTTACTACAGTGCATTGCTGTTCAGGCTATAATCAGTGAGTCAACTACAACGTAGGAATAGGCACATATATGCATCGGTCCAAGTTGCCGCACATCATTAGCATAACAAGATGAATACCGAATTCATAGTAGATTCGGGTTCAGATGTGTGGCTAAAAGTCTATCGTCGTTGTTTTCGACTATCAGTCAGTCAGTCAGCTACAACGTAGGACCAGGCACATATATGCATCGGTCCAGGTTGCCATACCGCATCAACAGTCAGTCAGTCAGTCAGTAACAACGTAGAACTTAGTACGTACGTACATCAGTTCGAGTTGCCATACCACATTAGCACAGAGATGCAGTGGTCGATTCAAATCCCGTAGTGGTAGAGGTAGCAAGAGTATAAGCAGTAATCGGGAAGATTAGGGTTTGGAGATGTTATTTAACGAGTATAATCCAGTGAAATAAATTTGGAAAGAGGAAAAAAAAGGGGCATGAAGAATTCAGATAACTAGAATTTGGGAGAACATAGAGAGTGGATGCACCTGCGCCATTGCAAACGATTTTGAGCCATGTCATTCAGGGTCTCTAACCATCGGTTGCTATCATCTCGCGGTCCCCAACCAGGTAGTCTACACCTACCAACATGACTCAGTCCACCTGTCAGTGACTTCATGGATTTGTGCCATGTTTTGGTCTGGCCGCCCCTAGCTTTCTTCCAACCTACTCCTATACCACTGAATATAGCACGTCGAGGTAGTCGGTGGTTGGGCATACGTAACACGTGTCCCAGCCATATCAACTGATGAAGTTTCACTACTTCAACAATTGATTTGCCATCCTTACCTAGTACCCGTTTCCTAACAGCTGCGTTACTTACTCGGTGGTCCCAGGATATACGAGTAATGTTTCGAAGACACCTATGATCAAATATTAGTGGTCTACGAATATCCTCTACTTTTACCAACCATGTTTCACTGCCATAAAGTAAGACGGAACGAACTGCTGCGCAGTAAACCCGTCCTTTGGTTGATAGACGGATATCTCGCCTACGTCATAAATGACGCAAGTCGGCAAAAGCTAGTCGAGCTTTCTGTATCCGTGCTGAGATTGCGTCACACACCAGACCACAAGGGCTGATGAGACTTCCAAGATAAGTGAAGCGGTCGACACACTCAACTACTTCACTCCCTATCACTAGTTCGGGTGTCGATGTAACCCAATCCTGAAGCCACATTTTGCATTTCGAGGGAGAGAATCGCATCCCGAACATGCTTGCATTGTTGCTTAGAGTGGTCAGAAGACTCTGCATTTTGTCAGCGTCTTCACCAAATAAAACTATGTCATCGGCATATTCTAAGTCAACAAGTGAACTTCCTGGTAGAAGTTCAACCCCCGGAAATTTAGATGAGGAAAGTGTTATCTCTAAAAGTACGTCAATGACAAAGTTGAACAAGAATGGGGAGAGTGGACAGCCCTGACGAACACCACTTGAGGTAATCAATTCTGATGACAGTTCGCCATAAGCTCTCACTTGGCCAGTTGTGTTGGAGTAGAGAGCCTGAATAAGGTTAATGTACTTCTTTGGTACTCCTTTCAGTGACAAACACTGCCATAGAACCTCACGGTCAACAGAGTCGAATGCCGCCTTAAGATCGAGAAATACTACCATTGTGGGGCGTCTGAATGTGTGTCTGTGTTCTAGAACCTGACGTAGTGTGAATATCTGATCTATACAACCACGTCCAGGTCGAAAACCGGCCTGGTTTTCTCTAGTTTGCTCTTCACGAGCTTTGATTAGGCGTCGAAGTATTATTGAAGCTAATATTTTAGACACCATATTAGTCAAACTGATTCCTCTGTGATTGTCACAAGAGGACTTTTGTCCTTTCTTATAAACTGGCACAATCAGTGATTGAGACCAGTCAGATGGGATTACGTCCAGTTCCCAAATTCTACCTAAGACCTCGGTTAATCTCATTACTAATACTGGACCACCATCCTTAAAAATCTCAGGAGTAAACCTGTCAGGGCCTGCTGCTCTCCCTCGTTTCAGATTTCCTATGGCTTTTTCAACTTCATAAAGAGACGGAGGACCTACATTAACTTGCCATTCAGGTTGACTGGAGATCGTGGGAAACCGAAGTGTGGCTGAAGGCCAGTTGAACTGATCCCTAAAGTATTCTGCCCATCGATCCAATCTCCTGGATTGAGAATGAATAATATGTCCATCTTTCTCTGAGATTGTTTCGCTAATAGTCGGGTTCCTAATTCCGGTTTCCTTAACGAGTCTAAACAATTGTCTGCTATTACCTATTGCCGTTGCCTTTTCCATCTCTCTTGCTTTCGCTACCCACCACTGTTCGCGATCATTGCGTAGACTTCTTGTCAGTTTGCGCTTAAGCTGACTCCGCTCTTCACTATGTTCAGAGCCAGGTGGAATGAGTTTCCGAGCATCTATCAGTGCGATAGATGCTGCTGAGATCCAGTGTTGCTCCCTAACCTTGTGGTTTACCTTACTAACAGATATCACTGCTGTTTCCACAGCTTTTCGGATATCATTCCATGCTGCCTCGGGGTGGGCATCACATGCATGACTTCCTAACTGTTTTTCTAGTTGCTCCTGAAATATACTCTTAGCTTGACTATCATTAAGTAGGCCCCTAAGAGGTTTCCTTGCATCGTTTTTCCTACGTCCAGTAAGACGCAGGCAAATACGCGCTCGTACTAGAGCATGATCTGAATCTAGGTATGTGCTCCAGAATGAGCGACAGTCTTCTATCGAGCCCCTCCATCGGTGGCTGATAGCGATGTGATCTATTTGGGTCCAACGTTGGGACGAATTAGGGGGTCTCCATGTTAAAAGATGTTTTTCCTTATGCTTAAAGTTAGTATTTGCAAGGAACAGGCGGTTATCTGAGCATAGCTGCAACAGACGGTCGCCATTATCTGTTCTTTGAGCCACGACGCTATAAGATCCACCCAGGTGTCTTTCCCTATCGCTTAGTTTACCTACTTGAGCATTAAAGTCACCGGCCACTATTACTACATCCGAGCGCTTAGCTTTTCGGAGAAGGTCCGAAAGCTTTCTGTAAAACTCATCTTTTACATCATCTGAGCTGCAGTCAGTGGGAGAATAGGCAGAGACGACGAAGAGGCAACGACGAGTGTCCCTATCTTTCCGGATTCTTACTGTTCCGTTCAGTCGGACAGCGCACAAACGACTGTCTACTGGGATCCACTCTAAGAGTGCTAGTTCTGCCCTAGGACTCAATGCTATACCTACGCCGGCGAGGCCACGGGAAGCAGAATCAGGGCTTCCAGATACACGAAGCGTAAATCGAGTCGGTTCTTTATTTTGGCATGGTGAGGTCAAATGAATGATGCTACTTGGATCCTGTATGCGCGTTTCGGAGACGCAGCACACATCGATGGCGCGAGATTCTAAAGTCCTAGCTAAGGAAGCCTGCTGTCCTATTTGGCACAGTGTTTGGACGTTAAAAGCTCCTACGTGTAGTTTAGAGCGTGGTTTCAGGAGACCAGGAATAGCGTTCCACGTACTCGAATCGTTTGCCCTACCGGTGCGAGGTGATAAAGAGACGTGAGGAGGGTTAGTCATGGAGATAAGAGAGGCATTAGGTGTAGGAAGGATTTGAATGTGACCAACTTGGTCTCGCGTGCTGTTACGGGTATGAGGGCTGATGTCACTTCCCGGCTGCCCACACCGTGGAAGGGTATTTCTTGAGGAACCTGAAAATGAAATTGGATTAGTGTTGGTCTTAACGACCTGGGAGCGTGACCGCAGAGCCCAAGGGACAACTTATTTATTATTATTTTATTATTTGAGCACATAAATATTGGTACAAGAGAGCGCCAATATATATGCGCCACACAAAACAATGAAAATTCGAAGAGAGAAAAGAAAAAAAAACTAAGGAGCACAAAAGAAAAAGAGAACGATAACAAAGAGATTGGTGAAAGGTAGTGCGGTCGTAACGATGGAACGGAAAGGTACAATCGGAAGAAATCTTTCAAGTAAGGGAGACACAACCACTTTTTATGAAGAAAGTAAAAGAAGGTTACAGCAGGATCGCCACTGGCTTCTATTCTGAGCCATATCTGATAACGTCTCTAGCCACTGTGTAGCACCATCTCTCAGACCCCAACCAGGGAGTCGTGATGGACCGACAGAAGCCAGTCCTTTGCAGCTTTCTTTCATACCACGACACCATGTCATGCACTGACCACCTCTCCGCTTTTTCCAACCAGTCCCAGAGTCGGCAAACAATGCACGACGTGGAATTCTCTGGGACGACATTCGTAGAACATGTCCAAGCCACCGAAGTCGGTGTTTCAAGATGGTGACACCAATTGAATTATCATCTCTGTGCCCAAACACACGATGCCGAACCTCTGCATTACTAACATGGTGTTGCCACTGAATGTCAGCAATCCTTCGGAGACAGCGATGATCGAACACAGAGAGTCGTCTAACGTCCTCAACTCGGAGAGGCCAGGTTTCACAAGCATAGAGCAAAACTGCTCTCATCGACGCGTTGTAGATCCGACCTTTTACAGCCAGACTAACATCACGAAGGCGCCAAAGGTGGCCCAGATTGGCATAAGCCGCTCTGGCTTTCACTATACGTGCATTGATCTCATCACTCACACCCCCACCAGCACTTATGCAGCTACCCAGATACACGAACTTCTCGACTACTTCTATCTGCTGACCATCCAGGGTGAGTACAGGATTGGAATCCTGCCAGTCTTGTAGAAGTACTTTGCACTTCGAAGGTGCAAAACACATACCATACCTACGGACACTGATTGCCAACTGATTAAGTGCGGATTGCATGCCTTGAGCATTATCGCACAGTAAGACAATATCGTCCGCATACTCAAGGTCGAGAAGTCTTTCTCCAGGCAACAGATCCACACCACCATTACTTACATTCATCAGAGCTGTTTCCAGAATGTCATCGATGGCAAAGTTGAAGAGGAATGGTGAGATTTGGCAACCCTGCCTAACCCCACTACTCGTATAGAACAATGGAGAGAGGTGGTTGTATGCCCTCACTCTGCCTGAGGTGTTTTTATATAGGGCTTTTAGGATGTTAATAAACTTCTCAGGCACACCCTTCTTCAATAGACAACCACAAAGAACAGTCCTGTCCAACGAATCGAAGGCAGCCCCAATGTCAATAAACACTACGATTGTTGGCCTTTGATAAGTATGGCGGTGTTCTAACATTTGGCGGAGGGTGAAGATATGATCAATACATCCTCTACCAGAACGAACCCCAGCCTGCTCCTCGCGAGTCAATCTTTCTCGGGTTTTGAACAACCTACGAAGTATGACGGAAGCCAATAGCTTGGACGCAATCGGAAGTAGACTTATCCCCCGATAGTTGTTGCAGGAACGACGTGAACCCTTTTTAAAGATAGGGACAACTATCGACTCATTCCATGACGTTGGTACACTCTCTAATTCCCAAACCTTTGTAAACAACGTCGTCAATTCCTTAGTCAAAAAGTCACCACCATCTTTAAAAAGAGCCGGAGGTAAGTCATCTGGGCCAGGTGATTTGTAACGCTTCAAGAGTTGGAGTTCCTTGCGGACTTCCTCCTCGTTCGGTGGATCAGTCGTCACCGGCCATGGAGGGCAGGACAGTCTGACCGATGTTGCCGGAGCAGCAGGCCAGTTGAACTGCCCTTCGAAAAATTCTGCCCATCGTCCAAGACGTCGATGGATGTTAGTGATTGGCATCCCATCATCCTCGCGGATTGTCTCACTCACACCAGACTTCTTGCTGCCAGTGGCTCGGATGAGCTGGAAGAGCTTCCGGTAGTTACCAGATGCAGCTGCTGCTTCCATCTCATTAGCACGCTCCGACCACCAGGCTTCTCGGTCCTTACGCAAGCTTTGCCCAATTTCCCTACGTAACATCCTTCGTTTATGGTCAAACTCACGGTCACCCGGAGTCGACCGACGGGCTTCAATAAGTTGTAAGGAACCAGAAGAGACCCAGTGCTTATAAGCGGGACGTTTCGCAAACCCACAACTGACTGTTCCCGCCATTTTCATGGCGTCATGCAATTGCAACCAATGCTCATCTATACTTTTCGGTGGAGTGGTAGCTAGCCTAGAAGCTAGCTCGGTTCGATACTTATTTGCAATAGAGGTTGCAACCAGCTTGCTAATATCAATCCTTTGGTGGTGGTCACTTCGTTGTCCACTGAAAAGTAAGGCAAGATTGGCGCAGACCAAGGCATAATCAGAGTCCAGATAGGTACTCCAAAAGGAGCGGCAGTCTTTTACACAACCACGCCAGCGGAAGCTGATCGCGATGTAATCAATCTGAGTCCAGGCTTGGGATGCAGAGGGAGGACGCCAGGTGGCACATCGGCGATGACTGTGCCGAAAGTTAGTGCTAGCCAGAAACAGGTTGTGGTCTGTGCAAAGTTGCAGTAGACGGTCCCCGTTATCTGACCTGCGACCAACGAGTCCCCATCGGCCACCTAAACGACTCTCTTCTGTGCCTAGACGCCCGACCTGCGCATTCAAGTCTCCGGCTAGTACTACAATATCTGTCGAGCGCACTTTCTGGAGAAGAACAGACAGCTGGTGGTAAAACTCATCCTTGATTGCATCCGGGCTGCAATCTGTCGGGGCATAGGCGGAGATGACGAAAAGACATCGTTTCTCACGCCGATTTCTTCTCACTTTGATGGAACTTTCTAATCTAACAGCACATAACCGACTGTTAATGGGGATCCAATCGACTAGTGCTGCCTCAGCTCTAGCGCTTAGTGCGACACCAACACCAGCAACACCAGACGAAGATGCCACAGGGTCCCCGGATAAACGCACGGGAAACAAGCTTTTCGAAGCGACAGTTGGAGATCGAATTTGTAGTACTTCGCCAGAGTCTTGAATACGGGTCTCAGATAGACAACAAACATCAATATTGAGACTTTCCAAAGACATAGCCAGCCCTATCTGTTGTCCGACCTGCATTAGTGTGCGAACGTTGAAGGCAGCCAGTTTGAATGGTGCACGTGGTTTCAGAAAAACTGCTTCAGTTCTCGTATTCGGTGGTAACATACAATTTTCAACCGAACAGTGACTCGAGAACGTTTAGATACAGTCGAATTTCCACCAAAGACGAGCCGCTGTATAAGTATAAAAGAGGGTGAATAATGTGGAAAATAATAATAATAATAATAATAATAATAATAATAATAATAATAATAATAATAATAACAATAATGACAATAATGGTAATAATAATAATGGTATTAATAATGACAATAACAGTAATAATTATTTGAATCAATTGAATGTTGATCGGAGAGAGGAAATTAGTTGCCGTAGTGATAGATTTCATTGTTTGTGTGTGGGCTGTGATACTGCCCGGGTGCCCAAACCGAAGCAGGTGGTTATCTTAGGGGGCCACACCCCGAGCCTTTGACCTAATGGTCTAACCCACAAGGCAGTGGAACATCGTGAGGAGATGCAATCCCATGGTAGCCGGTGACCAACGATTGGTTCATACGCCATTTGTTCCCGCAGGATACTGGAGCCCATGTGCACCATTGGTTTGTGATCCGGTTAAAGCGCCGGACGTTCGCTTTTCGTCCTCTCATTTTCGTAAACAACACCCCCGCCACGAGAAGGCAATGAGTAGGACTTCCCTGGCAGAGGCTGTATACGCGCGGCCGTGTGAGAGTATTTTGAGAGGGAGAGCGGACTCTCCCCACTCTCGGCCGTATCAGGGCGTTCGGGGGACAACTGCTTGAGGCCGGTCGCGCACGGCCTTTTTGTAGAAGGTTTTTGACGTGTTAGCTCCGTTCTTCAGATGGCCTTACCGCCGGAGACGGAAATCCGTGAGGTAAGGTGAGGTGTGACATTTTTAGGGTCGACCTTTTCTAACCCCACCCCTCCTTGTGGAAAGGCAGCATCGCTTTCATGCTGATCGTCCGAAGGAAACACCTTACTGCTGTCACACCTCTGTACAGTCAGCAGTACGACTTCGCCCTCAGACTTTGAGTTGCTGCTTTTAGTCTTACCGTTCACCAATCGACCTGCCTGGCATGGTAGAACCTACAGGAACACATGTTCCAGCCAATATAGCTCGGATGGGTCATCACGATAGGCAAGCCCGACCACCACGTCAAGGTAGCAGCTTCGGTCGGGCCCCATCAACACAACAAGATGAACACCGGATTCATAACAGTGGTTAGGTAAAAGGTGGTAATATATAAGAGAAAGATTGCATATAGAGATATAGTACAAGAAGAAAGAATTGGTTCGTACAAAGAAAGATATGAAGCGATTTTAATCTCATAGTTTAAGTGAAGACAGGGAGTGTATACACCGACGCCATTGTGATCGATTCTGTGCCATGTCACCAAGAGTCTCCAACCATTGGTTACGATAGTCACGCGGACCCCAACCAAGTAGTCTGCATCTATCAACATGGCTCAGACTAGAAGTTAGTGACTTCAAGCACTGATGCCACGTTTTAGTTTGGCCGCCCCTTACTTTCTTCCAACCATCTCCAACACCGGTTAGCATTGCACGTCGTGGTAATCGGTGTTCAGGCATACGTAACACGTGGCCCAACCATCTCAGTCGATGAAGATTCATAACCTCATCAACTGATTTACCATCCTTTCCTAATACCCTGCGTCTAACCTCACTATTACTTACCCGGTGATCCCAGCAGATGCCAGCAATATTTCTTAGGCATCTGTGGTCAAATACTAATAGCTTACGAGTGTCTTCTACTCTTAATGGCCATGTTTCGCTGCCGTAAATTAAAACAGAACGGGACATCCTTGACGGACACCACTTGAGGTTGCAAAACTAGATGGCAGTTCGCCATAAGCTCTCACTCGACTAGTAGTGTTCGAGTAAAGAGCCTTTACAAGTATTATGTACTTCTGGGGTATGCCTTTCAATGACAGACACTGCCACAGAATCTCGCGGTCTACCGAGTCAAATGCTGCTTTTAAGTCAGGAAAGACCACCATTGTCGGACCCTGATAAGTATGTCTATGTTCTAGAACCTGACGAATGGTGAATATGTGGTCCATGCAGCCACGACCAGGTCTGAAGCCAACTTGATTTTCTCGTGTTTGCAGTTCACGAGTCTTAGTTAGGCGTCTGATTATTATTGAGGCTAGTATTTTAGATATTATATTAGTTAAACTAATCCCTCTGTGGTTGTCACAGGATGATTTTGATCCTCTCTTATGTATTGGGACGATAAGTGATTGTGACTAGTCAGATGGAATAACATCTAACTCCCAGATCTTAGCTAAAATTGGACCACCATCCTTAAAGACTTCTGGAGCCAGTCCATCTGGACCAGCAGCCCTTCTTCGTTTCAGATTATCTATAGCCTTTTGAACTTCAGCAAGAGTTGGGGGACCTACTTCAATGTTCCATTCACGCTGTCTGGGAATGGAGGGTAGTTGTAGAGTAGCTGAAGGCCAGCTGAACTGTTCTCTGAAATGTTCCGCCCATCGTTCTAAACGCCTGGACTGGGAGCAGATGAGTGTATCGTCTTTTTCCGATATAATCTCACTTACACTTGACTTATTAATTCCAGTTTATTTTATTAGTCTGTAAAGCTGTCTTGTGTTCCCTATAGTCGCCGCCTTTTCCATCTCTTTTGCTTTCGTTGCCCACCACTGCTCACGGTCGTTTCTTAGACTTTTTCTTAACCTAGATCTGATTTGTTGTCGCTCTTCATCATGTTCGGAACCTGATGGGACTAGTTTGCGAGAATCCATCGGTGTGATAGACTTTGAAGAAATCCACTGGTCCTTTGAAACTCTGTGGTTTAAGTTGCTAATAGATGTCACTGCTGCTTCCACAGCTGCTTGTATGTCTTTCCAAGCAACATCTGTGTCAGCCTCGTCTTCAGAACTACCTAAGTGTGAACTCAGTTGTTCTTGGAACCTATTTTTGGTTTTCTCGTTACTCAACTCAGTTCTAATGGGTCTTTTTAATGTGGCTTTTTTGCGTCCGGTGAGGCGCAAGCAGATGCGTGCCCGTATTAGGGCGTGATCGGAGTCCAAGCAGGTACTCCAGAATGAGCGACAATCTTCTACCGACCCTCTCCAACGATGACTGATGGCAATATGGTTTATTTGAGTCCATCGTTGGTTTGGTGTAGGGGGTCGCCATGTTAGACGATGTCTCTCTTTATGCTTAAAATTTGTGTTTGCTAAAAATAAGCGATTGTCTGAGCACAGTTGCAGCAGACGATCACCATTATCTGTTCGCTGTGCCGGAATGCTAAAATATCCACCTAAATGCCTTTCTGTTTGGTTTAAGCTACCTATCTGAGTATTAAAGTCACCTGCTACGAGTACTATGTCTGAACGTTTAGCTTTCTGAAGAAGTTCAGATAGCTTTCTGTAAAATTCATCTTTCACATCATCTGAGCTGCAGTCAGTGGGAGCGTAGGCAGAAACGACAAAAAGGCAACGACGTGTGTCCCTATCCTTCCGAGTTCTTACGGAGCCGTTTAGCCGAACAGCACATAGACGACTGTTGACAGGGATCCACTCTAGCAGTGCTTGTTCCGCCCTCATGCTTAGTGCTATGCCTACACCTGCCAGTCCACGAGAACTGGCCATCGGGTCACCAGATACACGTAGGGTGTATCTCGTTGGCTCTCCGTTTTGCCGAGGTGAGGTCAAGTGAATGACCACGCTGGAATCCTGTATGCGTGTTTAGGAGACACAGCATACATCGATGGAAAGAAACTCTTGGGTTTTAGCCAAGGAAGCCTGCTGACCGATTTGACATAGAGTGCGTAAGTTGAAAGCTCCAATGTGTAGTTTGGAGCGAGGTTTCAGTAGACCTGGGACAGAGTTTTGAGCACTAGAATCGTTGGCTATGGTGACACTTGAGGAAGAAGCCGAAGGAGGAAGTTTAGGGTTGAAAGTCGATGTAGGAGGAATAATAGGAATTGAAGAGGGAGGTTGATTATGAATACAGTGGTCTTGGGTGCTGTTAGAGGTATGAGGGCGGTTATCACTTCCCGGTTGCCCATACCGTGGAAGGGTTCTTCTGGAGGTACCTGAAAAGGAAATTGGATTAGAGGCGGTCTCGGCGACCTGAGAGCGTGACTGCAGTGCCCAAGGGACAACTGCTTGAGGCCGGTCGCGCACGGCCTTTTCGTGGAAGGTTTTAGACGTGTTAGCTCCGTTCTTCAAAGAGCCTTACCGCCGGAGACGGAAATCCGTGAGGTAAGGCGAGGTGTGCATTTTTAGGGTCGACCTTTTCTAACCTCACCCCTCCTTGTGGGAAGGCAGCATCGCTGTCATGCTGGTTGTCTGAAGGAAACACCTTACTGCTATCACACCTCTGTACAGTCAGCAGTACGACTTCGCCTTCGAACCTTAGGTTTGTTGCTTTTAGTCTTACCGCTCTTCAACCGACCTGTCTGACATGGTAGGAGCTTGAGGAACGGTTGTTCCAGCCAATATAGCTCGGTTGCTTCATTACGATAGGCAAGCCCGACCACCACGTCAAGGTAGCAACAACGGTCGGGTGTTTTCGACTATCAGATACATTGTTACACTACTTTTTTATAACTTTTCTTTTTTGACCAGAATATTTGTCTTATCTAAAGTTTGTAGGAACAGTAACAGACAGAAGTAATCTATTTTATTTCTGAACCGGTAGATTATTTGGCATAAAAAGTTTTATCCATGTGTGTCTTGCATTTTGATGACTAACTTTGATGCTCTGTTTATAAGATAATTTAGCGAATAGGAATATTTTAACGATCACACACTGCATCGTGTACTAGGTTATAAGTATGACCTACTATCTCATAGCTAACAATGAATAAGGTAATTTATATGTTTATCTATTAACAAATAATCATCCCAAGGATCTTAATTGCCATTGTCGTCGTTCAGCACTTTAGGCACTCATTTGTTCTATCATATCACTGGTCAGGATTCCATCTCATTTGGTATGAATTGGGTACCTGGGTGCTTTTATTTTATTCTGTACAATTAGCATTATTCACAACATATTGGGTGAGACAATGCTTGTTTGGTAAGCTTTGGATTTTTTAGGCAAAATAAATCAGTAAGATAATGTGCATTTGAAAAGACTATCCTCTAAAATACACGGATTTATTTTAAAATTATTTATGACAGTAACTTCGTCGAACCATAATGATTTTGAGTTCATCTTACTAGTCTAGACGTTTTGGTTCCAGTTCCTATGGAGCATCCACAAAACCCCAATAAACACCCATCATTCTGTTCTTTTGATGTGTTTTCTTTGGTATGTACTTACAATCGAATAGACACAATTAGAGGTAAATTTAGTCTGAAACTTGCTGGCTTTTAACTCCTTTATATGGTGCAAAATAATTAACTTGACGGTTGGATAGCTTTTCAGTGTAGCTTTTAGTCTAAAATTAACCTATTCATCTTAAAGCTGTTATAGAAATCCAACCATTGTATCAATCAAAATACTCTCCATTCACTTTATTCTTGTACTCGTACTAAACGATGAACTCTTATAGATAAATATTACTTTCTTAATGTTAAACATGACTTGTTTATCAAGTACAGGTCTATGTATTCAACTTTCAAACAATAGGCTACAGGTCTAAATCCCTCTCCACGTATTTGGGTTTTGGCAGCCGAATAGCATCACTGAATCACAGAAATTACGGCTAAAAACAGGATTTATAAGCATGTAGTCGTCAAATAATTTACATTAATTATTACTGTTTTCAGATAATCATCCTGTAGTTAGTTGTATGTGTGTCCAAGGTACGCAATATCAGCTACCACACGAATACCGTACAGTTCATATTTCAGTAATTATGCTTATTTTATGTAGCCAAATAACTGGTTGCTTTTTACACGATTGTTTCAATGAATAATCCAATGTTAGTCTCATTACTATTTATAGTTGTTCGAGCCTTGTCTGGTCACACATCAGCTATCAAAACTTTAGACTTTCATCCATATGGTAATTTTGTAGCTTCAGGTTCTATGGATACCCTTGTAAAGGTGAGATATTTCCCATTACCTAATTTTTTTACTTATAAAATTTTCTAACAAACTTGTATATCTATGGTATAATCCATTTTGTTTACTGTTCGAACTTATTCACTTGTAGGAAGAGTTCAAAACTAGGTATAATAAGCTAAATAAAATGAATGCATTGTGTTGTAAAGTTCGGTAAAGAATATAGTGTGGTTTTAGTGTATGTTTGGTGCAAATGGGCTCCAGTATCCTGAGGGAACAAATGGCGTATAAACCAACAATTATTCACCGGCTACCATGGGACTGCATTTCCTCACGATGCTCCACTGCCTTGTGGGTCAGACCTTTAGGTCAAAGGCTCAGGGTGTGGCCCCCTTAAAAAAACCCTGCTTCGGTCTGGGCACCCGGGCAGTATCATAGCCCACACACAAATGGTGAACTGTCCGTAATTATGGAAACTACTTTCCTTGCTTCGATTAACAGTCAAACGATTCATATTATTATTGTTATTATTATTATTATTATTATTATTATTATTATTATTATTATTATTATTATTATTATTATTATTATTATTATCAGTGTTATTATTATTTACTACGTCATCATTCACCCTCTTTTATTCCTACTCTATCTATACTAATTTTTTCGAATTATACAGCAGCTCGTCTATGGTGGAAATTCGGATCTATCTAAACGTTCTCGAGTCACTGTCCGGTTGAAAATCGTATGCTACAACAGATAGGGCTGACTATGTCTTCAGAAATTTTTAATATCGATGTTTGTTGTCTATCCGAGACCCGTATTCAAGACTCTGGTGAAGTACTACAAATTCGATCTCTATCTGTCGCTTCAAAAAGCTTGTTTCCCGTGCGTTTATCCGGGGACCCTGTGGCACCTTCGTCTGGTGTTGCTGGCGTTGGTGTCGCACTAAGCGCTAGAGCTGAGGCAGCACTAGTCGATTGGATCCCCATTAACAGTCGGTTATGTGCTGTTAGATTAGAAAGTTCCATCAAAGTGAGAAGAAATCGGCGTGAGAAACGATGTCTTTTCGTCATCTCCGCCTATGCCCCGACAGATTGCAGCCCGGATGCAATCAAGGATGAGTTTTACCACCAGCTGTCTGTTCTTCTCCAGAAAGTGCGCTCGACAGATATTGTAGTACTAGCCGGAGACTTGAATGCGCAGGTCGGGCGTCTAGGCACAGAAGAGAGTCGTTTAGGTGGCCGATGGGGACTCGTTGGTCGCAGGTCAGATAACGGGGACCGTCTACTGCAACTTTGCACAGACCACAACCTGTTTCTGGCTAGCACTAACTTTCGGCACAGTCATCGCCGATGTGCCACCTGGCGTCCTCCCTCTGCATCCCAAGCCTGGACTCAGATTGATTACATCGCGATCAGCTTCCGCTGGCGTGGTTGTGTAAAAGACTGCCGCTCCTTTTGGAGTACCTATCTGGACTCTGATTATGCCTTGGTCTGCGCCAATCTTGCCTTACTTTTCAGTGGACAACGAAGTGACCACCACCAAAGGATTGATATTAGCAAGCTGGTTGCAACCTCTATTGCAAATAAGTATCGAACCGAGCTAGCTTCTAGGCTAGCTACCACTCCACCGAAAAGTATAGATGAGCATTGGTTGCAATTGCATGACGCCATGAAAATGGCGGGAACAGTCAGTTGTGGGTTTGCGAAACGTCCCGATTTTAAGCACTGGGTTTCTTCTGGTTCCTTACAACTCATTGAAGCCCGTCGGTCTACTCCGGGTGACCGTGAGTTTGACCACAAACGAGGGTTGTTACGTAGTGAAATTGGGCAAAGCTTGCGTAAGGACCGAGAAGCCTGGTAATCGGAGCGTGCTAATGAGCTGGAAGCAGCGGCTGCATCTGGTAATTACCGGAAGCTCTTCCAACTCAACCGAGCTACTGGCAGCAAGAAGTCTGGTGTGAGTGAAACAATCTGTGAGGATGACGGGATGCCAATCACTAACATCCATCGACGTCTAGGACGATGGGCAGAATTTTTCGAGGGGCAGTTCAACTGGCCTGCTGCTCCGGCAGCATCGGTCAGACTATTCTGCCCTCCATGGCCGGTGACGACGGATCCACCAAATGAGGCGGAAGTCCGCAAGGAACTCCAACCCTTGAAGCGCTACAAATTACCGAGCCCAGATGACTTACCTCCGGCTCTTTTTAAAGATGGTGGTGACTTTCTGGCTATGGAACTGACTGTTTTTTACAGAGGTTTGGGGGTTACAGAGTGTTTCAACATCATGGAACGAGTCGATAGTCGTCCCTATTTTTCAAAACCGTTGACATCACCTATGCAGAAACTATCGGAGGATAAGTCTACTTTCGAATGCGTCCAAACTATTGGCTTCCGTCATACTTCGTAGGTTGTTCAAAACCCGAGAAAGATTGACTCGCGAGGAGCAGGCTGGGGTTCGTTCTGGTAGAGGATGTATTGATCATATCTCCACCCTCCGCCAAATGTTAGAACACCGCCATACTTATCAAAGGCCAACAATCGTAGTGTTTCTTGACATCAGGGCTGCCTCCGATTCGTTGGACAGGACTGTTCTCTGGGATTGTCTATTGAAGAAGGGTGTGCCTGAGAAGTTTATTAACATCTTTAAAGCCCTATATACAAACACCTCAGGCAGAGTGAGGGCATACAACCACCTTTCTCCATTATAAATAAAAATAATATATTTGTAATATCCCAATGAGTAGAAAATTGGATTTTCTGACGTTTCGTGACTTAGTGTAAGTCACTTCTTCAGAGAACAAATAACCAAATTAAAATTCATCCAAGTTTAAATAGTACAACGGAACTATTTAAACTTGGATGAATTTTAATTTGGTTATTTGTTCTCTGAAGAAGTGACTTACACTAAGTCACGAAACGTCAGAAAATCCAATTTTCTACTCATTGGGATATTACAAATATATTATTTTTATTTATAACAATGAACCCAATGCTCAATTTATTCGAAATTATCAAATCAAACCTTGGTAATGACACCTACCTTTCTCCATTGTTCTATTCGAGCAGTGTGGTTAGGCAGGGTTGCCCAATCTCACCATTGCTCTTCAACTTTGCCATCGATGACATTCTGGAAACAGCTCTGATGGATGTAAGTAATGGCGGTGTGGATCCGTTGCCTGGAGAAAGACTTCTCGACCCTGAGTATGAGGACGATATCGTCTTACTGTGCGATAATGCTCAAGGCATGCAATCCACACTTAATCGGTTGGCAATCAGTGTCCTTAAGTATGGGTATGTGTTTTGCACCTTCGAAGTGCAAAGTACTTCTACAAGATTGGCAGGATCGTAATCCTGTACTTTCCCTGGATGATGAGCAGATAGAAGTAGTCGAGAAGTTTGTGTATCTAAATAGCCTCATAAGTGCTGGTGGGGAGTGTGAGTGATGAGATCAATGCACGTATAGTGAAAGCCAGAGCGGCTTATGCCAATCTTCGCCGACTTCGGTGCCTTCATGATGTCAGTCTGTCTGTAAACGGTCGGATCTACAACGCGTCGGTGAGAACAGTTTGCTCTATGCTTGTGAAACCTGGCCTCTCCGAGTTGAGGATGTTAGACGACTCTATGTGTTTGATCATCGTTGTCTCCGAAGGATTGCTGACATCCAGTGGCAACACCATGTTAGTAATGCAGAGGTTCGGCATTGTGTGTTCGGGCACAGAGACGATAATGCAATTGGTGTCACCATCTTGAAACACCGACTTCGGTGGCTTAGACATGTTCTACGAATGTCGTCCCAGAGAATTCCAAGTCGAGCATTATGTGGCGACTCTGGCACTGGTTGGAAAGAACGGAGAAATAGTCAATGTATGATATGGTGTCGCGGTATGAAAGAAAGCTGCAAGGGACTGGCTTCTGTTGGTCCTTCACGGCTTCCTGGTTGGGGTCCTAGTGATGATGCAACACAGTGGCTAGAGACGTTATCAGATATGGTTCAGAATAGAAGCCAGTGATCCTGCTGTAACTTTGTTTTACCTTCCTTATAAAAAGTGACCGTAACTTCTTTGATTGAAAGGATCCTTTCTGGTTGTACCTTTCTGTTTCCCCCATTATTATTATTATTATTACTATTATTATTATTATTATTTTTAATTACACTAATCTATGGTTGTTATTGTTCTTCTCTTTTTTCTTCTACACTCCTTACCTTCTTTTGCTTCTCTTCCCATTCTCATTGTTTTGTGTGGCACATATATATTTGGCGCTCCTTTGTACCAATATTTATGTATTTAAATAAAATAAAATAATCATTCCTAAAAGTTTACATTATCTGACGTGTAAATTACATGCCACGTTACTGATAGCGCTCCCATAAAAGTAAATTCAACTTAAAGTACATTTTCATTGAAGCATCCCTTTCCTAATTTACATGGTTCCTTATTTATTTTTAAAGTATCAGGGTATTTCATAGTTTTCAAGGTTCATTGTTCGTTTTGAATCTGTAATTGTCACCAATAGTTTTATAACTCCAAGTATTTAAATATTTCGTAAACAAAACTTACTGTTGTGTATTAACTGGTTACTCTAATTTTCTCATCACTTAGCTGTGGGATGTATCTCGTAAAGGCTGCATAAACACTTACCGTGGTCATACTGGTTCTGTTAACATGATTCGCTTTTCTCCTGATGGGAAGTGGATTGTTTCTGCTGGTGAGGATGGAATAATTAAAGTAAGCTGTTACTGAAATGTTTTTTTAAAAGAATATGAAACTTGTATACTTTTGTAAATAACTCCATCTTCCACTTTGAAGTGATTGATAACTTGATTTACCACACGAGTTCGAATGTATTAACTGTTTCAACCATTTAATTCAAACTTTATAACCCCTTGTTTTTGTTGTTGTTGAAATTATGAGGCCTATCTGTACCTATTCATAGAGTCAGAGTTTTTAATACAAGTCGTCGATTAAGTAAACTATTGTTTCTTAAAAGTGCATTGTCACCCTCAATACAGAAGTTGGGTGCAGATGAATACACCAAAGAGTCATTAGGAACTTTACATTAGTTGTTTGTGTGAAATGAACGATGACATACACAGAAATCTTTCAGATTACTATCAGATGTAAGATGGGAACATCACTCCATATTTGAAAGCTCTAGGTCTTAATAATTTATGAAACAAAATATATTTTCAGAACATCCGCCTGTGATAAAATCTTTTAATGTAGAGATAATCGATCAAGTTTATTTATTTTTGAAGCTATCGTTTGACAAACCAATATTAAAAACGTAGCTTTACCAAGTTATTTTGGTTTCACAAAATGGGACTAAAAATAAACAGATATAAATGGTAGCCAGTAGTGGAATCCAGGACGTGCTTTTCCTCCAGCTCGGGATTCGTAAGCTGGATGTACCTGGATCTCAGATTTCATGTTCACTCCAAGACTAAACCCAGTACCGTCCGCTTCAATCGCTGTCGAGTTATCCACCTACTTATCGAGTCTAGATAGCCACTAGCTTGTGCAATAGGGTGAGGTTTAATTCACTTTTGTCTTGTTTGTTTGAATCTCCCCACAGACGTTTTGGACTACAGTTAATCAGTCTCTTATTGGCATGTGTGCATCCTGTACGAATTGCCTCAATATTGCCCTCAGTCACAAGCATTATAAGCATAGTATATCTGGATTTCTGCTTTCTTAGAGCGACAGCAACAACTGCATAATTATCAGCTAAAAATATAACTACTCAAACATGAGTTCTAATTCTGTTATGACTTATGACCCTACTAATTTATCACGTCATTATTTATTTATTTATTTGAACACATAAATATTGGTACAAATGGGCACCGAAGACATATGCGCCACACAAGTTACTTGATTTATGTGTGGGCTGTGATACTTCCCGGGTGCCCAGACCGAAGCAGGTAGTTTTCTTAGTGGGCCACATCCGGAGCCTTTGACCTAAAGGTCTGACCCACAGGGCAGTGGAGCATCGTGAGGAGATGCAGTCCCATGTTAGCCGGTGAATAATTGTTGGTTTATACGCCATTTGTTCCCTCAGGATACTGGAGCCAATGTGCACCATTGTTTTAGAGTCAGGGTTTTCCAACTCCCCTAGGTGGACCCTCCATGTCTATCAACCCAGTCAAAGTGCCGGACATTCGCTTTTCATCCTCTCAATTTCGTAAACAACAATAATACGGCGAGGAGGCAGTAAGATCATCAATTAGACACCGACTTATACAACCAGACTAATGACGCATAAACTTGTAAGAGCAGTCTACAGTTCTTATTGGTCCTCCGAGATATTAGCTTCTCACCTAACCCAGCCGGTTCGGGGCAGACGGCCAATATCAGCCTCCATTATACGAATCATTGAGAGTAGTAAGTCGTATAATATTAGTTGATAGGTCAAATAAAAGCTTATGATAACAGGAATATAAATATGCATATAATATAGTTACTTAAAGATTATATGTTGCTATTCATCCTTTTCATGTCTGATTTCAATTCTCGACGTAGTATGTTCTTCGACCTTCCTCTTTTCCGTTTCCCATCAGGATTCCAAGTTAGCATTTGCCTCGTGATGCAGTTTGGTGATTTTAAAATCCGTTTATTCATGATTTCAGCAGCCGTATCTCTTTTAAGTCCGATATTCATAAAAAGTTTTCATTTGGACCGTTATTGCATTTTCAGGATTCTGTCTTGTTGTTAAGTTCCTATAAACAAATCTAGGTGGTTAACTATTTCTGATGAATATCTGTTGAAGTTAAGGTAGTTCTTCATCTAGCGTGTTATTAGAACATATCCGCCTTGTCTTAGGGGATAAAGAGTGAATTTTCTCTCTTTCTACTCAATGTGACTCAGGTACGGAAATTCGTATACTGACCATTCGAGGTCGGTTTTTTATACATAGATCTTTGTAAGGAACCATCTGACCTTATTTTCAACCGGACATCAAGAAAATGCGATCCCTCGTTCTCCTTTGCTTCCAATGTGAATTGAATTGAGTGATGACATTTATTGAATCAATCCAAAATTTCACTGGAATCCATATCTTCACAAATAATGAAAGTATCATCCACATATCTCCTATACAAATGAAATGAAGCTTGCTTTTGCGTACTAAAAATAAGTTGCACTATTGAAAAGTTTTACTTATAAGTAATTACATCTTAGATTGTTATACTAAATGCTTCTGATGAGAAATAAGTGGTGGAAAAGCATGTTATTTATCGTGTTCTACTCGATCTAGTAATCCGTATGTTGACGATTCGACTGTAACCCTTACTACTACTAAATTAAATTTGTTCTTTAAACACCGTATATATATATACGAAACTTGTCGTTTTAACACTAGTGTAATTCTTTTTTTTACAAGAATTTGCTGAAATTGGCGTTATAACGATAAAGTGGTGAATTATGTCTGTTTATCACTGTACTATTTCTTATTGCTGTTTCGAAATTTCGTTGGTTCTTACTTCAAATATCGAAAATCCCCACTTTGTCCTAATTTTTATTTCAACCAATAGCTTTGGGATTTATCAGCTGGTCGACAGTTGGCTGAATTAGTCGGCCATACTGGACCTGTTGTTGCAGTTACATTTCATCCTACAGTTCTTCTGCTTGCAACTGCCTCAGCTGATCATACTGTCCGTTTGTATGACTTGGAAAATTTCACACAAGTTGCCGTCACTGGACCAGAATTAAACGCCACTAATGTGAGGCGTATTGCATTTCATCCGGATGGTGTGTGTTTGTATGTGGCTACAAACGATTATCTCAGAGTAAGTTTGTGTCTAGGCATATATATATATATATATATATATATATATATATATATATATATATATATATATATATACCGTTAGTTTTATGGGCTAGTCAACATTAACTCTTTGAGCTTGTCAAGTCCCGTAACCGAGTTGTATTTTCAACACATAGAATTGAAACTTTGTATTTGAAATGGTGTCTCTTAACACAATATTTGAATAAGTCACTGCCAAAATTTTAGGATAATGAATAATCTTTTTTAATAACGAGTGCTTACATGTATTTATTGCTATGAATTGACCAATATCATGTTTTAGTTTACGGTGCTTGTCGATTCTCATTGAGTGAGACATACTGTAAATCAAATAATGTACCACGGTGAACCGATATAGTTCTTTTCGTAAATTTGTGTATAATGAATTAAATTTTCTTGCTTTAAAATCACTTTGGTTATCGTTCACCATTCATGTTCATCGAATGCATTCTGCTGTCTGAAAATTCAGACTTAACCAGAAGATAGCTACCATTAACAATACAGATAAAATAATTAAAAGAAATTTCCTCTTATATATTCTTCTTGAATTATTTGTCGTAGTCAAATTTAGGGTTATTTCCAGTACTCAAAGTAGCTTGTGTATGTTTTACAGAGTATTCTTTAATTATAAAGAAATGATTATTCCCAAGCTCTGAATTGTCCCAATCCTATCTTTTTGTCTTATAACATTGTATTATCTGACCTGTCCTTGTATAATCAGTTATCTGGCTATTCATATTCATTTGTACTAGTGTACAAAAAGGTTGCCAAAACATTTCACATGCATTTCTTTATGTAAGATGTTGAGAAAAAATCAAATTTATTACAACCACTCATGTACACTTCGATACAGAGAAGTAAGTCATATGTTTATATTTTCAGTATAGGGTTGTGGAGACTTGGATTTCATCGAGATTATAAACCAGTTTAAATTAGGCCACTATTTAAAGCCTAAAAGCAATGGATGGCCATTTTGTCCTATTATGGGACTCCTTAGGAGTGCACATTCACAATAACTCACTCAGGACTCAAAACCAGGACCTTCGGTCTCGCGCACGAATGCCTAATCTCTAGACCACTGAGTCGACATCTAATGGTGTGTATGTATTTAGTGGTTGTTACATGTTAATTTTCCATACTACTGTTTTATAAGTTAGTATAATCTTTCTGTTCTAATATCATAATGAATAACTATTTATTTATCATAGATATATGATTACGAGAATATGTCTTGCCTAGAAACTGTACACGTTGGTTGGCGTGCTGGTGGCGGTTTGGACGATATGGCTGTTGCTCCAAGTTTCAATCAACTTGTTGGTGTATGTATCTCAAATTCACTAATTACTACTTATGTTGTGGATGTGAAGTCTTGTATACCATTCACTGCAAATTATTCAGATAATATTGCCGAGTCAAATAAAAACGTTTGTGTACAATCAACTCAGTTGAATACCACCAGTGTGAATACATCAACCAATTACAGTGATAATGACAATAGTAATAGTATTCCTACTATCCATCCTGTACAACAGATATGTGGTAATAGTAATCTTGCCAATTATATGCAAGTAAGTTATTTGACGTTCTACTATACTTCTATTTCATTAAAAAGTAAAATAGTTCATATATCTAATATTCATCTACAAATTTATCTGATGAACTATAAGCGTCACTTCATGAAATCTAGTAGTTCTACTCAGCTTCTTTAAGCGCTGTATATTGAAAGAATCAACTGATCGTAATCTCAAGGGTTGTGATCACCCTACTCATTATTGCGAAAAATATGTCACGTGTCGTTTGTACGTTTCTCACCTACTCTCGACTAGATTTTTTTCAAGCTTATGTTTTTTACATCATTGGATGAAGTTATTAGTAGTGGAGATTAAGAGTTCTTGATTCAATCTCAACAGGAATCTCAAATACGGATTATTGTACAATTAAACAATAGTTCCATAGTTATTGAGAATTTTCAATTGCTATATAGCAGGAGATATAGATTGTTAGTGAAAACCCAAGTTAAAAATTTTAAAAACATTCTGTTTTGAATCTGTCGATGACTGTATAACAAAATGCTTATCTTTCCCTTCTCAAACTCTTGTATTCTCTCTATCCACGTTTTCCCAAATTTCATTACTTCAAAAACTGTTGATATGAAAAAAATAGATTATTACCATTACATTCAGGAGTAATACGTAGACTAAGCGCGTAAAATTTCAACCACTAATCGAATTTATCTCTTAAACTGGAAGAACACTGGGGATGTATTGATGCAGTATGCACTTTAATGAGGCTATAGCTGTTCAGCGATAAGGTATCAGTCAGCTTCAATCCAAGTCGTTAGTTTTTCAAATATCCAGTAAACCCATTTTAAAATCCAATTTTACTGAATTTGTTATATTTATTATCTAGTGAAAGACTTGATCATTTGTAATCAAACTTATGTACACATCCTATACATTAGAATGTGCTTGACAAATTCGCAGCTTATTGATTTAGATACTGAACTTTCAACCAGTGGGTTATAGGCTTGTAAAGTAGTAGTGCCACAATTCTCACACAATCTATACATAAACAGTTATCGAATTACCGTTTTTGCTCGTTTGTTTTTTCACATAGTAGTCCAATTCATTGAACGATAAACTTTTCTTGATATATATATATATATATATATATATATATATATATATATATATATATATATGTTGGGTAGTCTCATATGTTTGTAATTGTAGTTGTAGTCCTTGTGTAGTTTTGCTATTTCATTGATTTCGGTATTAACTTTACTCTGATTTATCATATATCCTACCATTGTACTTAGTCTAGTTAACCTATCTTGGTGATCAAAATCTACTTCTTTTTTAAAAATATTTGTAACACTTATGTATTTATGTTGCCATTTTGAAATAATCCATAAACAATACACTGTTGTCAGTACGTAAAATAGGTTTATTCAATTTCACAAATATATTTCTGATGAAAAAGCAAATCAATCGATTGAAAATTTTTGGTGATAGGTAACAACATAATCAGTTGACAAAAATCAAAACGAAATACTGTTAGCGGAACATAGACTGGATTAAAGCAAGCTCAATGCACGATTGCTTTGGTGCACTCTGATTGGCTGATTCTTATCCAATCAGCACTAGCCGATACTTGGAGAATACTCTAGAAATCTCATGTAAAAACTATAAATATACCAACGTTTTTGCTATTGTGCTTCTTACTGGCATCTTACTTCCATCTAACCTTGTTATTTGGAATATAATCTCTTTCCTGTTCAACCGTGTTCTGATTTGGGGACTTGTCGAGTGAATCGGTGTCTGAGAATACTAAGCAATAGGAATAGCTGGGTCATAACCGTAAGAAAGAGATTATAACAGTGACGACGGGGAAAAAGTAAAACAAATTCAAGATGCCCATATCAGATGACCAGCTTAACCGAATACTACAACAACAGCAAGCACAACTTGATGCACAAATGCGGCTGTTGGAGACTGACTCAACAGCTCAACATACACAGCTCGAGTTCACATGCTATTTCAAGTACGTCTTGTGATGCAGTTGCTAGCAGCATCCCAGAATTCATCTATGATCCCGAAAGTGAAAATACTTTTCTCACGTGGTCCAAACGTTGGGAAGATACATTTAGAACAGAATTCTGTAACCAAGACGACGCGTGGAAGACCCGATTGTTGGTACGTAAGTTGGGAAGCAATGAACATGCACGTTTTGCTGACCATATATTGCCAAAGTTACCTCGAGAGCTTAGTTTCGAAGAGACGGTAACTCAATTGTCAGAGATATTCGGTGAGTCATCCTCGTTGTTTAGTATTCGATATCGGTGTCTAAATTTGGTGAAACGCGAAGCCGATGAATATGGTGTTCTAGCAGACATTGTCAACAGAGAATGTGAACGGTTTAAGTTACGCTCGTTGACATATGACCAATTTAAATGCTTAATATTCATCAAAGCTCTTCAGTCACCACAAGATGCTGAGATCAGGACTAGACTTTTAGCTCGACTGGATCAAGACCCAAACGTCACACTCAGAACATTGACAGATGAGTGTAAGCGTCTACAAAGCATCAGACACGACAATAAGTTGATTGGACAGTAAATCTTAATTTGATCGGCGGTAGTGTCAATGCTATTACTAGGTTAAATGTTCAGAAGCCGGTAACAACTCGTAACAAACCAAGGACTATATGCTGGTTATGTGGTGACTGGCATTATGCACGATTCTGTCTATTCAAGAAGCATAAATGTCAGGTGTGTAACAAACGTGGACATAAAGAAGGTCATTGTCCACCGAAGCGTACGTCTCAGCTTAAGAAGAAGAATAAACGTTCTCGACATGTGAAAACAGCCGAGTCTAAATCTCTTTCGCTGGTAGCTGCCTTTCAAACAAACTATGACATTCGGAGAAAGTATGTTACCATTCAGATCAACGGCATATCAGCTCGTCTTCAAATTGACACGGCATCAGATATCACGTTAGTGTCTAGAGAAACGTATAACTTGCTGGGTAAACCGCCAATGAAACCATCTAAGAAAACGGCTAAAAACGCACCAGGTGGTGTGCTAAAACTGGTTGGTGAATTACAGTGTGAATTTTCCTTCAATGGAACTAACTGTACAGGAATATGTAACCTAACAGAACGGCCGAACCTTGATCTTCTTGGTCTAGATATGTTAGACAAACTTGGAATAATGGATATACCAATTAACAGTGTCTGTAACGTATCGTGTTCATCATTGGACACCCCAGTACTTCCAAAGAAGATAGGTAAAAGGTTACTAGAAAAACTGAAAAGAAAGTTTGCCTCTGTTTTTCAGAATAGCCTTGGCCACTGTACCAAGATGAAAGCGCACTTACCAGTGAAACCAGATGCTATACCTATTTTTCGCCCGAGACGTCCTGTACCATATGCTGCTCTTGAGCTAGTCGACCAGGAACTTAATCGCTTGCAACAGGTGTAATCCGACCAGTTAACTACTCTGCATGGACCGCACCGATCGTAGTGATTAAGAAGGCCAATAGGACTATACGCATATGTGCCGATTTCTCGACCGGTTTAAATGCTGTATTAGATATATATCAGTATCCATTACCAGTTCCTGAAGACCTGTTTGCCAAGCTTAATGGTGGTACATGCTTCGCGAAAATAGACTTCTCCGATGCTTATCTCCAAGTGGAAGTAGATGAAGACAGTAGAGAGCTTCTGACCATTAACACTCATCGAGGGTTATTTCAATACACCCGTCTACCATTTGACATCAAGACTGCACCCGCCATCTTTCAGCAAATAATGGATACGATGCTAATAGGTATACCTGGTACAGCAGATTATCTAGATGATATCTTAGTTATGGATTCAACTGACAGTGAACTTTCTGATCAACTACACCAAGTCCTTAACCGAGTGTTGGAGTATGGTTTCCAACTACATGAGGAAAAATGTATCTTCTTCATGCATTCGATTAAATACCTTGGTTTTATCTTAGATAAGAATGGTCGCCGACCAGACCCTGCCAACATCGAAGCCATTCAGAAGATGCCTGCACCAACTGATGTTTCTTCATTAAGATCCTTCTTGGGGTTAATCAGCCATTACAGCACATTCTCGCTTGAAATGCATCGAGTGAGAGGCCCCTAAATGAATTACTATCAAAAGATAAACCTTGGCGGTGGTCAGCAGAATGTCAAGCATCTTTTGACAAAGTCAAATCAATGCTCAGCTCAAAGATTCTTTCGACGCACTTCGATCCCAGCTTGGAAATTTTTGTTGCATCTGATGCATCTAGTCATGGAGTTGGAGCAGTGATATCTCACATATTTCCGGATAAATCAGAAAAGACAATTGCCCTTGCTGCCAAATCACTTACACCAGCCGAGAGAAACTACAGCCAAATTGAAAAGGAAGCTCTTGCAATCATTTTCGCTGTCAAAAGATTTCATAAAATGCTCTATGGTCGTACATTTACTCTACTGACAGATCACAAACCTTTGATTGCAATATTTGGTTCTAAGAAAGGAATCCCTGTTTATACGGCTAATAGACTACAGCGGTGGGCGACAATGCTCCTGAGTTATGATTTCAATATCAAGTATCAGTCGACAAATACTATCGGTTCAGCAGACTCTCTCTCTCGATTAATTGGAGTTCAACATCCTGGACCAGAAGATATAATCATTGCCTCCACAGCAGTAGACCCAGAAATACGAAGTATAGTGGCAGATACCATTCGAAACACTCCAGTTTCGTCTGATGAAGTCAGAGAAGAAACGCTTCGAGACCCAACCCTACATGAAGTTAGAAAGTTCCACCTAGAAGGGTGGCCCTCGAAAATCAGTTCCACAGAGCTTCAACAGTTTTACCAGCGAAGACTCTCTCTTTCAATCATCGATGACTGTCTGCTGTTTGCCGAACGTGTCATAATCCCCAAGAAGCTACAACCAGCAGTGCTTGAACAGTTGCATGCAGGACATCCTGGAATAAATCGCATGAAAGCACTAGCACGAAGTTATGTATACTGGCCGCATTTACACACCCAACTGGAGCAGCTATCCCGTTCGTACTAAATGTGCATTAGCAACAAAAGCACCACGAAAAGCAGAGCTGCAATCATGGCCAATACCAGTCACCGTGGCAGCGTATACATTTGGACTTTGCTGGTCCACTTCATGGACAAACTTACCTTTTGGTGGTTGATGCATATAGCAAGTGGCCAGAAATTTTTCTCATGGAACACCCGACTGCAAGCTGCACAGTCAGTAAACTACGTCAACTATTCAGTCGTTTCGGAATCCCGGAATCGATAGTTAGTGACAACGGAACACAGTTTACGTCCGAAATCTTCTCACAATTTTGTCGGCAGAACGGAATCCAGCACCTCCAAACACCTCCATTCCATCCCCAATCAAATGGCCAAGTGGAACGCTTTGTGAGTACATTTAAAAATGCTTTAAAAAAATCAAAAGGGGAAGGGACCACTGAAGATATCTTAGAGGGATTCCCGCTTATTTATCGCTCTATACCGAACCCTCAGACGATTAACGGGGTCTCCCCAGCAGAAGCTCTATTTGGCAGAAACGAACACATTTCGATGTCATCCGTCCTACGCCAGTACAAATACAAAGTAAAATATAGTGGTTGTACTTCTATATCAGATACCTTTATTCGAACAGTAGAAGAATAACGTGGATCGCAGAATAAAATAAATTCACTCCATTTCATGCCTTCATACCAGCTGCATACAGCCTGAAATTACATGGAGTAATATATTTATAAACCGAGATTTAACTTGCTATAGTCAGTAAAGTTTCAGTGAATGTCCAGAACGGAACCAAAAATCATAAGAAGGGGTATGCAGCTGATATAAAGGCATGAGATGGAATGAATTTATTTTCTTCTGCAATCCACGTCGTTCTACTGTTCGATTTTTTCAAGGGAAATAGTTGCATGAGATCCCTTTACTTTTGAACAATTACGACTATTTCAAATTATTGTTGTATGCCATTCTAACAATTTATGTTATGGAAATTGCACTGACAAAGCTAGGATAATTATCACAATTTTATCCGGATTTATGTCGCAAAATAAACTGCTTTAGATTCTTCATCCAGTTGACCGGTCAGCCAAAGAAACTAGTCACAAATGTAATACTAGTAAGATGTTTAATTGTTATAAATATATGATTAAATTCATTATGGGATTTATTTTAGTTTTGTATTTAATTCAGAAGAGTATTTGTACACTCGTTACAATGTCCATAAAATTGTGCTTAATGCCTTTTCTGTCCAACAGAGTAATGAACGTCCATTTACTCGTTGTGGTTCATCTCCATCAAAAGCTCTAAGTTCTATAGGACGTAAAAGTTTCTGCCTTGTCGCTGAAGAAAATCTTCAAAATGTTATGAGTGTGAGTTCCTAACTTTCTTTTATCCATTTTCGGGATTTTATACACTAGATTTTTTTATTGTACAATTTATACTCTAAAGCTCAACTATCATATTTTCTCATTACATGGAATATACATATCATTTTCTGTTGGATAGAGGTTTATGTTTATTAGCTAAATTAGCTGCAGATCATATGTTCTTTTTTGTGTGGCCAGCGTATCTTACTTCAATTCGGATGAACGTATGACTATGTTATGGATATAAATCTTCCATTTAACTCCAAAGTGGGCTGGTACTTAATCTTAAAGTCATAACCCAAGAGTGTAGTTCCCCACCGTTTCAGTCTGTTTACTGTGTATACCAGAATTCCTTTCTTCGACCCAAAAATGGCTAGTAATGATTTATGGTCAGTTAATAGAGTGAACTGGCGTCCAAATATCATCTCATGAAACTTCTTGACAACGAAGATGATCGACAACCCTTCCTTCTCGACCTGACTGTAGTTACGTTCCGCTGCAGTTAACGATCTAACCGCATGTGATATAATTTTATCAGATCCATCTGGCATGATGTGAGAAGTAATTGCTCCAATGTCGTAGTTTGAAGCGCCTGATGCTAATACAATGGGTAAGGATGGATCTTAATGGGTGAGAAACATCCAAGACTAGTAATTTTTTGATTTCCTCAAAAGCAGCTTGACAATTTGCGGACCAATCCCATTTTACACTTTTCGCCAGAAGGTTATTTAACGGGGCACGTAGGTGATGAAGGTTAGGAATAAAAGCTCCATAATGACTGACTAGTCCCAAAAGGGATCGTAGTGTGAGAACATCCGTCGGTCTAGGCATAGTTTCTACTACCTGGGCATTCTCCGGATCTGGTCTTCTGCCATCTTTGTCGATTATAAACCCGAATTAGCGTACCTTTGCATACAGAAGTTTCATTTCTCTGCACGGAGCCGAAGTTTATATTCGGCTATACGCGACAGCACTTGGTCGAGCTTCTTTCCTAAATCTATCATATCCCCCCTCCCAACCAAACAAGTTGATGAAGCCTGGTAGGCCCTTCTGGAGAGAAACAGGCCACGTCAAAGCACGGAACAACTACCGGGGCTAGAATAGCTGTCTTTGCAATCCGTTGGATTTTGCTGTTGAACGAGCAACATGCATCACTTTTGTAAACTTTTTGTCGTTTCCCAATCCATATGTAATTGTGCTGTGTTTCTCCGTGGATTTCGTAGTCAGATTGAGGATATCGGTAAGAGTGGGTGGTTAGCCCGATCTCCACCACCCGGGTTACCGCTCACGTTAGTTCATGAATCATTCGTCCCAGTATCCAGGAGGCACGACGCGGACGTGCGAGTCGGATTTTGTCTCCTCTATCATATCTACTCCCATAATTATTATATCATCCAGATAGGATGCAGCATCTGTAACATCTAGTAACATAGTATCCATTACTTGTTGAAATATAGATGGGGTCATCTTGACTCCGAAAGGTAGTCGATTATAGCGAAATAGGTCCTTGTGTGTGTTTATGGTGAGTGAATCTTTACACTCATCAGTAGCAGAAATTTGTAAATATGCTCCCGATAAATTCAACTTGGCAAAGAGCTTACCTTCATTCATCTTAGCAAAAAGGTCTTCAGATATAAGGGATACTGATGAGTTTCTATGGCTTCATTTAGCCCGGTTGAGTAATCGGCACATAAACGGTGCAGCCCATTCTGAGAAATTACCCGGTCCAATGACACCCAGTTTATGAAGTCTTTCTAGCTCTTGTTCAACCACTGTCAGTGCAGCATATGGTACAGGTCTTTTGGGTCGAAACACTGGCTTTGTTCCCTGTCCAAAGGTAAGAGCAACTTTAAATTTAGTACATTCTCTAAGACCCTCACTATAAACCATTTTATGTTGTTTTAATAATATTTCCACTGAGTTTTGCTCTTGTACTTTCGTTGTACTGACATTGTTATAGATCAAGTTTATGGGACGGTCTGTTAACTTCAGCCCTTCTATCAAGTTTCAATAAGTCGAGTGATGGACATTCTGTCGAAAATATTACTCTTTTCTCCGTGAATTCCTTGACTGTGACTTCACAATGGATCTCACCAGCAATGCTTAGCATTCCCCCGAATGCACTATATGCTGATTGATGAGTTGAATATATATTCGCGGTCTCCCAATTTTCTCCCACGTTCTTCTGCTCATAAGTGTTATATCTGAAGCTGTGTCTAACTGTAATCAGACATCATACCCATTAATCTTGAGAGAAACATACTTTCTGCGGTTATGAGAGCTGGTCCTGTTAAGAGCTACCGTTACTTTCGCGGTTTGAATCTTTTAGAATACACTTTCGGTTGACGGTGTTTCCGAGTTTTGCAATAACTTTCTTTGTGTCCTTTTATGGAACACGTAGTACAACGATGATTTTTAAACGGACAAAACCTTTCTAAATACCAACCGCCACATAACCAGCATGGGGATGACGGTTTGTTGCTGTCATTACGATAATTGTGTGGGCTAGAACCTTGTAAGACTTTTCTCTCCACTGCATTGACCTGAAGGATCCGGGTACCGTTTTCTACCATCGAGGTATCGTGCTTCAAATCCACTAACTTTCGGCATTCGCTAGTTACTTCTTCTAGGGTCATGTTGGGGCAATGTTCGAGCTTGATTAGGACTCTTGTTCGGATGTCAGCATCGTCGGCTGAGCGCAGGCTACAGACAAATACTAGGCATTTAAACAGGTCTTCTATCATGGAAGACAACTTGAACCCATCACATTCTTGGTTAACAATTCCTGCATGTTTCACCCAGTCATCTCCTGGTTCTTTCGTTATTTTCAAACATTGGTAATGGATATTAAATAGAGATGGCTGTTCTCCAAAGATTTGAGACAGGGTTTTAATTGTTTTATCAAAACTAAAATCTCGTGGGTTCTTTGGAAGAATAAAATCACTATAGCGTTCATGTTCCATCGTCCCAAGTGTACTTTTAAGTATTCTGACTTTCGAGACGTCATCCAGTCTGCAGAGATCAATACGGAACAGATCTTCATATTTCTTAAACCAAGAGTCAAAAGTAACACCTACACCATCAAAATTAAATTAATGGATTGCATTAATGAATAAATCAGTATGGGATACTTGTAATTCATTAGAAGCAGGGTTTTGCTAGGATAGACATATTTCCTGCATGAGGGCTTCTATTATTCTGTTTTGAGACTGTTCAAACTGCTTCCACTTGCTCCAAAGAAATATTCATTGTAATTTCCCCCTCGTCACTGATAAGTTTTATAATTGAACGCTAGCTTCGGTTCCTAAGCTCTCTAGTAATCCCCAGGCTAGATCTACACAGCAACTTGAATATGAGAGAAAAAGTGCGAAATATGGAAGAAACACTACTCCAAAGGTTCGTTTTTGTGCAGAAAATTCAGGGTTTTTATAGTATTTTAAATGGTCTTGGGTTTCAGGGAAATCCTAGAACGCTACTAAACATCCAATCAGAAAGTTGACATGTGACTTTTCACTTTCTAGATATTCCTGGCAAAATTTCTAGTGAGCACTGATTGGACAAAATGCTTCTCAGTGTTTTCAGAGCCTTTGTTGGCATTTTTGAGAGGTTTTCTGGATCGTCCTAACAACTTTTGCTACGAATTCATTCTGTATGTTGAGTATTCTCTCTGCTAAGCACATATATCTCAATCATTTGTCCGTCTAATTGTTAATTAAATTTGACACTATTAACTAGCAGTAATATTGAATTTCAACCTAGAAGTGGGCTAATTACACACATCCCTAATGAATGGCATAGTTATGCATTTGCCCCTACGTAAAGTATATGTAATCTTGTCCAAAAATCATTTGATTGTTCTGTTAGTTGTTTGTTCGTTTTTAGACAAGGTGAATTGTTTCACTAACTGGTTTCGATTTTTTCTGTAATCTATATTAACACGCAGATTTCCTCTTCAACCGTATATTTTATTTTTCAGGAGGATCCTAACGATCCTGATGCACATTTACCTTATCAACCTACAACTGAGGATAGTGAATCGCTCAATACAGCTGATATAACTGATCCAGATGAATATGATAGGATATTTAAACCACATCACACAGTTCCACGAAGTCCTTCTCAAGTAAGGGCTATGACTTCTAGAAGAAACGTTTCAAGTGAATATGGAACTGACCCAATCACAAAGCTAAATTTCGGTCTCCCTCCTTCATCACCAAACATTGTAAATCCCACACCTCATGAAGCAAAATGCGTCCAGTCAAATATCCTATCAGACAGATTCACTTCGGATAAACCATTTACACCTCCGAGTACCACTTCAGCTTGCATTTCCAGAAGACCTCATCAAACTACTATCTCACAAGCCGGTATGTTTTATTTATTTCAGCATTCCTTATCCTGTTTTTCCACAAATATTTATTTGGTAGGCAGAAAATACTTTTTTTCTAATCCTCCGACAAGCTTCTTTTCTTATATTTGATAAGTTGTTAATAAAATCTTCCTGACAAAAAGAGTTTCAGTTAAGAGAGATGGTTTGTAATTATTAATGAGTAGTCAATAATCATACTAGAGTTGGAAAATTTTTATTGCCTTCGAGAATTAAATGACTTCCTAGAAAAGAAATGTGCTATTCTTATATCTCTGGTACTTATCGCTATCAGATTTATTCATATCTCAAGTACTTCTCCTGCACGCCTCTCACTATGCCATTGATCAGTCTTATCAAATATTTAGATTTTTTCCGTGTGGAAATAAAACCAGTCAGTTGCACCCAGATAGACCTACCCTACAATTTCCAACTTGCAGATAATGTGTTTGGTGAACTCTAATTCTACGCAGTGTAACATAATACTGAATTAATATACCTTTTGACGATAAATCCAATCATCACTTCTTCTTATGATTTGTCAATTTACCAACTTATGTATTAAGATATAGTTCGAGTTTACTTCTGAATTAGAAAGTTTAGTTGAATCAAGTGACTAAATCTAGAGTATCTGAGTGAAATAAAATTTTCTTGTTTTCAATCTTTGTTTAAGCTCGAATAATTTCAAATTCTCCACACCCACCGGAAGCGATTGAAGTGGAAGATTTTCTACCTGTAAGTTGTGATTCTTTAAGACCCAAAATATAGAAAACTAGTCCTTACATTGTAAGTTTTCTCCTGTTAAAATATGAAAATGATATCCATGTATAAATATGGCGTTGTTACTGAATTATTTGGTGGTCATCAGTTGTTTTGCTAAGTCTTTAAGATTGGGTACTTGTCCTTTGAGAACTTTAAACTTTCTCGTAGACATGCTGGATTTTATAATCACTGTTCACAAGTACCTATTTGTTATGATGGCGTGAGGAAATAATTATTTGTATCAGAAGGGGTTTGTGCAGATTGTAGTAATTTTAAACAGTTGAGATCATGAGTCAATTGAAGCTATACCACCATGGAAAACCTGGAAGCACTAGACATACTAGTAGATAGACTGACAGGCATTGGTGTGTCACATATATACACATATTTCTCTTCCCTTTGTACTTATTTGATTATCGGTCTGATTGTTAACTAATAAACCTATTAGTCAAGCAAATCACGTGTTTTTGGTGTGAGTTGTCTTGATGCTAAGTGAAATAGTGCTGGCTGAGTATCTTATATCACTAGTTCACTGTTCGTTCTAAACAGTATAGTGTCTCATTCGTGTAAAGGTGGGAAGTACGAGCGTTAATTCATTATTTTATGCAGGATAGGACAGTGAATGTATAAATACGTGGATTTAGTACCATTACTATTCACGGCCATTCTGACTTCGCCTGTCTTGTTAAACTTTTAGCAATCACTGCCGACTATGATGGACTTTGCATTGAATCCAGTCCTTCAAAATATAAAAAACCCGACACATGATAAATCTGGAAGCCTTCATGAACCATCAGAAGCAGAATTGTTATTGCGAATTCGTAAACCTCACGATCCTTTCGTGAAAGTTATGTCATCACGTGTTAAAGGCTTGTCAACTGTTCGTGTGATGTGGAGTCCAGATAGTGTGAAAACAGCTGTTGAGTCTGCATTAATGATGAATGATACTGCAATTTTAGTCGATGTTCTTGGAATATTGGCAAAAAACAGGTAAGTGTTTTCGCTCTTATCATACTTTTAGCTTTCCTATGATGATATTAGTTTATGATGTAGCGACGGCACCATAATCGCTCGTCTATTCAGAATTAATAATTGAATTTGTGAGTCGATTAAAGCTGGACCACTATGGAAACCCTGAAGCACTGGGTTATCATTTCGTCCTAGTGTGTGACTTCTCAACAGCGCACATCCATGATCCCACACATAGGATTCGAACCCAGGACCTTCGGTCTCACACGCGAACGCTCAACCTCTAGACCACTGAACTGGCATCCAACGGTATTAATGTCTAACTCCAACTAATCGTGAATGCACACTGCTGGGGAGTCCCATACTAGGACGAGACGCTCGTTCAGTGCTTCCAGGTTTTCCATGGTGGTCTAGCTTTAATTGATTCATGAATTCAACTATAAAATTACTACAATCTCCATAAAACCCCCTATCTGGTGGTAATATTCGGAATTAGCTAAAGTGATGGTAAGTTGTTTCAGTAAGTAGTGAGAACATTTATCTACTTGACATTCTACATTCTTTCATTGTGTATCATCCAGACTTAAAATTCACTATTCAAAAGAAAGTAAATCCGTCTGCTTGGTTTTTCGATTTGCTTTTGATGGGTCGAAATGATGAATTCCTAAAGTGACACAGTTATTGAAGATAAACACGGAATTGTCAACTAACTCTCTGTTAGTCAATTAGTGTCATAGAGTTAACGTCTTACGGGCTAGTGTTAAATATTTAATTTAAAAATGATTTTTGAAGTATGATGTTTTTCAAAATTTGTTGTAAGAATATATGCTACCAATTTAAGAACCTTTCTGTTAAACGATCGGTTTATTAGGGGGTTTTTCACCTCTCAGTTACTCAACGGGGTTCATATTAGAAGCGAAAAGATGAAGGTAAGTTCTCGTTTTGAAAGTTCGTTTGAGGGCGTATCTAATGAAAAAAATTCATTCGTATATGCTAATCGTTTTTAATACAAAGATCAATATTTATTTATTTTGTAACTAACTTGTTCGTTTATCTTTCAACGTTCATACTTTTGTGTAGAAAATATTTGCATAATCTATGCCTATTATACTTCGTCCATTCATGACAAATTTTATCTGACCCTTGATTTCTTGTTTATCTCTATTTATTCAGTCTACTTTTAACTTCTCAGGTACTTATGAGATTACATTGACTACTAAAACGTCACTAAACTGTTTATTGTTAGGACAAAGGGCAATGTTCAACCTTAAGAATACTGTCAGCATAACAGATAGAAATCTAGGTGGTATTTAGAGTTCTAAATGCACAATGATTGGCTACTGAGTATTGACCTATGCCATGTTTGTTTAGTTCCTAGTGCTGGACGAGTTTTATCAATCAGATTGTAATATGGCCATTAGACAAAGTACCCCGATATTGCTAGCAGCATATTTTGGTATTAGATGTCTGGATGAAACTTTGAACCCTAGATTTCTTTCCAGCTGGTACTCATCGCCAAGAGGTACCTAATGCTCCCCATAAGATTCTGGATTCGTTAGCCATGAAATATCATTTTAGAATTACTAGACATTTTTTTCATAGTCGTAATTACTTTGCCTGCTGATTCTATGTATAGGCAAATGTTTCTTTCTGCTTAATTGGATGCCCATAATGCGATTGTGATTGAATGTTCATTTATTCGGTATTTTTTATTGTTGTTCAGTTATGAGGACTGTCAATTGGTATTTTCATGTCAATTTCATGATAAGTGACCACTCAACTACAATCATCAAGCGACCACCACTTTATTTGTTATTTCAGTGGTCAACTCCTACAATTAACAACAAAAGCCCCCTACGATAACAATTTTTTTCATTAAGCGGTGACTTTTAGATGTAAAAAAGGTAAAAGTGAATTTCCAATGATGATCTTTTTTGATGAAAGCTACGAATAATTGGTCAAGTATTATTCCGAAATCCATTGTGTAAATCTAATTCAGGCTAATTTAATCGTTATTTTCTTTTTAAGAGTTAGTAACCAAATTATTTACATAAATATTGATCTTTGTTCAGATATATTAACAGGATGTCGGATACCTGATTACTAGTCATGTGTTGAGGGACTATCAAAGGAATTTGTAATGATGACAACCAGCAGGCATACTGATTTCAGTCGTCAATTAGTTTTTTCGGATGTGTATTGGTAAAGACTGTTCCTTTGTACTAATAATTATGTGGTCGTGTAAATTTTGTTAATCAGTCCTATTATTTTGTGTTGATGGAACAATTCACACATTCATCACTAATTGTGCTCATTCCATCCCAATTATCATTACAAAGAAATTTCTAGCATAGCATACTATTCTTACAACAGTTATGGTATAGTATCGAATTAAATTATCCAATTATAACCACCAAATGGCAAATTATTTGAGAACAGTCTGTATCGAATAACTGGTTTCACTAATTATCTTAGTTATGTACACGGAATAGTTGTTTTATTAGTGTTGATAAACTTAATGCTTACTAGTTGCGTTAGTAATTCCAAAATTTCTGTTCTTGTTTGACTTTATGAACTGAAGTTGTTCCAATATGTTGGAGTCTAGTGCAAGCAATTAGAACGATTTTTCAGTGCTTTGAGTGATCTGATCCAATTCGCCAGTCCCAGTAACTGTCATGAATAATTTCCAGTTAATTTTGTTATTCAGCAATGATATTTGTTTACTTATTCACTTTCTTATTAGATAAGATAATAACAGAATCAGTAGTTATTTTCATTACCTGTTGATATTAATATTTAAGCTATACAAACTTGTGGGTAATGATCGGATTTTACTACTCTGGATCTTGCTTAACATATAACTCTGTTACACATGACGTCCGTATTTCTTTGTGAACAGACTTTCCTTTTAATTTTCACTCTACACACACACACTCATGTTTCTGATTAGGGGTGTGACGGGTTAGTCATACAGTTTTCTATGGAATCGATTTTAGCTGACCTGTATCTTAGATACATCATAGCTTACATACATTGTGTTAATATTGTACTGTATTATTGTCTGTTGAATTTTTTTCTAATAATTGGTTTAAATACTCTTGTTGTACTGTCGGAGCTTACTTGTTTCTAAAGTTCATTTTGGATGCTATGGAGTTGATCAAACACTGTGTCACTATTCGTTGTGTATGATACGAAGCATTTGATGAAATATTTCATTGTTAACAACGTAAATGGTTGGGATATTTTACACTTTCGTAACAGCTATTTATGTGAGTGAAGGGCTGGAATTCAGCTAGAAGCTGTGTGAAATTCATTATAAAATAAAATCACATAAATATAAAGTTGCTGGTAATTTTAATCAAGTTAAAAGTAACGAATTGTTAAAAATTCTTGACCTCAAACAAATTCCAGATTCTTGGTTTTTAGTAACCTATTCTTTATCACATTATGTTTTCCTATTTTTCTGCCCTAATTACGTAGTTATTCTAATTTGCATTTGATTGCTTTAAAGCTTATATATACTGATTTGATGACATACTATTTCAACCTCTTAAAACCATACATCACTAGTTTGGTGACTTAACTTTTCATTGTTAGTTCATAAGTAGTTAGATAGCGTTTCTCGTCATTACAAGATATATTCCTCCTATCACCCAGAGAATGGATTTGAGGTAAACACCTGGATTTAGTTTGGCCCGTCAAGGTATTTACTAAATACTACATCATTTTCGTATATTTTGTTGGTTATAGTGTCACTTGTCCTCCCTTATATGTGTGTTATTTGTTGTGTAAATATTATTTCATCTCCTTCTAATTATGTTTTCTGTTGGCTTACTTCAATTTGTACATAATTTTCTTATGTTTATTTCTGTTACGGTTCAGCTGTTTTAAGCTTTACATTTATGGTTGTTGTTTTTCTAAGATAATCATTTAGTTAGAATGTAGTCTTTTTTTCATGTGTTGTTCTTCAACGATTAACACATGAATATATCACTTAGGTAAAAGTATATGCATCCCATTAGTATCTGTTTCTTGAAGCTGGAATGTTCCCAAGATTTACTTTAAAACTGTATGTTTTGTGCGTGTACTTCCGAAACCACTCAATTTACGCGTATCACTACTAGACTAGGAACTTCAACTACGTCTACATTTAGCGGTGCTAACTGTTGACTCTTACTTTCCAATGATGTGTACAGCGTTGATCTGCACTTGAGGCTTCCAAACATCAAACAATAGTAATCCAACCACCCAACCAAACGTAAACCTGAACAAACCAATTCATTCTTCAGCAGTCAGAGGGAATCTTACAAGAGAGTTGCATAATGGATACCTCGAACCAACTGGATTAAACCTACCAATCCACACTCCCACTCCATTGATTCCCCGACTTTTTGGTGAGCTAATTTAAGACCTCCGTTCATAGTAGCTACATTCAGGCGATGGTAATAACGACTTAACGAAGATTACACTGTAACGTTTAAGGTCTCTATCCTCCCTTCTGTCACCCACCAGTCCTAAGTCAATTATGATAGAAAACCACCTTTATCTAGTTATTGATTAATAAGTGAAATAATAAATCTAAGCATTTCATGCTGTTTTTTGCATTAAAAAATTTATACAAATGGACTTTCCTCGAAGCCGTTAAAAAATTACCTGGATATTAAATTCCTGTGTGTGTGGTGTATGCTACTTATGTTGACAGGTATAAGTAGTATGTAACATCAGAAGTGAAATACCTGACAACAGAAACTTGGATTGATGAGAACAGGAAGAGAAACTGACAACAATTGGAATAACAACAGAACTGAAAGAATCACGAAACATGTAAAGGACAACTGAGGGAAGATGTGCAAATAATGTATGGTTTTCATATTTTATGAGGACACTTTAATTTTGCATTAAATAATAAGTCAGTTATCCCTACCAAGTTTTTGTTCACTACATATATACCTACCTTTAATAATTTAAATCATATATGCTGAATCATATGCTACCTTTTATCACTTATTTAATATGATTTTTATCATAATGTCTTTATCTTAATATACTTCTTAAAATATTGGAGTTTTATTCCGGTCAACTATTTTATTTTTTGTGCCAGCAAATATTGGAATTTGGATCTAGTCAGCTTTCTGTTACCTCAATTAGTAGAGTTGATCCACAGTAAATATACCACGTAAGTTGCATATGATGTTTGTACATTAATACATAGATATACTTGTCCAGGTATCCTCCATAAAGGTGTACTCAAAAGTGCTAATGAAAAGAGGCTCATATTAGTGATGACAAGGACCTAAAGGGCAATTTAATAATACAATACACTGGTATATTAACTGACCAATTATAATAAATAAAAAATTAGCATAAAAAGCGCAGTTTATTAGTGTAGTACGGATCTAAATGTTACTTACATTTTTAAATTTTTAGAACACTATTTGCAAACTTGGGACATCAGCGAGAAGTTCGTCTGACAACCACAAAGCGTATGAGCTTTGTGACAGTCCTATTTGTTCTGTTTTATGTCTGTGAAACATAGTTTATGAAAGTAGAAGGTATACATAGGTTGCCGGTTTTTGATCATAGGTGCCTTCGAACTATCGCTCGTATGTGCTGAGGTCGTTGGATTTACAATACTCAGATTATATACAGCGTACTAGGTAAGGATAGCAAACTGGTTGACTAGATAGTGAGTGTTTATCAACTAGGGTTGTTGGAGACATGTATTACGTATGCTCACCCACAGCCTACCTCGACGCGGGATGATGGCTGGTATTAGGGTAAACTGGAAAAAAACCGGAGGTGGTCTACTCAATATGTGACATCAGTGTGTGAAGACATTGACTGTTGGACTAAGCTACGCGGGTTGAACCAAACTACTTGGTTGAGGTCCGATATATTAAAGGGTTGTAGAATTTGGGTAGAATGGTTCTGATCCAAATGGGTTTACCTTTATCTTCTAGTTTTTCAATCTCCCATTTTTTTCTTCATGCACACCTTTCTATTTTATATTTTCATATCATATTCCCAATATTTAATCTTGCTTCTTATCATTGCTACTACATTATTTCGATCCACATCGTGCTGATCAGATGTAGCAAATTGGGCCAGCGCACACATGCATCGGGCTTTATTTTTATTATGTCTGTCCGTCCATATCTAGATGTAAAAATTAGACTTGTGGGCTATTTCGTGTAAATTGTTAAGTACCAATTTGTTTCCTTAATTTCCTAAGGTCAGTTTTGGGCGTGCTTCTATCACCTTATACTTCCTTAGATGCTGTTATTAGACTCCTGCAACGAACTGCTCGATCCCCAATTCACTCAAATACACCCTTTTTTAGAACATAAATGAATTTACATATATTCAGATTACCGGGACCAATAAATTGACTAGAGCCTGTATGCTACCCTTCTACCTCACTGTTCGCCTTGTAAAAATATATAGTAAAATTTGAAACGGACTCGCACATTGTAGATCTTTGATCCAGATATCTTCAAGAGAATTTGTGAATACTTTGGTTTCTCCTTCATTCTTTACGCAGAATGGTAACCCCATCGAGACTCCTAAACCCAGTTACCACATCTGAGACTGATGCAACTTTGATTCTACCAACCACCGAATTTCCAAAGCAAAATTTTAATCTGTCGTATGACTTGATGATTGATATTGCCTCCATCATATTATCTGGCCTGGACGGCATAAACAACCTCATATTCCATTTGGACATGGTCGTCGTAATTTTGATAGAGCTGAATCTTCACAATCAGCTGTGACAATTAATGAATATTCCATCGGTATATGACTGAGAATATCACTCTGACAGTTTCCGATTCTGAGTTTTACTTTCATATAGAAGTGAATCCTCTCTTTTCTCAATCGTTATGTATTCTTATAACGGATTTAGTGGATCCATTGTACTTGGATTCAATAGTAAAGTTTGATGGTCATGTCGTGCTCGCCGAGTTGTGTGCTCCATCTGAGTGACCAATGAAGTTGATCCGATACCGTATACAACAAATGCGGAGATGACGTAACTAGTATTTAATTTGTCACTTCTGTTGTTGAGTCCGTTCAATTATTTATTTTGTCGATTAATTTTTTGCATCTACATTAGCCCTAAGTAGAATAGTATTCTGTTCCATTAGTTGGTTTACAATAGTTTAATATTTCTTGTGATAGTATTACCTATACTCTGTCCTACGATATTCTATACTTTTTGGAATCTATTTGTTGCTAACTATGTTCTCTTTTCTGAAGATCTAACCATTCACAATCAAAAAGTCAGTTTTCTTGTTAATTTTTAAGTATTCTAGTTCCATCCCTATGAAGCATCAACATTATATAACTCGGGATGTAGTTTGTAGTCTTTAAATGCATTCTGTATCTTTCCAAACTCTAGTCCAACAATTCATTTTATGAACAAGCACACCTGCACAACAACTGGTCGTTATTTAGTTTCACATCTTTACATTTTCTATCACTTTACTCAATACCCAAATAAACCATTCCAATTGTTAGTTATTTGTCATTCACTTGCCTGTATTAATGTTCAACCTTTTAGACTCGCTGTTGATTTGCTATATTTGGTTCGTTGACATAATATTAGTGACGTCATTTTATTGTATTATTAAATCACCCTTTTTGCGTGCACCCTCATTGGAATAAACTAGACGATAATTAACATTTGATTAAAAGTAACAATCTTTTCTTTTCTCCATCATTACTCATCAATAAGAAAACTAAAGCATATACTTAGAATCTGTTCATTAATGTATACATCTAAATTATCAGATATAATTGTGTTGCTTGTTTGAGAATAATCAACAAAAATTTAGAAATGTCTTATTTTTCTAATGATGCTTCTGAACATGGAAACGTTTCCTCTTTTTGAAATACTTGCCTATCTCATTCACTTTTTAGTCAGTCATACCATATCTGCTGTGCTTTAGTAATTAAGGCGTTAAGCTTTCAGCTGCTAAGTCCCACGTTCGAACCTCACTTCACATACTTAGGTTTGGGCGACTGGATAGTATCATCATCCCTCACATCTGGAGTGTACCCGGTGAATAAACTGGTTTTAAATTTTTCAGTCCTTCGATTTACTGAATACGTGAGGCAACTCTATGTTAGTTGAAGGTAGTTCGAGAATATAAAACTTTATTAGTCTGTACTTCAGCTTGCAAAGAATTATAAATTACAACGGACATTTTGGTAGTATGACTATTGGATATGATACAGTTTTATTGGACTTTTGCTCCTTTTGGTGATTATGATATTGATCACATTTCAATTTTTCTTTTTTTTAAAAAAAAACATGATTTGCCACTCACTTTTTGAATCACGTATAATTTGTTGATCTATTCATTATAATACCGGAAACTTATAGTTTATTGCAGTTGCACATTAAATAACTTTTATGATGTAGACCAACAGCTGGTAGTTTATCATTTTAATTGTTGGTTAATGATTGTCAAAGCATTTTATCTATAATTGTGCAGTTAATTAATATAGTTCTAAATATTTGTAGCAGAACAAACACATTAAGTATTTATTCGAATATATATCTAATATTTGACTATTCACCCTTTCATCCAATTAACTGATTGAATGTATGTTCAGTTACCTGGGTTGAGTCAAGTCAAATTCAGTGGTGGTTAGCTTCATTTCGAATAAATAAAATGGTTATATGTTGTCAAAATAACCCCAATATATCTTTTCTTTGTCCGCCACTTTTGTCAACGAATAAAAGAGTACTTCAAGCATTTAGGAATACACCTTGTCAAACCATAGTGTTTTTAAATGTAGGCTGATATAACTGAAATAATATTTTCATCAATAATCACAACTATTATTCAAAGATGTTTAATCAGGATAATAAAAGCCGTCTGTTCAATAATTATATGATGTGACCATTAGGTAAAATGAAATCTGAGTTTTTAATACTTAACGAAGCCTTGTCTTATTGCTATTCTATGTTTTTACCGTTTATTCTAAAATATCCACTTAGTTAAACTAACACTGATATCGAGTTTGCGGACATTTGTCTAAGTGTTTACACTTTACATTTTCATGCATGATTTTAACCTTATTTTTACATACTCTTTGGTTTTAGTCATGTTGAAACAACTTGTCAAATAGTTCGTGTAATAATCAAAAATTTTGCCCCGGTGATTCGCCAAACTATCGAAGGCCCAACTCCACCTGGAGTAGACTTGATGCGAGAAGAAAGGTTGCGCATTTTTGGGTTTTAACTGTTATTCTAATTCATGTTATATGTATTAGAATGTGTATAGCGTTTTATTACCTGTTTTATAATTGATTCACAAGAATTTATACGCAATCATGCTTAGAACTTATACATTCTTATGTTATATATTATCTAGAAATCATAGCATATTTCATTTGTATGTATATTTATGTTGTAGCTATTTCATCTCGAGCCATAAAAGTCGGTTCATACACGACTGGACGGTTTGGAATCATGATTAAAAAACCCTTCAGTTTCTTAAAGACTGTTTGTTTACTTCTACATTTTTCCCAATATTTAGGTTTTGATTCGTTTAGTTTCACCTACACAACTATACAGCATAAACACAGTTTTATTATTGTATGCTATTCTCATGAAATCGACCATTTAGAAAGAAAAACAACCACTTAGACGAGACTACATTTTATAGACGAACCAATCAGATTTAGGATGACATGTCTCGAAGTTCGGTGCGAAATTCGTTCACCCGTCTGTCTAAATAGTGTTTTGGCATTCTAGCTGATGTCAGTTCGTGATGAAAACCGCAAATTTAATTCCTTACCTCGACCACTAATCGTTAGTCATAATCCTTATTTTTCACACTGCTTTATAACAACCATCTAGCCCTAGCAATTTCATTATTGGGAATTTATGAGTTGGTATACCAATCATTCTCAGTATTTCTCGTTTCTTAAATTTAATTGCTCTGAGTACAGAGTATTTATTGCTTCAAATCTCATCTTCTTTTCATATCTTTATGCATGTGAAAATGTATACTAATTGACAACTGATTCTATCCCAATCATTATATCATCACCCATAATTTTCTCGTGTATAGTTTCTCACTAATCAAACAGTTTTACTAAGTATTAGCACTACACTTGTTTCACTCAGGTTTTTGTTCATTGAGCACATCAAGCGAATGTGTTCTCCTGTACTCCAAATGTTTAATTTAGTTTTCTAAGGTTTAGATTTATAATTTCAGCTGTGAAAATAATTAAACAGAGGTTGCAGTTTTCAGTAAAAATTTGTAATTTCAATTCACATGATATTAAACTTGGTAAGTTCACTTATTCAATGTTTTAACCTTCCATCTAATTTTGTAGACGTCGAAAATGTCAAGAATGCTTGTCCCATTTACTTACAATACGTTCAGCGTTAGGAACTAAAGATGTAGCGAATAAAGCCGGTCAATGCGGACGTGAATTAAACGTGATGTTTCAGCTGCTAGTATGATAATTTACTCAAGGAGGAATGTTTTCCTGTATATTTCTAACTTTTTTCTACTGGGATGAATTAACAAAATTGATTATAAACGCTGTAATCCGGTACTACTGCATTTCGAAGATGAGATTGATGCCACACACAATTCTTGTCTGTTATACATTTGATATTTTATCATTTCGTTTCTTTGTTTTATTTTCGCTGTGAAGCCAATTCCAATGTTTGTACATATATGGTAACATCTGATTGTCGTTAAAGGAAAGTTATGCTATATTCCATTACAGCTTCTTATACACAAATTGCTGTGTCAAAACCAACATCAGAGATGTTTTTGAGCTTAATTTTTAGTCGTTTTTATTTCTTCCTGTTATATCTAGAACTTACATTTCGCTTGTTATATTGCCTACAACTTGAGAACTCGGACGCTTGAGAGCAAGAGTTGTAGAAGTACGGATTTCTGTAGTCGACCGCACATCTGCGTAGATCTATCGTGTCCTTCTGGCTGTGTATTACGTAGACTATGTAATATCTAGAATGTACTCATCAGTATGTGAACTCTCAACAGAAATCTGATCAGATTCATCTGATTCGTGGGAATGTATTCGATCGACATGTAGGTTGTGTATAGTTATATCGATGTCTAGGATTCCAACCATAGATTTTGTAACATTCTGTATCGCAATCTCCATGGCTTATGGAAGATCATTTTCACGATAATATGTAACTTTTGCAGACCCTAAAAATCTCATATTCGAACGGAGAATATTTTCGTTTAACAACATCGATGAAGTTCCTTTCGTTACAGAATGCTTGGCATTTCTATATTGCAGTAGAGTTGTATGTGCTTCGAAGAAGAATTTGCATAATGAGGAAGGCATAACAACACGCTTATTTGAGGACATGATATCATCAGGAGTAGTGTATAACTTCGCGCTTGGAAATATAGAGTGAAAATCCAAGTTTCAGATAAGCATTCCACTCTTTTCGTATAACACTTACTATGCATCCAAAATATCGATGTTTACCTAGTCAGACCTGGATGGCTCAACAATAAATGTTGCACTAGCAGACGGTCTGAAGTGCTATTAGGTTTATCTTGTAATGACTGTCGAGATGTTTAGCGAATATGTTGAATTCGTTTGGCGCATTTGTGCTTAATCGCATGGTTATAAGCACCGTTGACCCATAGAAGCTGAGGAGTTTGTCAAGAACTTTTGAGGATGAGGAATGAACTACAAGGTTTCATAATATGCAACAATGATGAATTTCTTCTCAAATAAATACTTACACCACGAAACAAAGCTAATGCCTTTCTCTGAGTTTGTGAATAAATCCCCTGAGTCAATAACTCTGTAAGTCTTCGACATTTGATGCTGACCAGATTAATTTTAATGGACTCACCTAGTTGAAGGCGCTCGTGACGTATCCACATCAGACCACAAGTGGGAATGTGGTACTCAGTCACTTCTTGATATATTCATAGCCTAGCAAATATATCTTCAAAACTCTTCGCTTCTGATATCACTCAGTGGACACATTTCGATCACAGGTGTTACTGGTTGAGATTTTGTCGAACTGCAAATACTTGTGGCATCATTTCACTCGAAATAAACTTATTTGGATTCGCGGTAACATTCTCTCTAATTAGGCGAATTAATAGAGCAATAATTTTCTGACACTAGCTACATTTCCAGAACCCTGAATTATGAGATTTTACTAGCCTACTTTTATCAAGAAAATACGACTGGTGCAATGGAAACAATTATTATTATAATCAGTTGTACCAGGGACTGTTTTACCGTACTTGTTTGTTTAACTGTACCAAAACATATACAACCTTCCTTCCGTCGACTGTGACCTTGCACGCGCTTACGTTCAGTGATTCCGCTTGTACTCCTTTGGCACTATCTCGGTATTCTTTCGATACCACGACATCGCCAACAAATTTACCACGCTACAACCTATAATCGCCTGATATCTGGTACGCAACCTTCTTGTAGTGATGAACATAGTAAACCGCGACTCGACGCCACACCACAAGATTATCTTGATATACTTCAAGTTCGCCGACCAAAATATAAATTGCTCCTTGAAATATGGTTAACAAAAGTTGTAAGGTCGTTCTTACTGTAAAGACTAAATGCAGTATTAATTGTTGTTAAAACAGATGGAGATTGATTTAGATGAATTTGAATATAACTCAGAAAAATGACACGATTAACACTATCACCGACACGATTCACGACGTTTCAATGAGAAGAGCTACCCCTTTCATCCAGAAGCAGACAAGCTTAAGCCAGTTGTCATCATTCTATACATGTTAAAGATTAGTGATAAACAATAATGATAATCACAACCGCAACAAAATGGATGAGATAAAAATGTTTCAAGTTTACGTGAAAGTTCTCAATCCGCTTAAGGATCACATCAATCTCAACCTCACAGACTCCAGACTGGATGGATGACGGATAATTTCCTAGATCATGTTGCTTTAACGGTATCTGAATGAAAACGACCTGGCGATGCAGTTGTGTCTAATATGCCCTTAAAGATATTAAGTCTAATCCACTTAGAGCCAGCAATACGACAAAAGTACCATATGTGCGCACAAGATATAAAAAGTCACGCTGGTATGTGCTTGAAGTGACCTACTTTAATAAAAAAACGCGGTTAGTGTAATTGAAACATATATTATTATAAGCAACTGTACCAGTGATTGTTTTACTTTACCTTTTTGTTTACTTGTCCCTAAACAACTACTCTTCCGTTGTTTGTGATCTTGTACGAACTCTCGTATGCTCAGTAGTCTCGCTTGTAGATTCCGGCACAATCTCGGTATTATTTCGACACCACGAGATCGCCATCAACTACAGCCTTCAACCGCCTTCTGATATTAAGCCTAAGGAGAGGTCTAACCTGGTGATAAAACTTACAAACTGACCACGCGCTGAACGTCGATATATTAGAAGCTTGCAAACCATCACGTGGATGTTTAACGACTCTTGCCTACATAGGAGCTAAACCAAACCACAAACCGTTGACATAAACGTACGGAACATGTTACACAAACATCAGGCATAAAAAGTAATTCAAATTATAAACTGCCACCTAGTCACTAACATAGAACTATTAGCCTTCTTGATCCGTCTCCTAGGATGTAAACTATGTCTCTATCAAATGTTATAACCAATAACGATGAAGAGACGTTTTTGTAATTCCCACAGCTTATGTGTATATACGTATATAATATATAACAAGTTGTTGAATCTACTCCTCCTCACAACACAATTCTTACCTCAGCCAATCCCATAAGTATTCATGGAACCACCACTTGCGATCTATACTTTGACCTGATGTGATACCTCCCAATTTCTTATTCTTTCGATCAGTGCCCGCTCTCTGTCCAATAAAATTACCTATCAAGCCCGAAAACCGACTAGGAGAAGATATATACTTGATTTATTATTTACAATCTCAGTGAACATCAGTCAAGAGTTTTTTTTATGAGCAATCATAGAGACGTTTTGAGTATTATTCATTCTCTAAACACTATACAGTTGAAATCTAAAGATATAATAATGTACTGCAGAAGGCTGTCTGATCAACAAACCTGGAAGAGGACTGAAACTCCTATTCAATGCTTACCATGGGAATCTTGTTTCACCACAAATAATATTAACACTGCACGTCATCACTTCTACCATAACCTGGCATATTGCCTTGACTGTACTGCTCCAATTATCGGCCATGTGGCTGACAACGCTGATAGGGGTCAGAATACTTTTAAAATCTTTAAGAAAAAGCTGAGAAGATTGAAACACCGCTGGCACAATCATAATTATATATATGCACTTCAGAGTATACTTAACTTGATCAACAGAAAGGTTCCGAAAATACGACGTGGGAAACTCACTGGAAAAACTGTCAGACGCCGTCGCGCTTAGTCTGTGTATTTATAAATGAAGAATTCCTATTCGACAACTTCTCAATCTTGGCTTCCTTGACGAGAAGCGATCATGCCGTCGTAGCCTTTATTTTTAATAAAAAACTGCACTCTTCGTTCGTTAAGCCTCAATGGGCACTGTTGGGCGGAATACATACGAACTGATAATAACGGCGCGTACAGGCAGTACAAATATATAAGGAACATGTGCACAAAGGCAATAACAGAAGACAGGCTCAAGTACAGATTAAGGGTATCGATAAATTTATTTCAAGCCTCTCTTCAACAATCCGAAATCGGAGGTTCCTAGATGCTAGGTTAGATAACGACGCTGACGCCACAAATCTTCTGGCTGAACAGTACTTTCGAATATTTCAGCCGACGCACACTAACTTTATTGATGAAAGCTTCATCTGCAACTACACAGGACTTTAGTCATTGAAGCTGAACGCTGACTTGGTCTACCGGAAGAGACACCTTGTCTGGATATGGTTCATTCTGTTATACTGAGAGAAGCATCTTCAATCGTGACAACACCGCTTAGCGTGATGTTCACCCACTCGCTGAGCCGACCCAAACTAGTTTCATTCGTCCTCATTTTGAGTACGGAAACTCTCGAGTGTATCCAACGGTGATCCACGAAATCAGTTCTGGGACTCAAATTTAAGCCGTATGAACAGCGCTTATAATCACTAAACCTCCACCCACTAGAGTATAGGCATTTTAGGAGTGGCCTTCTAATGGCTTACAGCATCCTCAACACTTCTGGACATCCCCTCAAACGCTGAGTTAAGTTTGGCTACAACACAAACCTGAGAGGTAACACCCAAAGACTGGAGACACAACACAGCAGTACGGATTGTGGACACAACTTCCATTTTTTAAGAGTTGTCAAATGCTAGAATTCACTGCCGGATGAGTTAGTCCAAGAGACTTCTCAGGACCGCTTGAAGGGGAAACTTGATCTGTTCTTAAGAATTAAGGATATTATCTTAATATGACTGACCAATTTCTTTTTCCTCTACTATCGTCAATATACCTGGGTTCCTCCCTGGAGTTATTGGTGATCCACTGCTACTACATACGGAAGCACGTTAAGCAAAGGCTTCTTCTATTTCGTCCACAACCATTTGGATAGAGATCGTTACCATACAAAAATGTCTTGCCCATTTTTGAATATGACGTTTTAGATTACAGTAATTGTAGACATAATAACGTGATTAAAATTGAAAGTGTACAAAGAGGGTACACCAAAGCTAATTTATGGTATTCCGACAACAAAAATTATCAGCGAAGTTATCAACAACCTTCGTTATAACCTTTCTGAATCAATTGCATCAAATCAAGCCTTGTCTTTACCTACCAACTTTTTAAAGGTATTTTATACTCTTCAGCATCCACCCATTCGTACACTATGATATAATCCCACGACCGAAGTAATAAGGACAATATTCTAGTGATTCCGAAAACCTACACGAACTAACGCCGGAATCTTTTCGTTATTCGCCTCTCAATCACGCGAACAAACTATCAGTTGAACCCCGTAACAATGAAACTATGACCCGATCCAGAAGTCTCCTTGATGATGTTCCCTGTTAAAGTGAATTGTGTCACCTATCGAATATCAATGTGTCTAACAATGATTTATATAAACAAGGTTCGTCACCTATCTATTCGACTGAAAAGCAATGTATATCCTTTGGAACCTTTCTCATTTAGTTTATTTTGATTTCCTTCAATTCATATTAATATCTGAAGTCTGCTTATGTTCATATTTACGATTATTATTGTTATTAAAATCTTGATTGGTCCATCGACATAATAAATATTCTTTTGTCTCTTCTTTATCTTCCAAACATATTTTATTCCTAAACATCTAAAGTCTATGACTAAAAACAAATTATCTCACGGTACACATAAATAAATTAATTTATCAGATTAATTTATTCTTCACCTCATATATTTAACAAATAAAAGTCGATATTTGGTTATCCTATGCAATTAATTAAGACTTTCATAGCATCATTCTAAATTATTATTACACAGACGTTTATACTAATATCAAGTTTTAATCTGTATTATATTACACAAATCTACGAGTATTTACCCGAGTGCATATGTTGTTTGAATGAATTAATGATTCTTTTGTACTTGTTAAATGCTTGATTTCGAATTCCGAATACAGTGCATCCGATCGTGCTTACCTAGTACTTCTTGATACGATTACGTTATTTCTGGGGATCTTAGTTCATACTATAATTCAAATACTTCTAATTATCACTTTGCCGTCGCTATGAAGCCTGTGTAACGGAAAGAGAACAATGAAAATCCCTCTGCAGCTTCTTTGTTAAACAGTATTGTCATTTATTTGTTCCTTCCCCCTGTTGTGTATTTTAACCTTTGTTCTGATCTCGTTTAACCATATCTTTTGTTCTTCAGTCTTCTTCGTTCGAGACTTTATTATGTGATTTTGATCAAAGACTTATCTTTTGTTACCTAGGTTATCACTGCATGTTGCCAGACCATTGACAGTAAGGTAGTGTTTGACTAAGCTCAAGGTCACGGAGTGGTTCAGTGTGTGATTGTTAACCTTATGACTGTCTGCTTGAGAGGATTGCTAGAATCCGTGCATATAAATAATTGGTCCTATCTTGTTGGGAATATTTTTATTGATTCTCAGTTATCAAACCCCTTATTATTAACTTTTCTTTTCATTGTTTAGCGCTACTTTGCGTTAGAGAAACTTCTGACTGTATAGCGCAGGCTGTACCGTTTGAGGTATTTTGTATATATTGATGTAATTTGTTCTGTTTTCTAAATTAGAACCGTTTACAATGAGCACAGAGTCTGTGTTTTGATATAATCTAATACGAGTATCTCAAATACGCGTAGTGAGCTATACAGAGGAACGTGGTCTGGACTAATCAAATAAATTTTCGGTTCGTCAGTCCGTTGTTCCAACCGAATATTGGCTGTTCGGTCTCTACAGCCTCTGATGAAATTGTTGGACAAACATTCAGATTTTGATGATTACTTGAAAAAGTTCGAAATTCGGGCTATGACCAAGGAAGATGATGGAGATGTTAATATTGTAGCACATTTCTTCACATTCATCGGAAAAGAAACTTACAGTTTATTGAAAGCTCTGGCTTTACTGGAAAAGTCCATTTCGCTTTCTTACACGACTTTGAAGGATCTACCGCTAGACTATGTTCAGTATACAAATTCTGAATGTCGTAAAGGAGAAAGATTTCGTAAAACTATTCATGAGGATATAGAAAATTCCACTACATTATGTCACCCTAATCGAGTGCATACTCAAGGCTATTCAGATAGTTCATTGAGGGGTTGCGATGTAGTTCACGAAGATGGCAACAAGTTTGGTCAGTGTTTGTCCTGTGGCAGGTTCCACTGTTTTAATTCATGTAAATTTCGTAATTCTAAGTGATTTAAATGTGGTGATATTGGACATATTCAGTCAGTCTGTAATACTAATGTTCATCTTATCGTAACTAATATTAAGTCTTGTAATTCTGATTCTACTAAGTCGAGTATTTATAATGATGATTTATCTTTATCAACGATTGCAATAGACAGTGTAGAGTCACATAGCAGTTCAGAGTTAAAAGAAACTCAGAATTCTTGCAAGACAACAGTTTCTAACCAATCGATTTATCAGATTTCTCATGTTATTGTACAAAATATGGCTTTTACTAATGATTCACATATTTCTGATGAAATTTCTTACGAATCTGAAGAAAATATGTTGAGTGAACATAATTGTGATCAAAAACGTGATGTAGTTTTGATAGATGCTGATTTTTCTAATGATCTTTTACTCTGCAATGACATTCTTAAGGAATTTGAGGAAACTATTTCAGAAGAATCAAACCGTGATGTTCTATCAAATATTATTTGTCCTCATAATGCATTTGTTTCTTGTGGGAAACATGTTCAACCCGAAGCACAAGTACTAAATGAGCTTGACTTCTAATCACAATTTGGATGATTTCATATCAACTGCTGTTTATCCTTATCATAAAAACACTTCTAATGTTTACTTTAACCAATGTGAAAAATATGTTTTAAATGAAGCCACATCATTTATAAATTGGGGATGTAAAGATCCAACATTATTTCGTGGGGGAGGATGGTCTAAAAGTGTGTGGTTCAAATTCTAGTTAGAATCGGTTTCAGTACACAACCGACATGCTGATTACACAATCCCAGGAAGCAGGTGAGTGTGTTCCGATTTCGGTAGTTAATTCCAATACTAATGAGTGTATTCTAGATAATAGAGGTTTAATCCAATACAATGTCGGATAGACACAGGATAAACTTAAGAAGAAGACGTACAATCGATAACAGACACTTAAACTCCGATTTAAAATGTGGCGGATGTGGTGTTTGAATGAGCTAATTATACCATTGTACTTGTTGAATGCTTGATTTTGAATTCCAAATACAGTACACCCGATCGTGCTTACCTAGTACTTCTCGATCCGATAACGTTATTTCTGGGATTCTCAGTACATACTATAATGCAAATACTTCTGATAATCACAGTGGACTAAAACGTTTTTAAAAAAATTAATTGTTTACTTCAGAGATCGACATTAATTACAGTTTCATTAGCATGGTTGAACGCCGTCACTAGTTACGCATTTCATTTTCATCTCACTGTTTTCCATCTAAAAAATATTATTATTAAGTACCCGAAGTTCGTATCTAAGACAATATCTTGTGTCACGATTAAATAAACTAACGTTTTCAAAGTCATGTAGTCTTTACCATGTATATGTCCTCCGATACCACACACATATCTACAAACAGACACCGGTGAGATCTTCTGCTGTGATCGAGTCACCAAGAAGCGTGGTGGTTGTCTTGTTTATGTATCAAAAAACTCGAGAGCCGAATTCTACAGCGACCATGCTCTCAGCAAACGTCCTGATTTGATATGCCTTACTGTGCACATTCGTGAATGTAAAACACTAATCGGATGCATATATCGAACTCCTAACACTCCTAGTTCAACTGACACTACTATAAGTGGGTCATTCGCTCAGGCTGCCTCGCTTGACTTCACTTACAAAATTGTATGTGGTGATTTCAACCTTCCCATCATCAACTGGACGGCACGTTCTGGTCCATTGTGCTTTAAAAGCACGATGGAGTGACGTATAACGACCAATCCGTCATAGGTGAACCATTAAGTGAATGGTTTTCTCACAATGGGATTACATCTTATGCCCCAGATATCAACATAATCTGCATCAGCAAAAATTATCTCAGTACCATGAACTCCGACATTAGGAGTACACATACCGCCATTAAAACCCTTAAGCCAAATGCGAGTTCTGCTGCCGATGACATTCCTTTAATCCTTAATAATATGTCAGGACCGTATATACAGACGCTATTACTCAAAATATACACATTATCTTTAGAGACAGGTACATATCCGGAAACCTGGAAGGTAATGTATGTTCTTCCCAAACACAAATCCGGACCAAGAAACCTGGTCTAAAACTACAGACTTATAAATATCACTTCAGTTATATCACGCATAATGGAAAAAGCGATACAAAATCAACTATCTCATCACCTACTTAAGGAAAATCTAATAGACCCGTCACAACATGGCTTCATTAGAACAAGGTCCTGCGGTACGTGTCTGATAGACTCCTTTAACGAGGTTACTGGCATGCATGACCAGAAAGAACGAGTGGTTATACTATATTCCGATATTAATACAGCCTTTGTTAAAGTACCTCATAATCCTCTAATCAACAGACTTAAGTCAGTTGGAATTATAAATCGCCTGTTGCAATGGATCAAGTCTTTTCTTACAAAGAGATACCAAATAACCAAGATTAACTCTACAACGCCTACACCTCGACCAATAACCAGTGGTGTTGTGCAGGGTAGTGTCTCGGGTCCATTGCTCTTCATAATCTAGATCAACAATATATGCGAGTGCTTTAGCACAGGTAAGACCTACCTCTACGCCGATGACCTTAAAGTCATCTATAAAATTGCATTTGCGATGTACGTAGTACTATGCAAACAATCCAACATGATCTCAACATGGTAGACGACTGGTGCAAACGCTGGAAGTTAGAGCTCAATACAGGGAAATGCGGCTGGTTATGTGTAGGAGACACGTGTCTTAAAATAAAACTAACACTTAACAATTTCACACTGCCGAGACTGAGATCAGTAACTGACCTAGGGGTACATTACTCACACAGTCTTAATTTCTCTAAACACATCTCAGCCAAAACATCTAAAATGCGAAAATTGCTTGGCTTCATTCTCCGTAATTTCTGTCAAAATGAATCTAAACTCCTTCTTTATAAATTTCGTGTAAGACCTATCGCTGAATAATACTCGTTCTTATTTTCCAACCTACGCCTATCTGATACAGTAAAAGGTGGAAGGAATATAACAAGACTTCACCCGCAAAATACTAAAGACTGACTCAGTCACTGACTACAGTTCTTTCCCTCTGAATAAATATTATTCTTAAGATTACGAAGTTTGTAATTAAAACAATAACTTATGTTACACTTAAATTAACTTCTCAGATTCGTTTTATCTTCACTATGCATATATGACTCATACATAGTGATATTTTATTATCCTTTTCACTTAATTGTGACTTTCATGGCATCACTCTAAACTATAACTGCACAAACATTTATTCTAGCGTCATATCTTACTACAATGATAAATTATTTTTTCTTAATTATTTTTTGTTACTAATTTAACGATACACACATAGTCGTTTATTCTTGTTCTGTGTTCATAAACACGCCTATTAGACTGTTTGCGTATTTCACGTATCCTTAATTTCTATTCCCTTATTTTCTCCATTTCCTTCTTTAAACTCAATTCAATATTCTTCTCAATTACAAAGATCCGATTTATTATTATTAATATTCTGCTATTATTATTCCAAATTTTCTTTAAAATATGGCAATTATAATGCCAACATTATTGGAAATTGTGTATTATTGCATTTTTGGAGGAAACCCAAAATGGTTTCTTCACAACACTTATGTACCGATAAGATGTTTGTGAATAATAATTATTATTATGCCATTGTACTTGTTGAATGATTGATTTATAATTCTGAATACAATACATTCGTTCGTGCTTGTCTTGTGCTTCTTGATCCGATTACGTTATTTCTGGGACCCTTAGTTAATACTATAATTCAAATAATTCGAAACATTATATTGGTGTCGCAGTGAAAAAGTTAGATATTCATTCAAATTTTGAAGCTTTTGAGGATTGCTTTGAAAGGTTCGAAATTTGGGCTATGACCAAGGAAGATGATGGAGATGTTAATATTGTAGCACATTTCTTCACATTCATCGGAAAAGAAACATACAGTTTATTGAAAGCTCTGGCTTTACTGGAAAAGTCCATTTCGCTTTCTTACACAACTTTGAAGGATCTACCGCTAGACTATGTTCAGTATACAAATTCCGAATGTCGTAAAGGAGAAAGATTTCGTAAAACTATTCATGAGGATATAGAAAATTCCACTACATTACGTCACCCTAATCGAGTGCATACTCAAGGCTATTCAGATAGTTCATTGAGGGGTTGCGATGTAGTTCACGAAGATGGCAACAAGTTTGGTCAGTGTTTGTCCTGTGGCAGGTTCCACTGTTTTAATTCATGTAAATTTCGTAATTCTAAGTGATTTAAATGTGGTGATATTGGACATATTCAGTCAGTCTGTAATACTAATGTTCATCTTATCGTAACTAATATTAAGTCTTGTAATTCTGATTCTACTAAGTCGAGTATTTATAATGATGATTTATCTTTATCAACGATTGCAATAGACAGTGTAGAGTCACATAGCAGTTCAGAGTTAAAAGAAACTCAGAATTCTTGCAAGACAACAGTTTCTAACCAATCGATTTATCAGATTTCTCATGTTATTGTACAAAATATGGCTTTTACTAATGATTCACATATTTCTGATGAAATTTCTTACGAATCTGAAGAAAATATGTTGAGTGAACATAATTGTGATCAAAAACGTGATGTAGTTTTGATAGATGCTGATTTTTCTAATGATCTTTTACTCTGCAATGACATTCTTAAGGAATTTGAGGAAACTATTTCAGAAGAATCAAACCGTGATGTTCTATCAAATATTATTTGTCCTCATAATGCATTTGTTTCTTGTGGGAAACATGTTCAACCCGAAGCACAAGTACTAAATGAGCTTGACTTCTAATCACAATTTGGATGATTTCATATCAACTGCTGTTTATCCTTATCATAAAAACACTTCTAATGTTTACTTTAACCAATGTGAAAAATATGTTTTAAATGAAGCCACATCATTTATAAATTGGGGATGTAAAGATCCAACATTATTTCGTGGGGGAGGATGGTCTAAAAGTGTGTGGTTCAAATTCTAGTTAGAATCGGTTTCAGTACACAACCGACATGCTGATTACACAATCCCAGGAAGCAGGTGAGTGTGTTCCGATTTCGGTAGTTAATTCCAATACTAATGAGTGTATTCTAGATAATAGAGGTTTAATCCAATACAATGTCGGATAGACACAGGATAAACTTAAGAAGAAGACGTACAATCGATAACAGACACTTAAACTCCGATTTAAAATGTGGCGGATGTGGTGTTTGAATGAGCTAATTATACCATTGTACTTGTTGAATGCTTGATTTTGAATTCCAAATACAGTACACCCGATCGTGCTTACCTAGTACTTCTCGATCCGATAACGTTATTTCTGGGATTCTCAGTACATACTATAATGCAAATACTTCTGATAATCACAGTGGACTAAAACGTTTTTAAAAAAATTAATTGTTTACTTCAGAGATCGACATTAATTACAGTTTCATTAGCATGGTTGAACGCCGTCACTAGTTACGCATTTCATTTTCATCTCACTGTTTTCCATCTAAAAAATATTATTATTAAGTACCCGAAGTTCGTATCTAAGACAATATCTTGTGTCACGATTAAATAAACTAACGTTTTCAAAGTCATGTAGTCTTTACCATGTATATGTGACTCATACATGTTGATATTTCATTATGCTTTGTAATAATTTGAAACCGCCATGGCATCACTTCAAACTAATACTACACAAAAGCTTATTCTACTGCCGCATGACTAAAAATGTCACCACGGCCTGGATAAATATTGTTCAAGTTCGACATATGGTAGAATCAAGGGAACTTCTAGCTTTCTCAAATATAATCAGATAAACAGATTTTCAGGGATGTTAAGATTCTTCTAGATAAAAAACTATATCGATAGAAGGCAGAAGAAGGTGGTTACGGACCAATAGCATCACGTTGCCACACGTGTCCATGCTATAAAGATCCTAAATTCATGGCTCACTGTGAAAAATTTCCGACCTACTTAAACTACAATTTACAAACTCCCCCAACGTTCTTCGGATGCACTGTAAAGAGTAGAAATAACTTAATGTAAACGGTGCTGTTTCCAAAATGTTTATCTAGATCTTACTGTAAACAGTTATTTTCACGACGATTCGGGTAATGTCGTTAAACTTTCCTTTAGGCGAAATCGATTCCAATAACTGTTAAAAACACTACGGTCAAAACGGCAGAAAAACGTTCGTAATCAACAGATATGTTCGAAACCCTTGAAAGATGCTCAATAACTTTTGAATCTCACAAATTACCCTGGAACGGAAGGGTTGGACCCTGTCACCGGTTGCTTTCTTCCTCTCTTTTCTATTATACAAATATTATTCTTAAGAATCCGAATTTTATATGCAAGACGATATATTGTGTCACACTTAAATAAACTAACCTTTTCAAATTCATTTAATCCTCACCATATCTATATGACTTATGCATTTTGATATTTGACTAGCCCTTGTAACTACCTGAAACTTCCATAGCATTACTTAAACTAATACTGCACAAACACTTATTCCATCGTCATATCTTGCCGCAACATTATTTTCTTATATAGTTACATTAATTCATTTATTTTTGTTATTCATTTGGCGATACATACGTAATAGTTCACTCGCGTTCCGAATTTACAAGCAAGATTATTATTATTTCTTTATTCCTCTATTTTCTCCCTTCTTTAAAGCCAACTCAATGATTTTTCCGATTACAGAGAACCTGATTTATTATTATTATTCTACAATCATTCTTTTCTTCTTTTTCTTTTTTCCAAATATGTCAAATATAATGCTTACATTATTGAAACTTGTGTTTTATTTCATTTTTGAAAAAACTTTAAGTGGTTTCTTCACAACACTTGTGTATCCATAATATGTTTGTAAATAACAAAGTGAAGATTTATCAACCCCGTAACACGACGACGACGACCGTAGTCGAAAATACATATTTATATATTGATTTGTGCATCCATTTTAATTATTAATTAATTACAAATCACATATATGGAAAATACTTAGAAGTATCCCATGCTACATGTCATGCTGTGCATGGTTTATTTCAATTGAATACAAGAATATCGTACGTCATACAGAATAAAATATCATAAGGAAAACAAAACAAATACTACATGTTGTGTACGGGGAAATAAGAAGCCCAGACAACTACGAAAGCTATTTTCTTGGGACGTTATTTCATTTCATTCAAACCTTGTAAAACACTTATATTTATTTTTGTCCCTATCTTATTCTGCATAACATGAGCTTTCGTTCTATGTATCATTCACTACCATACCCTTTTTTGTTCCAAAAATATTATTTAAACATAATATTTTGCATCTTATTTTCTACCCTAATTCTCAGTTTCGAGCATAATTGTATTTTTCCAAATTATCGTATGTTGTGGTCAGGATATTAACTTATTTATTCATGTGCATTTTTGCACTAATCCGAATTCAGAGAATCCAGAGTTCAGTGTTCCAACTGTCTTGTCTTCTTCCACTGGCGTGCTTGCCAACCAATCAGGTCCTAGAATAGTTCTCTCTCTACCCCATCTCGAACTCACGCATACTAGACTCAAGATTAAGCCACTCAGCCTATCACGTCAAGGTCATAATCTAGACTAGACAGATCAAGGTCAAGTCATAACAATGTATAGACGGGTTAAAGGCGATTCAAGGTCATAACACTGCACAAAGTAATTATCACATTCAATTAAGAAGGAAGTAAAGTTGAATAAAAGATTACAATGAGTAAATCGATCTAATTTTGACTTTTCTTCCCGTTATATCAGCTTGACCTAGT